>JAVKLA010000074.1:82774860-82808724 GCA_034782735.1 Sagittarius serpentarius
GTCTCCTCTCCTCTCCTCTCCTCTCCTCTCCTCTCCTCTCCTCTCCTCTTCTCTTCTCTTCTCTTCTCTGGCACCTGCAGAGGCTGTTGAAAAGGGCCTTGCAGCAGCGGAGGGCTGTTGATGAGGGCATGCCGATGAGCGGAGCAGAGGTGGCTGGACAAGCAGCAGCCGGCCGATGCTTTCACGTGAAGAGCGGCTCAGACTTCCACTTGTCAGCTTTTTGAAGAGGAGGAATATGTAAATCCCTCGTGCTTCCCTGGTGAACAGACAACTAGGTTTAGGGTTTGGGGAACAAATTTTAGAATTTCCGCCGCTCCGGCAACATTATGTTTTACAGTCTGAAATGAGGAGAGGAGTGTCAATGTCCCCTCGTACCAGAACGCCCATGGCAGCTGGAGAGCTAGCAACAGCTCTTGCTGATTAATAACGTATTACCATCTGTAAAAAGAATTGAACATATATATGGGCTGCAACATTTAGCAATCTCAAATGACATCTGAGTAATGTTGATTTTGTTTAGATGACAACCTCATTATGGTGCATAATTGCGAAGCAATCTCCTAGTAAACACTGGGTTAAAAACTACTGGAAGATGCTTGTTCCTCTCATTATTAATTAGCATGTGTCCACTCCGCCAGATCCAGAGCCCAAACTTCATTTGTTATGTTCAGCCAAATGCATGAGTAGCTTTTGAGTAATTATTTTCCAACATCATCTAATACCTCTCTGCACATCAATTAAAAATCCTCTTAACAAGGAACTGCATTTTGTTTGAGATCAAATGCCTAGTCCAAAGCTGTATCAATCATGTAGAGCTAATTAGTGGGTCTGCTTTATATCATTTGTTTTACTTTATTATTCTATTATACACTTCCTAATGAAACCAATTGAACAATTTTAAAATCTTTGTTCAATTAATTGAAGGCTTAAAGGCCAGCTACCTAGCCAGGCTTTTTCTGCTTTAAAAAGCATGCATCTAAAGCAAAAAAAAGAATCCCTACATGTTTTATATCTATTTGTTTTATGCGGTAAACGCTGTACAGCTGTTTTTAAAGGTTTATCACTACTTTTATATTGCTTGCAAATAACTCATGGCTCACCAGACCCTTGAAGCCCTTTGTTCACAGTCAGGTGATGTTGAAGAAAAGGGCTGAAACGATGGGAGAAAGATCTATGGGAGCTGATCTTCAGATCAGAGCTGCCAGGTCCTCTAAATTATTACCGATGGATGCTGACATTTTCTAAGCCCGTTGCACAGTGTTCTCCCTCGTTGCAAAAAGAAGCTTTGAAAAGGATGGTCAGGGTAAATATTCGCTATGGGAAAATTGCTTTTTAATTCCCTAATATTAGAAAAACAGCGGATCAAATGTTATGCGAGGCTCCAAACAGTTAATACCATCTAATTTCTCAAAAAAGGGTATTTTGGCAGAAGCCAGTGTGGTTACACCTCTGTGTTTCAAGATATGAATAGATAGCTGCACTTGCTCCATTTCAGACAACAAGAAGGAGGATTGTAAAAAATATTAATACACCTTTAATCACTACAAAAGTTCTTCGCACAGCACTGTGGCTGTGTGGAATGGGTCCCTTCCCCACGCGCCGTGCTTGTCCGCGTCTCATTACAACAAGCATCTTTTGATCCAGGTCCCCATGTGAGGAGAGCTGTAGGGACAGATTCCACCCGTATTAAGGCAATAAGCTGGCCGAGTGCTGTTCACCCCCCGGCTGGGTTGTCCCACCCAGGAATTTAACTCACCCCGCTGCTGGCTGCGGAATCTCCCTCTGTTTCGCCACCAGCTCCCCTGAGCGGTGCAGGGTGCTGATGTAGATACTCCTGCCAACCTGAACAGGCTGAAGGGACCTCAAGCAACATGCTGCCGGTGTCACTGTACAGGGGCAGCCCAGACTCCTCTTGCCACATTTTTAAGAGGAAGACTATCTAAGCCCTGCTTAGCCAAGCCTCTCGGAGCCAAGCTCATGTCCTCACCTCCCCCCAGCAGGTCCAGCAGCTGATCAGCTGGGAGCTGAACAGTATTAACTGTTAAAAACTTTCAAGCCGTACAGCTCTCAGTGCAGCTATATTTTCCAGACACCATAAGGAGGAGGAAAATCACGTCCAAGATTATGGCTATTTTGATGAACAAGCAATTGTTGAGCATCCCGAAAATGTGGCTCTCAGCTTGCAGCTAGGGTGAGGGAGGGCTGTGCAGCTAAGGGAGAGGAGAGTTTGGAAAGATGGGACAACATTTATAAATAAACTTACTATCCCTGTGCCCCAGTGTGATACGGACCAGGTTTTCCTGAGCAGAGACCTTCTCATCTGCCCTCTCTCGCCGCGGTCACCTCTGGGTGGCTGGGAGAGGCTGGATCACATCGGCCGGCTGGTCCGTGCTCCTGAACAGCAGCTCTGCCCTGATTTAAGCCTTTCGCCAAGACACTTTCACAGGAAATATTCCCAGATTAGAGAACTGGCAAACTAGTAGCAGCCCTGTCTGTTTGGGAAAGATCTGGAAGAGCAAGGTGGGTTCTAATGTCATGTCCCGCCTCTCTCAGAGCCTGGAGGGTTACTTCACACAGTAAGCGTAACTGGACTGCATTCTTCATTAAGGAGCCAGAACTAAAACCAGTGAAACAACGTTAAACATCCACTCACACACAGAATACCCACAGCATCTATGTTCTCAAGGTATAGTAATATTTTTCCCACCAAACACTATTTTTACCCCTTCCGTACTAATTTTAAATTGTCAAAACTGCCTAACTCCCAAAATATCTATATGAGGACATATCATATGTCACAAAGCATATCTTAATTAATGTACAATCAGGGAAGTTAATGTTGGTAAAGTAGAACTAATTTTCTCCAGCTAGCTTGTCTAAATGGTCCCCTATGCAGCAAAAGTGAATGCATTTTAACTAAATAAAACTGACAAATCAGCAGATGCTTAGGGGCTTGCAGCAAATGGACTGTGTTTCCTTTTTCATATGGGTAAGAAGGGTAAAAATAAGAATGACTTTCACATGCCGTCAGATTGCTTTGGAGAAATCAAGTAATATTACAGAAGCATTTGAGCAGAGGGAATTCAGATTTAGACCTCTAGAAATCTGGGTTTCAGAGCTGAATTTCTACTTCTTTTTAATATCCAGAAATTCCTTGCATTCACTACAGGCTGAATTTAAAGATACATGCCTTTCAGAAAAGCGCCGTGCTCCTGTCTGCTTTTACACTCAGGCAACCTCCATCTCTTCAGCGGGAGCCGCCTGCACACCCCTGTCTGTTGGGAGCGTGAGGAGCTCAGGCGTACGTCGGCCCGGCTCGGCCCGGCTGCGCCGACGGGCACAGCCTGACACGCAGGTAATGGTATCTGTCAACGAGCAGAAAGGTCCTGGCCCTGCCACGGCTAAGGATGCCACGCCACATCCCGGGTCCCCGCCTGGACCGCCGCCGCCCTGGGAAACCATCACCATCGCCACCGTTGTCACCACGATGTGAGGAGAGTGGCAGGTGGTGGGTACTGAAGGCGCCGCTGTCCCACCGCCAGCCTCCCCGCCCGCCCGGGGGTCTGGGGAGCTCCCTGGAGGTGGCATTAGTGCACCCTGACTCTGCCCGTACTCGGTGAAGCTGTCACAGTCCCTGATTTTTTCCCCCAAGGGTGCGTCACTTTGCTTTACCTGATTATTTCATTGCGACTTCGCTGACATTCGCGTATGCTTACTCCTGTTTTAGCGTGCTGTCAGGGACAGCCGGCGGTCGCCTGCCAGTGGGGTAGAAGCAGGAAAGGCACAGGCGTCTAATGCGACGGTCTCGCCTGCGGTTTGGACAGGCTGAACGTGTGACGAGTTCACGGGTGGACGGCGGGGGTCCCCGAGCTGACACTGGGCACCAAACACTTTGTGAAGACTCGGTCTCTGCAGTCGGTGCCTGACGTCTCCTCCCCGGGCAGCTCCACCGCGGCAATTCAGCAACGCGCGTTCATCCAGCGCTCGGCTCTGCCCGGGGAGGAGGCTCCCATGGCCAAGGTCTCCGCAGGTGGCCCCCGGTGCCCCCTTTGCGGGGCCGCTGGAGGGGGATACGTGCCTCTTCACGGGCAGCACCGCCGCTCAGCGCCTGGCACAGCGCTGGGTCCGGCCCCAGCACCACGGCTCCTCGGCTAAGCGTGGAGCCCGCTCCTCGCGGTACCTACAGAGGCTGCTAAAAGCAAAGTGCAAAACGCCTGAAGGGAGGGAGAGGGAACGCAACAGTCCTGGATGCTTGAAGAAAATGGGAGAAACTAAACATAAAGAAATCCCAAAAGGAGGGGCAGAAAATTACCATGAATATTTATGGATTCCCTGTGAATAATAAGTGAATGTAGGCTCAGCATTTTATTGTACAAACAGGTTTTACTTAGTTAAATCTGTAACAGATGTTATGAAACTGCACCGAAGTGCATCCCGGCTCTGCAGGCGCTGCAGCTCTCCTGGAGGAAACGCATCGGGTGCAGCCCCTCGGACGCGGGTGCCCACCGGCCCGGCGGAGACGTTTGATGTCCGCTCCCCAGGTGTGAAGGGCTTTTGGTGTCAAGACATTTGGGAGCCATTAAGATTCCTCAGCCTGTTTTCTGTTTCTCCTTGTTCGTGAGGGGAAGCAGGGGGAAGCATCCTTTTCGGATTATCCGAGCATCCTGTTTGGAAAGTTTTTGCCAGAAAGAGCAGCTACATTTCACATCCAGCTAAGAAACAAAACCAGACACACGAAAACCCCAAGACCTCTTGGTGTCAAAAGAGAACCGTGCTCCCTTGTCTTTGGGGCCCCGGTCATTTCTAAGCTTAAGAAGAGTCACGGAAAAAAATTGCCTATAATTAATTGATTGCTAAACTGATGTGAGTGGGAGGAAAAGCAGAAAAAAGCAGTTAAGAGTGGTTTGAAATTCTGCACCGTTTAATTATCTTCTTTCGGTGACAGAAACAGGCCTTCTGGTGGTGTAAATCCTTTTCACACATCGACTTCAGCCAGAGGCACACCGGTTTACGTGTCTGATTGCCTCTGGGTAGAAAATAAGGCGCAGAGCATAACGTTCATGGAGATTTTGAGCGGTCACTTCTAAAGGAAATCTGGCAACCCCATCGGCTGGCTTGCCATCTCCCGTCACTGAAGGTGTATGGCAGTGATTCTGTCAGCCGCACCAGCTCTGGGCTTGCAAAATAATTTGCATTAGAAACTGGTTAACAAGAGTGACTTCGGCATGACTTGGAGCTGGCCTTGCCCAGCCCCAGCCATTCGGCATCACACGCTCCTGTTCAGCTGCAGCCCGGCCTTGGGAGTGCTGGAGCCTTCCTAGCGCTAGGTTTTCCCTGGGAATTCTGTGGCGATTATATTTCATCTGTTGGAGAGCTACCGGAGCCTTGGTGGGTCCTGGATCGTGCCTCCGCCTTGATGGGATGCCCGAAGCAGATGTTCTGCCCCTTAGGCAGCCCAGTTGAGCAAATGTGTACTGAACATGCACGATGCTGAAAAGCCACAAACATACCCCAGGAGTCTGTAATGTGGCAGCCTCGGATCCCTCTTCCGCCCGGGAGCGGAAGCCCGCCGGGCAGTGCCTGCCCGCTAGCCCACGGGAGATGCTGCGGCGTTTGCTGTCCTTCAGGCTCTCCTGCCCCAAACTGCATCAAATAATACAGAAAGATCTGGGGGACCCCCGATGAGATGCAGTTTTCCCACCCTGCAGGTCTGAAGCAGTGGGGCCTCTCTGTGTTCAGCCCAGTCAGTGCATTGATCTACGCAAAGAGGGGCAGATTTAGCGGAGGAGACTAAGGCTCTCCCTACATCGCTGCGTAAAGCTGCCCGTGCGCCCAAGGCTCTGCCATGCAGCCACAGCTGACAGCCATGGACCACGCAGCCATGGGGCTTCTGTTACCCGGCTGAGCTCCTTAGGCTTCGGTCAAGTACCTGTGCAAAGCTGTGCTGTGCAGACATTGCACCTATATTTTTACAATTTTTTCCTCAGGATTTGGAGTTGTGTTCCTGTCTCCTGAGGCAGGGATGGGGTGTGCACCCGAGACTCCAATTTCCCAGGTGAGTACCCTGTTCAGAAAAAATGCAGCGTATTTTCAGCTGTGCAGTAAAAGAAGCAATCCTCCCATTTAATTAACACGAGGACAAACTCCGGGCTGTGAGTGCTGAGGAGAGAGATTCACATTTTCCTCCCCGGCTGTCTGCACCTGAGCAGTGACGACTTCCCATTCTTGACTCCTTTGCTACAGTCAGAGATGGACTGTTAGAACATCTCCCCGTCTGCCTCTTAATCAGTTATGACTTGTGAAGATGGATATAATCCACTCGGTGCTGCCGTCACGGAGCTCGGGTGGGAACTCCATAATGAGATTAGTTTCAGCAGCCTACTCACACACTTGGAGTTACACATGCCCTTATACTTTCACATATGTTTAAAGTTCACTGGCAACCAATGTGCAATGTGTCTTTGCTTACATAAACATCCCTAAGATTAAAATCCTAAATCAAGGTTACTGCACATGTGTGCATGTTTGTTGGCTGAAAGATTTTACAAGCTCTGATGGCCGAGTTACAAGCCAAGCATGCAAGATCTACATGATGGATTTGCAAATAGCTGTGGAAAAAAGGATCTTGCAAGCTTCATTGGCAAAGCCAATGGTGCTTGCTAGGTGCATCAGGTGAGCAAGGAGGGAACTGCAACGCCTGTGGACACAGAAGCGATGGGAACAACTCCAGGGGGAGGAAAGCTAGCCTTGTAAATAGAGCAAATGCAGAACGAGTACATGCAGCGACTTAAAAAAGTCTAAAAAATCAGATACAACTTGCCTAAAGACCTGGGTTGAAACTCACCTTTGTGGTGAGGATTGTTATTCCGCCTGCAGAACATTTAAGTCACATTTACGGTCTCAAAATGGGGCTTAAGTAGGACATAAGTGTTCATAACCTTGTGCTGGCCACAGCACAGGGATGTTTTCAGCTCAAGTGAACATTGAATTCTTGCTTCAACCAGATGAAATCCTCTTGGCATTGAGCCTTGATCAAGGTTTGGCGAGTGTACACGAGTTACAGCCAACATTCAGGAGCCTGCGACTGCCCTTGCTGAAACAAAATGGAGAGTACAAGTGCTCTCTCCCAGGCGAAAGCGTCCCTTGCAGGTTTCAGGACACGAATAAAAATTTGCCATATAATTTTGCCTCTGTTTTCTCATGCTTCCCCTCTTTCTGTGAGCACTGCAAATTTAGAATATTTGAAAGCAAACGCTACCCTGTCCTCACATTGTTCTTGATGGACATCAGCTTGCGATGTCTTTACGATTAATACATACCAAGATGAAGCGACAGTTCCCCCCTCCACCCTCGGTCGTGGTTCACACGGGCCAAAAACTTCTCCTTCTCCTCGGCCAGAACATAAGAGAATGGCCATCTGGAAATTAATTTTGAACAAAGTGTAAAGAGAGAATAATTTTGTGATCTAATTCTTTAGGTAATATTATTTAATTTATTTATACAAAGAAACGAATACAGAGACAGATGCAAAAGGGAACTTGAGAGGCAGAGAGCACATTGTTCTGTTCTTCTTCTGTAAAGAGCCAATTATTCTCCTTTAAGTCCTTTAGTTTCAGGGGCTGACTGAGTAGTTTAAGGGATAAAAGTATTAGCCTTTCATCTGTAGGATTCAAGTGCCAGTCCTCAAGGCAGACCAAAGCAAAATGAAGTGGGTTGTCTTATTTTGCTTCTTAATGTATTATTATATAACGGCATTATTAAATATTAGTGAATAGAGAATTAAAATTTGCAGCACTGACAGCTGATTAATTTTTTTAAAGTAAAAAATTTCACTCATCATCAAAAATATAAATTAAATCTTTTAAGGCAACTGTCAAGGAAAGCACAATGGCTGCTATTTTCTGTAACTATAATACTCCTTTCTGTAATATTGTAATCAGGGTGCATTTCCTTTTAGCTACAGAATAAAATACAGATTTCAGTCTTTGAAATACTAAAAAAAGAGAGGGCAAGAAGAAGAAGAAGGAGAAAGGCTTGCTCCATTATCACTGGAAATGAAGGGGGTCACAAGAATTTACAGCTTGTGCCTTTTTGTCTCAGGTGATTTTCAGGCTGATCAGCTCTTTCCAGAAGTTTGTTGTGTTGCTGGGCTCACCTCCCTCGTCACCTTCAGCCTGCCTCTGCAACGGGTATGACAATATTTACCTTCGTCCTGCAAGCACTGGCTAGCTAACATTTCAACTCATGCTCATTTGGATCAACTTTCGCTTTAAATCCTTGAACCTGGGGGAAAAACAGGACCTTAAACTTGTAGGGCGTAGGTAAAGGCCTCAAATTCCCTTAGGCTGTGATAATTCAGTGAAGAACGAATCCCGCAGCTGTGCTCAGGCGCACTGGCAGGAGCAAGCGGCATCTATACGCGCGGGTCAGTAATGGCAAACAGGCACGGGAGGGTTAGGGTGCCAGAGGCAACCCCGCGGGCGGGAGCCCTCCTGCCTCCCCCTGCCCGGCCCCCGGCCTCTGGGGGTACAGGGAGGTGGTAGGGGGAGCGGGGACCCCCCCCCCGAGCCGTGTGATGGCCCCGTGGGACGCGGGGGAGCCGGAAGAGCTCGGGCTTTGGGGAGGCAGGAGGAGCCGGTTGGAAAGGAGCCGGGAGCCTGGCTTTGGCGAGGGAGCTGAGACACGCGCCGAGGAAGGGTCGGGTTTAAGTAGTTCTTCTGGAGGACACTGGATGAAGGACAAGCGGGGCTTTCTCCTCCTGAGGAGGGGGTTTCCTGCAGACCTGGAGCAGCCACAGGGCTGGCTTGCTCTGAACCGGCAGGACAACCAGGAGCGCTTTCCAACTTGTCTTCCTTTTTGGTCTGTTTACCTGAAAGAGCGGTAATTTGAGGCACTGCTCCCTCTAGGACGGCCGCTGCGAGCGACACCCACCCTGGCTGGACCGGGTGTCCTGCCCCACGCCAGCCCCGCGCCAGGTGCCAAGGAGCTGCTACGCGCCTGGCAGCACCCACCTCCCGCGGCAGAGCCCGGCACCGACCCACAGCTGAGCCCCGGCAGCCCCCCGCGCACCCCTGCTCCCCTCCGGGGTGACAGGCGGCGTCAGGAGTAATAAAGAAGAATGGCTACGCGAATCCAAATAGGAGAACCCCAGAAACTTTCCATCATGTCAGCAGTTTTCTGTCATGTCCTAATAGGTTCATTTGAGTAATTTTGTTTTCACTAATAGGATACAATGAATAATATAATCATATCAGGAAGTTTTAAAATTATATTAGGAAAAATAAATATCGGAATGACAGAACAGAAATATGAGGCAAAAAAAAATGCAGGTAAAAAAGAGGCATTTTGGGACCTGATTCTATTAGATATTCCTGTGGC
This sequence comes from Sagittarius serpentarius, assembly GCA_034782735.1. Classification (NCBI taxonomy): domain Eukaryota; kingdom Metazoa; phylum Chordata; class Aves; order Accipitriformes; family Sagittariidae; genus Sagittarius; species Sagittarius serpentarius. The sequence goes on from JAVKLA010000074.1 coordinate 82,784,239, forward strand.
ATTAGTCATGGGAATGGTATTACTGTCCACGCCACTGCGTTTGATGCACAGCCTGTAGTTATCGGGGAATGACAGACATCTTTATCATCCCGGTATGTTTATATGTTGGGAAAGGAACATGTCTTCCTGGCTCATATATGTTTTCCCCAATAATGTCCTTATTAGCCTTCCGTCTGCTCGCGCTGCAGTAACTGGATGACTACAGCAATATGTTTTCATTAAGAACCGAAAGTGAAACGTGGAGGCAGACACCCTGCTATTCCCAAAGCGTGCCAGGGACGCAGGGCTGCCGGACGGCGAGGCGGGATGGCACCGCGGCGGGGAAGAAGGGAAACCACCGACGGGCGCACGTACCTCTTCTCATCGGCTGCCTCTCGCCGCGGAAGAGTTGGTGTTCTAACGAGTTCTGTTAGCAGCTAAAGCAGTAATCACGCAACTAAAACCAGAATACAAAGCCAAGAGGCTTCAATGTTTTTTCCCAGCTTTGTCTCCCGGGAAATGCTAGTTGAGTGACGACAAGCATCCAGGGCCCCCAAGGCAGGAGGAGACCCTCCCCTGCAGGAGCCTCTCACCCCGGGGTGACGGACCTGCGCTCGGGCTGCAGCCTGGGGCGCTCCTCCGCACCACCCCGAAGCTGGACCGTCGCCTCTGCGCTGCGTAAGGGGAAAAGCAAGAGCTGTGCCTGCGGAAGGGCATGGCGGGCGACGCTGCCGCGGTCGCCTGGCCAGTGATAGGATCTTCCAGCCCTGTTCAGTCATCTGTCCTCTTGGCACTTGTAAGCATACAGTCATCACTGAAAGCATTCTTCCAGTTTGGTTGGAAAGTTTGTTTGAAATTGATGAACAGCATCAGCGGTTGTTTAGGACTAACTCGATATTTGAAAATTAATATACAAATAGTAATTGCTATTAGCAGTTAATGTTTGTGCCTATGGATACACATTTGATCATTTCATATGTAACGTTTAAGAACGAGAGAAAAACAGGCAGATAAACCCATGTATGCATAGCCAGAGCAGGACAATATATACATACGCATGTGCGCATATATACAATTTATTTTAAAAAACCAAGCTAATAAAGTCACTAGCACCCTCCTGGAAGTAGGAACATCAGTGCAAAATCTCAGTGCGCTGAGCAGTTGTTGCATGAAATCAAAGTAAAAGCTACAAATCAAATTCTGCACCAAATCTCGTGGTTTGGATTACCTCTCCTCTGCACAGCCGGCATTACTGCCCCTTGTCCGGGTAGTCTGCCGGGAGCCCGGGAGACCCGGCCCGGCCGGACAGAGTTTGTCATCTAAAGCAGTCTCGTTTCTTTCTTGGCTTCGGTGTTCCCATGTATTCCCCTTCAGGCTCCCCTCCGCTTCCTTCCAGTTCCCATAGCCACCCCACACCATTAGCTGCTCTGGCGGACGCCTCTGAGAGTGTAAATTGAACTTTTAAAAAGCGAGGCGTTTTGACTTTTCCTTGTTAGCTCGATTTCAAACCAGAGACATATTTACTAGCCCAGCAAAAGAAATCCTCTGGGCTGCCGGACCCCGCAGCCTCTCCGGAGCATGGCAGATCCCCTTACAGAACCCTTCTCAAGTAAATAATATTAACGTCTCACCCTCAGGAATAAGGGCACACGATCAAAAGCAGTTGGGGCACCAGTAGCTTGGCAGCACCCTGCTCACGGCCTGGCTGCATCCCCCTTTGCCTTTTCCACCCGGGAGATGTAAAGGGGCAAGGAACAACATCCGTGTGGGAATGTGTTTTTATTAAGTGGTAACGTCTCAAACCACAGAGTTTCCTAGAGCGAATGTCTGACCACATCCCTACTTAGAATTAGAATGGCCTTAATTCAGTTTAACTCACCTCACGTCGCAGAAAATCAAGCTGTATTAGATTAAGGTCACTTTAATTCCAAATGCGCATGTTTCTACAATGGCTTAATTTAACTAACTCATTATAAATTCACACCTTCTACTAATTCCTATTAACTTTCCCACATGACCTGGTACAGAAAGTCTTGAAAATTGTCATTAAATATAAAAACCTGCCACCGCCCCCTCCCCCAAATCCTTAAGTAATAGATGTGTAAAGCAGCGCTCTTGTTTTTCCACCAAGTCTCTGGTCTGTATTCCCCCGGGAGAAAATACCAGCCAGATCATGCGGGATCGGTGTCAGACTGCTGACTACACAGAAGTGTAACGATTTCCATCCATCTCAGGGAGCCTTGAACAAGCCACAGAAACATCCAGGCACAACGCACCTGTCCCTGGGACAGGTACCACAAAATAATTGCTCCGTCCTTCCCGCTCCGTTTCCAGATGCTGCACAACGGCTGCTAATAAAGATGCATGGCTTTTATGGCATCCATCTGGGTTCCCAGCGCAGGTACAGATCCACGCTCGCCACCGAGCCTGCTCGTTGCTGTAGGAGTTTAGACACTCAAAAGACGACGATACCTTTGTCTGCAGTCTTATTTGCCTTGGTTATTACGTTCCTGCTACATTATCATATAGGGCCAGCCACTTCCGAATTAATACAAAAACTATTCTGCTATTAACACTTTCTGCTTCATTTCCCAGCCGAGCAATATCGGTAAGGTTTCCCTTTTTGTTGAACACTGGCAGTAAGACAACGGGAGTGTAATTTTATTATTTATTATTATTGCATTATCATTCCATTGAATCATGCAATATGGTACCTTCCCTATCAGAGGTAATGAGGCAGATGAGGGTTTACATGCTTAGATGAGAGCTGATCGGCCAAACGTGCGATGCTGCAAAAGCAGCTGGGTTTCAGGAGAGTTGTCCGTAAGGAGGGAGCCTGCCCATCAGCGCCTTGCCTCCGTGGAGACACGTGCGAACCCTTTAACCAGCCACAGCTCCATCATCCGTGGGTCGGGGCTGGACGCAGGTCAGAGATCTGTGCTACCGCTGCTGAGGACCGGCCGGCTTTCACGGGTGTCAGTGGGCCCGTATCCACATTTACAGACCAAGGACGTGCTCTAGGCTACACTAGCTTGAAACGGTGGGTGGAAACAGGTTGGAAAGACGTGTTTAGGCACAAAATGTTTCTTTTCCTGGTAGCAGAGGCAGCATAAAGAGATAAAAGCAGCCAGCATGTATGCTGGGATGACATTTTGATAATGACACTTTTCCTCAATTTTAAAACCGGTTGGAGTGTTATGATGATCTTTGCAGCAGCAACAAGGTGCTTCCTGACTATCAGTCTTAAAGAAAGTGTAACATGTCTGTGAGACATTATTAGAAAGGGGAAGTAATACCTCATTGCATTTTGGTCTGTGATTTGGGGTAACCCACAACACAAGGATCCGTGGCATTTGCTAATAACTCCCTTAGGCATCCACAGCCTGGAGAGAATAGTAGTAATTTATGGAAAAGCTTTTGGTCCTGGAGACCACCGTGCTCCAGCAGTCATTGTGCAATTCTTGTCCCATCAAACGGGATTTGGTGGGTCTGGAACAAACTCAGCTCCAGACTGCCCTGAGCAGCGGGGTGCGTTTCACCGTTGTCATCTCCCTCCTCTCCGAGTGAAAGCCCTGAGCCACGCAGCTCAGGTGCTGCTGTCTGAACTGGCCAAAGTTTTCACCTTTGGGCCCATTTCTAAGTGTACTGTGAGAAAACGATTGCTTGCGTCTTGCTTCTGGAAAATGTCGAGGCATGCACTGAGGTTCTCTGAAAATGGTTCCACGGGGAAAAACTCACTGCGGCAGAAACAAGGGAAGGTAATTCAAGCCGACCAGTACTCAGCTGGATCCTTCTCAGAAACACAGCCAATGCTCCCATCAAACTTCACCTCCGCCTTCTGATTTTCTGCCAATTGAGCCACCACCGAGGTGCTCCAGACTCTTGGCCATGCAGTAGCAGAAACTCAACAGCGGAGAACTAATTTGACAAAAAAAGAACCTTAATTTTTGACCAAATCGGACCCTCCTGTGCTTCACCATGAGACCCGGACTGCTCACACATGTATACGCGGCCACCATACGGGCAAATACAATGTCCACAGGTAGGTGGAAACAAACCTGAGTCTTGTGAAGCAGCAAAGGCATAACGCCTGTTTCTGCGGCTTTGGACGTGGCATCTACGAGGGGTGGACAGTAAGGGCAGAACTGCTGCTGAACCGCAGTACCGCGGTTTGCCATTTCTGCACAGGCATTATCATTTATTATTACCTTGAGGAATTTTACCATGGGATATTTATGGAATTTCTTCACATTCAAAAAAATATATTTCTATAGGAAAAAAGGGAGAGTCTTGCAGCATCTTCCAGCTCTTCACATGGACTTGGGTATCTGAGAGATTAGGATTGGTTTAGCCATAAGCCTAGCACAGACCGCTACAAGAAGCACTTCAAACTCCTAATTTCACAAAATCTCCAAATTACCGGTTCAAGATCTTTGAGCAACCAACAGATTTTCCTAGATTGTTGCCCAGAGCTGTTAATCCCGCATTTCATCCTCTCCTGGTTTTTTTTTAGAGGTTGAGAAATGTAATCCTAATTTAATCCTGACTCTGGAAACCACTGAGAACCGTGGAGGGGCAGGGTCCGGACGGGCAGGTCAGAAATGGGAAGCTCTCCACCTCGTGCCAGCACTAGTGCTGCACAGCCGTTGCATTTGTCATAAAAGGCTTTTCCCAGGAGGTCCCCTTGTCTTAGCTAAAGGCAGTGAGCCGACAGCCCTGCCGGGTGGATGTGTCCCGGGGAGGGGGTAAAGGCCACGGGAGATTTGAGGGACTGTCGTTGCTGCATTTACTCCCCCAAAACCGGCGGGCTGCAGAGGGGAAGAGGGCCAAGGTGACACTGCAGCTCAAGAGCCCTGTTCGTGCCTCTGAGATAAAGAGCAAGGAAAAAAAAAAAAATCAGAGAAAATCCAAACTGACATTCAGGTCTCAGCTTACGTAATTGTACCTTTTTATTATTACAACAGTATGATTGCAGGACAGGGTGTCAGACTTAACTCTGAATTTCCGTGCTGTATTGGATTAATTGTGAATGTAAGATACTTAATGTTACTGTAACAGACAGCAGTTTGGGGGGTCTAAGTCTTTGTGGTTTGCTCTTTTTTTTTTTTTTTAATTTTGAGTGAGGGAATGAGAGGGGGAATTAGTAAGAGTTCTTTAAGAATAAATGTCACTCTTGCTTTTCTTCTTCTCTCCCGCTGTTGGTTTTACGGAGGAGAGACACAACAGCTGAGGGAAGGTCCTTGCCTGCTCTGACCTCCCGTGTACGGTGCAGCCTATAAACCACACCCAACATTCGCTCATCAGTCCACTTGTAACACGTTCATCGCCATCTTTACGACAAAGCGTTTTTATTCCAGCCACGCTTTGGGCATGTTCACAGCAGGTAAGGGAACCCGAGCGGGCCGGTGCACATCCATGCGGGCGGGCGGCGAAGGGCTGTGCTGAGACACGAGCTCGGATCCTGAAACCAGCTTGGCCTGCTCAGCGGAGCTCCCTCCTCCGGCTCTAACTACCGGCTCTTCGCAGGATGTGGCCAACGCGGTCCTGGCTTGGGCATCTCCCACTTGCCCTTTGGCTCTTAAATGGCTCGTAGCCACTTACGGCAAGGGCTCTTAGACCTTTTGATGTCCTGCAGATACGTCCAAAATCTTTTCACATCATCTGCGTGTCAGTTTTGAATTTTCTTGTGTTGTGTACACAAGAACCTGGTCCAAGCCCAAACACAGATGAGGTTCCTTTCTCACTAGCATAAAGGCGCCTACGACCAGCACACTTTATTCCTCTTTCCCTGTGTCCGCATGTTGATATAGCAGCATCCATGATTGGAAGGAAGTTACAGTTGTCATGGTATGGTCTTTGCATGTCATCCAGCACTACTGGGCCTTCCACGTGGAGGCAGGTCCTGATGAGAGGTGTCGAGGAGACCACAGCTTTGCTGTGAAGCTGAGAGGTGAGTGGACAGCTTGGACATCATTAACAAGTACAGTCTTTGAGACTACACTCAAGTTATCTAATCACTGACCCGCGTGCCAAAGTAAATACTATCAGGCCCCCATGGGTTTGACATACTCTGAACATTCCAAGAACTTTTATTCTCCTTATAACCCACTACATCTGCCTTTTTCACTTAAGAGCTCATCTTTTTTTGGGGAAAGAGAGCCCCACGAATATATCAAGATTGAGAGCGGGTGCCTCTGGAAAACAGAATATATCTTTCTTAATTCCTTCGGATAAAAAACTTCTCAGTCTTTGACAGCAGTTGTGTCCAAGCAGATTCCATTGCCTGCCTGTTTACAGGGAAGTGTCTGCTTCCCTGCTCTGCACCCGAGTAACCCCGTTAACTTCACATACACTCGCATTTCCTCTCGTCCCTCTGCCAATACAGCTTCTGCATGTACTTGGCTACATCATGTTTCACTTGAAGTAGAGGAACCAAAATACAATCTCATGTCATTTGCTGTCCAGCTGCAGTCTGCCGAGATAATACACTGCTGGCTCTGTTTCTAGGACAAAACATTTTTCATGTTTATTTTTATATTTAAAAAAAAAAAAAGCTTTCAAACTTTTCAGTGTTTATTTAGACTGCAAGTTATTAATGTTTGTCTATTGCTATTACTCATTTAAGATCAGCCTTATGTGTTGATAAAGGGCTCAGTTTCTGGGTCTGCTTTTTTTTTTTTTTTAACTAGAAAAAAAATAGTGTATATTGGAAATGGAAATCTGACATCCCGAAAGCAAGTAGAGCCAAACGCTAGACAGCGGAACCCTAAGGTCTTAGCCTTCAACCCACTTATTAGAACCAGGATTTACTGTGACTTTGTGCAGCAGAGGATTAATGGAATGAATCACCTTACTTCCCCTTAAGATTTGCCTAGGCATGTGATTTGTGTCTGCTAAGCTGGTATAATGATGAACAATCCTTTTTATTAACGTGGTTAAAAATAGAAACTGCAGTAAGACCTTACATAAACTAGAAGTAACACGTGCCAACTCATGCCCAAATCCCCCAGTGAGCTGTTTTGGTCTATGAGATGCTGGCATCAAACAAACAAGTTGACTATTTCAAGAAAATAGGAAAACAGGGTATAAAGCTGCCCTGGCGCTTTTCCCTACATGCTGTGAGCACAAGGGCATGACTTTCCTTTACATATTTTTCCCACAGGACAGCGTAGTACTTTGGGTACATGTGGGTGTGGGAGTATTGCATGCACATGGGCACCAATACACACACACACACGTACTCACACGCATGCAAATACATACACACGTATACACACACACACACACGGGCGTGCACACACACACACACGTGTTTCTATGTCCTCTTGTTGGTAACGCCCAGCATTTCTAAGCAGCCATGTGCAAGACCCAAATGCATCCAGCTACTGTGCAGATGGTGCAGTGGAGCTGGGGACAACTTTATGCCCCCTTTATGCCTTCTTTCTTTGCGCAAATTGAGACGCAGCCCAGGCCACCACTTGCCTGAGCATGAACTGAACCTCTGTCAGTCAGGAGAGGTGGGTACCACCACACAGAGCCCACCACCATAACTCTAGTCCCCTCCTCTACTCTGGTATTGTAATTTCATCCCGATTCTACCCTTAAACTCTACTTTCTCGGTCGCCCTCTTCACATCTAGTATCGTGATGACAACTCTAACACACTAATGACTGCTGCCACTTGTTTTTTTCAAGAGTTTTAAAGGAACACAACACACCGTGGCACCTCCATTTAGTCTGTAGCTAACTCCGATGCCTTGGAGTTCATCTCACGGCGAGGAGACTCCTGCCACTGATTTCTTCTTCAGGAGCTGAATCGCAGTGCTTGATGTGTAAAAACTCTGGATAGGTCCCCCCTTTACTTGCAGTGAATGTTAACCCCTCTTTGTCCAAGACAAGATGGGGTGGGGATCTATAAGGATCAGAGACCACGGAGGGTTGACTGGAGCCTGAAGAGCAATGCCCAAATACTGTGTGCTGGAAGACCAATACTGGGGTGTAACCTCCCGTGTGGCAGTCAGTGATCTGCACAGGCCACCGGAGCCTGTGGGGTTGCTTCGGTTTTCAGCCTGTGGTAAACAAACCAGGAGCCTTTTGGGGCAGACCAGGTTCCCTGTTGAGCCCCTCCCCTTGTTGGGTCACCGTGGGGGCCAGGGGCTCCCTGGGAGCAGGGCTGGGTGAAGGCACCCAGGGTCAGACACAGCCCGGGATGGCGGAGCTGGCCCACGGGGACGGGGACGTCAGCTTGCGGCAGGGTGGGCTGCGCTGCGGCCGGAGACCATGCTCGCTGAACCGGGCCTCTTCAGGCACACCAGTAAGGCTCTGCCCACCACAGTCATTGCCATTGGGTTTCCGTGGTCCTGGACAAATGAGGGACACCAGAGTCAAGGCTTATAAATACAGATACTCCTGCGAAAGCCAGCGGTATTTTGAGGACCCTAACTGTGTTTTGGATCCAGTGAAGTAACTCTGAACATCCGAGCACCTCTCTGAAACATCAAGGCATGCTTGTGTGCCCTTTCTACACGAGCTTTGGCACCTAAATTGTGCCTTCAGGTATCATCCCTCACCAGTCTTGCCTAAAATAAAAGAGGTGGATGAAACAAAAGAGAGGTTTACGTCATGCCTAAAAGAAAACGTGCATTAGCCCATGCAGATTAACACCATGGAGAATACCCATCACTGGTGAAACCTGTTTTCAAATGCTTTCTTACTGAGCTATATTAGCCGCTCACGAGCTATGACTGACTGAACCAACTTAGAAATTCTTCCCCTTAAAAAAAATTACACTGGAAAACTTGACAGCTTTTCTCTAAGTCTTGCCTGTTCTTAGTAAGTTTAAAGACCAAATTAGCAATGCAATCATGAGAAAAAGAATTGGAGACTTCTCCAAGCTGTCAAGTGCATTTCACTGGATGATTAATTGGCAATGCTCTGGCCAACCCTTGGGTCCTGCTAAAGGCCATGCCCCTTGACTTGCACCTGCCACTGTGCGACTGATTGCAGAAAATGGATGTCTTCACTTTTTCTTTTTTTTTTTTTTTTGTTGCAGCTGTTAAACTGCTTTAAGGAAATCTTATTTATCTAGAACAGAAACTTGAACTTCTTCTCTAATCTCAGGAGGATGAAATGAATGTAATTCTCTGTCTCAGACTGACTTATGGAAGCAATATTTTAGGATCTTTAGGAAAGCTGTGATAATTGGACATGATTTTGCGTTCCTTGTATGTGAGCTTGAATGTTTCTTTGCTTTCATGCCTTCTCATAGCCTCTACAAGATGCCTTGTGACAGCAGATAGTAGGTGTCTGCCCTCAAAGGGCCAAACGCAGCCACCCGGCTCCTGCAGAGGAGCACTGGGCTCTGCGAGTGGCTTAGCGCAGCAGAAAGGTGGGAAAAGCAAAATGAACAATTACCTGTTGCACGAAAGGGGGAGAAGTGAAGGAAAAGAAACTTCACTTTCGTTGTTTACTTTTTAGACAGAGAACAAGACTAAAGGGGCAAACCAAATGCCAGGTAATACCAGGATATTAGGTGTTACATGCAGTGATTCACTACCGGGGAAAAATTTGGGGAAGATAGCATGCAGGAGAAGTCCTTAAGAGTCCCCCAAGGAAATGCAAGCAATTCCAAGGACTGTGTTTGGCCAATAAATATTATCGAAATGTTTTGGGCGTGTAAGCACTGTGTTCAGACTTGATGACCTTAATAACAAAAAGAAACTCCTTTTCCCTGTATTGTTGCTGGACATGGTCCCGGGCTGTTTCTCACACATGGCAAGTCATCCCTGAAATGCCATGTTACCTCCTTTTCTTCTTTAGCTTCAAGTCTGTCCCCAGATCCTGCCATGAGAAGTCTAAAGAATGAGCCAAACAAAAGTAAAGAGACCACATGCAAACAGAACCTCCCAAATAGTCCTGATATTATAGATGAAATGAAGCCAGCTGTTTCTACACACAGCAAGCCAAAAAAGCACGAGTTTACTATCGTTATCTTCATACCGACTGCCACGCAAAAGTGAGGAAAGAGATGGTACCTACTCTCAAACTTGCTATCCAAGATCCTAGCTCCGTGTCTGACTGTGCATAAAGACGCTGCCCTCGGCGGGGTTATCTGCAGGCACCAAAAGGCAGTTGTCGGACTGGAGATCGGTTACAGAAGTCCAACGCTCGTCGAGGCAGTCCTTGTACGTGCTGTAGTGAGTTTTACCACAGCGTGGGTATCAAGCTTTAGGTCTGTCTTTTTTTCTCTAGGAGGAAAGGTGGTTCACCATATTTGAGCTATAATCACTTACCGAGCCGTATTTTAACATCTGAAAATACTATTTGAAGAACCTGGTATCAGAATCAAAGCAGGTTTAGGATGATGGATGTGAAGGAAGTATGTATGGTAAACAGAAAAATACAAGTCACTCTGTTGACTTCAGCTCTGGTTCCTCACACAAAGTAATTCCTGTGAGACACGTATGATATAGCCCCAGTCTGCTTTCCTTCAGCTCCTTCTCCTGTTTCTCTGCTGCAGTTTTGCCCCATTCACGGCTGGGGAAGAGGAGCTCCTTGTGGACTGAAATGAGTGGTTAAGTGGCCCGATGATGAGATGCATGCTGAACTGCACGGACGCTCTTCTGCTATCTTGGGACAATATTTCTTTGGTAATTTTTTACTGTGTCAAGGACACCTGACACATAGACAGGCACAAGGTTTTAGCAGCTGCAAAAGGCCCAGTGTATAAAACCACAATATTAGTATACGGGAAGAGACAGGTCGTTATTGCAACCTTGGTAATGCTAAGTGTTTGATTCTAAAAAACCACAACCAGCCAGAAGATGAAGAAGTGCTCTTTTAAATTCTCAGATATAGCCCACAGTAAGTAACGTGCTAATGTCTCTTGTATATGCTGTCACGTCAGCGTCTTGAGATGGCATGTTGAGAAGCAGTTTCCAGTGGGAGAAGCAGCCTGTGCCTGGGGGTCCCAGCCTCGTTGAGCGGGTATTTCTGATGATCCTTCCTGGCAACAGCTGCAGGAGGTGTAGGGCCTGGCACTGCCAATTACAGGTGTTTAAATACACACCCACAACTCACGGCTGCCATAAAAACCAGGGGTGACTTCTTTGGTCAGTGGTTCTCTACCTCCCGTCTGGGAGGAGGGGAAGGAGGGAAGGGTTGTTCACAGGCTTTTTACTTCTAGGAAACGTTTTGTAGTATTTCTCTGTTCCCATGAGGCTCAGCCACTTCTCATTTACCCACTGAAATCTTAGATTCTCACGAAAAAACAGGAGTATAGAAGCTGGGACTTTAAGAACAGTGCCTAATATTGTAAGACTTGCAATCAGCTTGGAAGAGTTGGAAACACTTACGGTCTATAAATAAATCCTCCGTAGAGCCCATATGCAGCTACTGTATTTTAAACCTCAGGAGACACAGGGAAGGCAGTCCTGGGAAGTGTGAGCTGCTCATTAGCGCAGGAGCCGAGGGGAATGATAATTTCTGCGTTCTTTCCCTGCTGAGCCACTGCAGCCCACAGCCCGACCCAGCCTGGCTGCTCCCAGCCGGGTGCTCCTCATCCAGCGCCTGGGGTGACGTGGGTGACAGCAGATAGTTGTGACATCTTCCAAGATGAAAAGCAATGGAGAAATGCAACACCTTCTCCCTCTTTTGTGTATTGAGTGTGAAGAAAACACTCCAAAATGCTTCGCAAAGCCAAAGGAGAAAGGCAGGATCCTTCCATCACCCCAGACATAAATTTTCCCTTATCCTTATTCGCCCTTAACGGGAATTTTCTTAACAAATGCTTTTCCCTCAGAAAATAGCAACTGAATTGCATAACATAGAAGTGAGCATATGAACGACGAACAGTGTAAGTTGGCTTCCTTAGGGTCAAGGCATAAATAACTGTCACTGGAGCTGCAGTAGGGATGTCAGCTGGATTCAAAGGCAGTTACGTCTTTGTGGACAAAGAATGAGAAGAAAATACAATATAAAGGCTGCATAATGTTTTTGTTCTGGTTAAGATGTGGGTAACGTCATTCCGGTACGTATCTCAAAAACTCTTCTTCTGTTTGGAAGTTGCTTTGAGATCCTTTGGGAGAGACACCTCTAGAGATATGTAACAGCAAAGATAACCCTATATTCCATAAACTGCTCTGAGACGACCTATAAATTACTGTTAGTGAAGAGCACGTGTTCTTCCTTCCTTGCACGTGGGGTTACATTTCACTCTTGCTCATAATACAGTGCAACAAATAGAGAAACAAATAATGGAGAAGTTAACGTTGGTCCTTTAAAAGTCAATTTCTGTGTGCATTTAACCATAAAAGCAACATCTGGTCTGCTAAATACAGGTGGTTTATATCCTTGTCATTAATTGGAGGGGACATTATGTCATCATACATCAACAGTTAAAGTTGGTTAAAGTGCCACTTATCTCAGGTGCTATCATTAATCAGATCCCTTTCATCTGGGTGCCCACGCTGCCTCTATTAGTAGCTACCTTATACCCTTTGAACGCTTTCCTTCTCTTTTTTTAACCGGTTTTGAATTAACGGCTTGGAACTCAGACACACACACCGCTCACCGAGGGCTGCGGTCCTCACTCAGGCAAAAACCCCACTGAACATCAGCTGGGTCGAATGAGGCTTGCGGGATCCGACTGGTAACGCCGCTGGAGTAACGTGCGACCCGGAGGTGCAAGAGGCTGGGCCCTGGCGCGGCGTTCAGCCGACCAAGACCACCGCCTGCCCCTCTCACCCTGCCTTCTGGCCCACCACCTGCGTCCCCCGCATCCTCCGCCGCCGCTGGCACGCGCCCACCCCGGCGCCGGTGGGGAGCCCGGGCCTGCACCGCTGCCGCTTCCCCGGGGACCAGGCGGGGTTCGCCGGCAGCGCTGCGCTGGAGCAGGCGGAGGGGCTCTCCGCCCGCGCCGGCGGGGAGGCGAAGCGGGAGCACCCCAGGGCAGCGCCCGGTGTCCCGGCCCCTCCCGCCCCGGGGCGGGAGCGAGGCTTGCGCTGCGCAAAGCAGGGGAAGAATTATATCCCACCCCTCTATCGGTGGCATCGTTGATGGTCGTGAGAAGTGCATGTGGAAAACAGCCCATTAGCAAGCCTTAACTGCCAGAGAATTGTAAGTAAAACAAATTGAGTGTGACATAAAAAAGTAAAGTATTGAATGGATTTTCTTTCCGAGAATTACACGACGTCAAGTATCTTATTAAGTTCAAGAGAATTACATTTTACATGCTTCAGCAAGAGACATGTACCCTTTAGAAAATAATAATGAACCGCTTTTTTTTTTGCGTTCATTTACATACCTTTGATAAATTACTGTAACCAGATTAGGGAGATAAAATAACTAGTCTATTAATTACAATGATTATTATTTAATAGAAAATGGGATTCTGGGCAACGTGTATGGTAAAAGGAAAGCTTAGCAATGCATTATATGGATGTGGTATTTTATCTTAAAGAGCAAGATAAGTGTCCAGCTCTTTCTCCAATCTAAAGAATATGTTCATTACCTGTGCAAGATTTATAAGTATAATTGAGTGTAATATTTTAAAACTATTTGCCTTATTTCGTCGTACATGGAGGACAAGGCAGAGCTGCTTCTTTAATTAAACTGCGTAAATTCCTTCATGAAGTTATCTAACAAGAGTTCCATTTGTAAGGAAATTACTTTTTTGTGTAAAAAGTTTGCAAGATGATATAATTACAGTCCTGCTTGAACTTCAGTGGGTGGGCGCGTGTGTAGTTATCCACGTCTCTTTTCATTTTATGTATCTCTTACGTAAATCCTATGACATCTAACGCACGTGTGTGTATATATACACATATTAAATCCATCTATACATATTTATATGCATATATATGCATGTATACCTACCAACACGTATATTAACCCGTAATAAGCCATACGCAATGTCAGAGGTCTGGGCTTGGTTCCGCCTTGGTCCTGGCCCACGTGCCTTTCCAGTGCCGTACACGAGGCAGGCCCCACGCAGAAGGCAGCGGGCGCTCACACCTTCCACCCCTGGATAGCGAGTCTTCTACTTTGCGTTCACCCACAGCATAAAACGGCCTTTTTAAGGGAAGGCGTTTTGAATTGTGTCCAAAAATAGGAGACTGCAGTCTGTCGTAGCGGAAACACAGGAGAGGGAGGAAGGGGAGTTACATGCACAGTCCTAAATCTGACATTTTCCAGCTCTGAAATGCCTGGCTTTGTGGCTGGCGCGCTGTTCTTTGCGCATAGATTTTGTATGCGGTTTCTGAGGGCTTTTTTGTAGCGGTTGTGGGTTTTACGATGAAAATAGCGGAATGTGCTTTCTCCTGTGCTACCAGTCCCACCACCACCGCTGCTGCTGCATCCGCGCCGACGGCATCCGCGCCGACGGCATCCGCCACAGGCTGGAGCCAGGGGCTGGGCTCCAGGTGCTGCCCCCAGCACCAGCACCCTTCTGCCTGTGCTTCAGGGACAGATGCTCTCCCCGGATCCCTGCCTTTCCACCCCTGCCTATGTTATCGTCTGTTACCTCACCTTTGCTGGTGAGAAGGGCCTCAGGTGCTTGCATACAGTTCTTGCAGTGCGTTTTTAAGCAAAGACTAAAAATCACGGACTTCTCGTGACTAATGCCACTGCAAAACTGAGCAAATTCCAGCTAGATCAAAAAGAAGCTCTACATTAGTTCAAGAGCGTCGCCCGTCAGACGTCAGGAAGGTATGAGAAAAACAAGTAGTCTAGAATGTTTCTGCAATAGACACCCATAAGCTACATGAATACACTAGTGGTCTTCAGTTCATTTAATTATATTTAAATAAACTATCCCTTCTACCTTTTCAAACCTTGTCACTAGGTGGGCATAGCACAAGAGCAAGACTTAAAAGTTGGCTAAAAGAGTATTGTTCACTGGAGCTGGCATTCATCCTGGCACCCAGGAATGAGAAACGTTTCCGCAAGACCACTTACCTCCTGCTTAACCTCTCGACTGGGATGTAAGCCCCAGCTTTGCTACCTGTGCAACAGCAAATTGATGCTTTTTATACTTGGGCTACAATATTTAACCTCATTTATGGACTGTGTCAGTACTCACACACAGGCATGGTATCAGGTCAGGGACAGGGAGTCTAAAAGCATCATTATACGTACTGTCAGTCTCTCATTAGCTGGCCAGCAGGACAAGTGCTCTTGCACTCATGAGCTGCACATCCCTCCTTGCTCCCCCTCCAAAACCACAGCTGCACCCAGGAAATGGAAAAATGGGAATTATTGACTTATTAATTGAAAAATAGGTAAGAGGCTCTTGTCCCAAAAGGGAGAATGCAGTTTTTCTGTTATTTAAACAGTTTCTTGGGACACCAGTTTTGGAGGCAAATTTCCTTTTCCATGGTTGACCCCTCCGAGCCCCAGTGCCGCTGGCTGGGCTGGGGCTGCTCTTGCAGCCGCGCTGGTCCCTGCCCGCTCCGGCCGCCTCGCCAGATAAGGCTCTTCGGGAGCCAAAGGGAAAAAATAAAATAAAACAAGGAGCAAGCAGAAGCACTACCCGCTCTGCAGCGCTGCTCCCCGGATGGAGCCAAGCCCTGCAGCCCTTCTGCAGGGTGCCCTTGGGACCCCCCGTGGGGCCAAGGAGGGGCAGGGGCATGGGCATGGGGTGCTGCTGCAGCCGGGGTGCGGGGAGGGTCTCCCGTACTCCCCCCAGTTAGACAGAGCCTCACCTGCCAGGAAATGAAAGATAAATGCTAACATCTGCGACCGCACATGCAATGGTGGCAGGGGAGGCTAAATGCTAAGTAGAGCAAGAGACGTGTCTGGCAGAGTCACCTAGGCATAAAACGAACCTCCCCGCAGCGCCCCAGGAGCAGTGTCCACTCCCTCCCCGCAGCGACCCAGCCCGTTCCCCCCGGCCCCTGCCTCCACCAGCCCCACCGCGGCCCGGGGCCGGAGGGCAGACGGCGCCGGGCCCTGCTCCCGCGCCGCGGGCTTCACGCGCTGACAGGCAAACTCTGGCTTTTACATTTTCCCTTCTCCTCCTTTCCGCGGGTCTCTCCCCTGTCTCCTCTGACGCTGGAGCTGTTGCCACCTTTCCCGGAGATGGTCTCACGTCTCACATCTTCTGTTCACACTCGCAGCATCTATCATCTGCAGCCTTGCTGCCGTAACTTCTTTTGGCATATGTCAGGTCACCATTTATTTCTACATTTTATTTTTTTAACAGAACATCCCACATGCTGCGATCAGTACTGCTGATTTATAAACCCCCTGCAACCTCTCTGTAGCTATTTTTCTAAGCAGGTCAGGAAGCGATGCTGGAGCTAACCCTGCCCCTCCGCAGCCGAACAGGGGCGGCTTTCCCCAGCCCTTGGGTGAGCTGACATGCAGTTGTTCTTAGCTTATCTGTCACATCTGGTTTCATTCACGCATCTGGCAAAAGACAGCCATTGCATATATTTTCCAGCTCTCCTAAAGGTTCCTGCCTTGCATCCAGACGGAGGAAGGGTGAGGTCACGCAGGAACACCGCTCTCTGACAGCTCCTTGATGGCTCTATGCACAGAGGTGCTGGTCTCAGGCATGCTCCTCTTCGGGTGCTCCTATACTTAAGAAAATAAATCATAATTGCTATTAATTAACTCTCCGGCGTCTTTGCCCTACAGCCTAGGCTTGCGCCCTGCAGCCAGGCGCAGCAAGCGGAGCGCGGTGATGCTGCCGGCACCACACCACCTCCACCTCTGGATGGCAGAGCCTGGACCAGTCCTCACCGGTGATGCCAGGGCACGCCGAGCCCCCCCAGCCTGGCTGCCCCGAGGCATGCTCGTGCCTCGGAGGGTGACCGGGAACCCTGGAGCAGGACGCCGACCATCCCCTGGAGCAGGACCCCGACCATCCCCACCCCCGTCCCCGTCCCCGTCCCCGTCCCTGTGCCGGCCGGCAACCCTGGCTCTCCCCTTACAAGCACTGGGGGTAGCTGAAGACAGTCAGGTTTGCAGAATAATAACAACCACCTGTCAGGTCTTATTACTCAGATATTTCACACCAGAGATTTGTTATATTAAAGGGCACTGAAATTACTTATGTCAGGTAACTGAATTATAATTAAATGCTATGTAGATTATTAAAATACTCTTATGGCAATGGGGAAACATAAATGATAATACAAGACAGCCCCATTACAGAATTAGCTTACTAGCAGGGTTTTGCTTTGATTTGTCATTAACTGGAATAACTACCCTCTCCAGCGCTCGCCTCCTCTCCCTCCGCCCGGTCGGCGCTCGGGCAGGCAGGGGAGCACCGCTGCCCGGCCACGCTCCAGCCAGGCACTCGCCGCTGTCGGCTCTGGCACGCAGCAGCCACGAACCTCACAGTGCTGCGCAACTTCCACCAGCAAACACGGCCTTTAACATTTCTCCGGGGTGTCAGAAATCCGTGTGAACCCCACTGGGTGAGCCTTCTGCGCAGTGACGGGGAGCAACACCTACCCAGAGTTTGCAAAATCATTTTCCCTTTCTTATTCGTTCCTACTTGTGTGGAGGAGACAGTCATGATAAACTGTAAAACCACACGATAAGCAGCAGGATAGTCTCTAAGCCCTCTAGGATTTAATAAGGACGATTTTAGTACTTTTAACAGGGTCCTGCGATAACTGTCCGGAACCCCTACGATACTACATCCTTGCCTGCCGGACCAAAGATGGGAGCCCTGGCCTCTCACAGGGTCCCCGATCACCCGGGTATGTGACCATGTCCCTGCTCCCTCTCCCATTGCTGCACAGTAGCTGCGTTTCTGTGGGAGGAAGAGCCCAAGGAGCCCTGCGGTAGCGCGGGTCACCCGCGACTGAACCAGTTGTCATCTGTTCTAGCTGCCCAAGTCACCAACAGCGGGTCCTTCTCCTCCTGGCTGGCGTGTGCCCGCCCAGAGGCTGCCGTACCGTAGACGGGCACCGCTGCGTCCGGGACGAGCGACACCAGCGGCACGCGGGAGCCAGAGGGGTTTGCACGGGCAGATCGGGCTGCTTGGATGTCTTCAACTGACGCTTGCGTGGCTCCCGAGTCTTGGGCCTGGCCTAGTTTTCTTTCCCCCTAACCAATGCGTACCTTACGAGCAACTTACAACCCCAGAAATTTCTTCAAGGAATTGCCGATCAGCAGGACGCGACAAGAAGTAAAAAGTAGTGGTGGTTAACAATAAACCAAACAGCGTGGAAAGAACAGATTGTACTCAATATTACTGTCTTCTCCTAGATTTGGGGGTTTGGCGGGGGCTTTTTTGGGTTTGTCGGTGGTGTTTTCAGCTGATAGTTCCCCGCTCGGACTGTAAACGCATCTGCGTGCGGAGCTATTTTCCTACTTGCCTGTGCACCCATTGGGACGCTGTATCAGAAAACGGAAACGCTTGCCCTGTAAAGTGCACGCGCGGGCGCGGGCACAGGCGCACATCAAGTCCTGGAGGGAAACTTCGTCGATATCCTGCATATATGTTAGGCAGAGTTTCTCGATTAGAAAAGTTACACTGGGACAAGCTTTCCTTGGAAGCTGCTTTTTCTTCACAGCCGGGTTAAAGCAGATACCCG
Organism: Sagittarius serpentarius; assembly: GCA_034782735.1. Classification (NCBI taxonomy): domain Eukaryota; kingdom Metazoa; phylum Chordata; class Aves; order Accipitriformes; family Sagittariidae; genus Sagittarius; species Sagittarius serpentarius. The sequence goes on from JAVKLA010000074.1 coordinate 82,802,768, forward strand.
AGAACCACACGACAGCTCTCTTGCCACTGTATTTTCCTACCAGCCTCTGCGCCAGCTGGTCACGCCACGGCCGCACCAGGACGGGGGCAGACAGGACTTAGAAATTCCCCGTGGAACGGTAGCGTACCTACAGCCGATCCGCTTCTGAAACAGGACTCGTCTCGGGTCGCTGCTTATCCAACCCTTAACGGTCGGGTCTACTTCGCTCCCAGTGCAGCCAGTAGACAGGCATCTCTGGAGGGACGCCCTTCCGTGTGCCTGAGGTGGGTCATTTTCCAGAGATGTCCCGGGATGCCCCCCAACCAACGTACACAGGCGGGGCGTGGAGGTAACACCTCGTGATGCGTTTAACCCGCACAAACTCCCTAATTCCAACTGCGGCACGGGTGGCAGGGCTCCTGCAGAGCTCCCGGCAGGCCCTGTACGGCACTGGCGACACGCATACGAGCAACCCCAAAAACAGAGAATGCGAATTCAGGGGAGCCAGGATCTACCTGTGGTTACCCTGTGAGTGAAATAAGACTTAATCCATCATACCCGTTGTTTGCTCCAAATGATTCACTCAGCACTGATAATAAATATCCCACCCGCTTGAATCGCTTCCGTCAGGGCCGTGCAGGCAGGGTCTCCAGGACTGCCCCGCTGCAGCCGGGGGCGGCACCGGCTCCCGCCCGGTGGTTTGGCTCCTCCGGCCCCTGCGCGTCGCCCTGCCGCGGTGACCCCCCCGGGATCACCGTCCCGTAGGGAAAGAGAAAACTGCCAGTTCCAGCATTCCCTTGCGGGCGGTGGTGGGGTTCCTCTCATGGGGACGTGACGTAAAAACAGCCAGGTACCGGCGATCGTCCTCGGCATTTAAAAATAAATGGGCAGGAAATTCTTTACTGCTCTCTCTGTAGGGAAGAGGGTGGCAATATAGAGTGAAACTGTTGGGAGAGGAGCGTGCATATGTGCGTGTCTCTGTGTTAGTTTATATAACACTTTAACTAACAAGCTATGATCTTCTCCAGAACAGTAGATAAAATGGCAAATGAAATATAGGGCAATAATTCTGACACTAAGGCGAAGTTGCTGGTTTTAATATATGCCTCTTTGCAAGCAGATAGGCCATAACATGACAATAATGAAATATAAATGACCTACATAAAAAAAAGATAAAATCAGGTAATTACTGAAGCGTCAGTTCTTTACAAAATAATTGGTAATGACCTTTGATAAAGAAATCACTTTTGTGATATTGCTGACAGTACAGTTTTCAACTCTGAGAAAACATAGCAGCTGGCTCTAAATCAGGGACAGGGCTGCTGGGACCCGCCGCCGCGGCGGGAGAAATGCGCTCCTCTCGGCAGCGCGGAGGGGGCGGCTGGGCGCCGGGGGGGCTGCGGTACAAACCGGATTTGCAGGCACCATCCTGGCGAACGCGGTGACGCCCAAACCCATCAGGTCCTGCAGCTCGTAGGCAGAGCCTGGAGCTGATGCTCAGCACCCTGCAGTGCTGCAACCTCACGCCGAGGGGCGGCGGGACGCCGGGAGCTCTGCGTGGCTGCGTCCCGCCGAGCACCCGGCGAAGCCACCTCGTCCAGCCTGAGCGACCTGCTGTGGCGTCGATGTTAGAGCAAGGAGCTGGACGAGGGGACCTCCGGCTGTCCCTTGCAACCTGGATTACACCACTGCTTCCAGGACAAAGCCGGCTCTAACCCCTCCATCCCCAGGGTGAGGGGATGCCCCAACTCAGCCCTGCCCTCCAAAGGACCACGTCGAGGTACGAGACGGCATTTGCTTCTTCTCCTCTGCCCTCCCAGACTGATGGGCAGAGCGCGCTGCTCGACCCGTTTGCAAGCAGGAGCTCCTGCGAGACCCCCGGCTCGCTCCCGGCAGGCTGGAGGACGAGCGTCAGATGGAAATGACTTTTGATTGCTTCCAATCTGGCTGAGATCGCAAACAAAAGGCTGCAAATGTCACATCCCATCTCCCCCAGCGGACGCTTCCCTGGAAAAACTCCCGAGAAGTCCAAGCGAGGGAAGGAGAAGATGGCAGGAGTATCCCAAAGGAGCCGCCTAACATCAAGGAGCGACAATGACCTGCTGTAGGCAACGCTCATGTAAAGGCACCATTGCAGTTGCAGAGCCGTTCCTCAGGCTTTTAATTTTTTCTGCTGATCATGTCAACTAAAAAAGTAAGGGGACGACTGGTGTTTTTAAGAGGATTCAACATGCCTCCATCTCACCGAGAAGGAAGAGCACATCTGCGCCACGGAGAGGCCGCGTTCCGTTCGTAATGAGCCGCTCCAAAGCAAGGGCACACCTCGGTGTAGCCACAAACGCAGCCTGGGGGTGAACGTCAGAGGCAGGGGTGGAGGGGCAGCGAACAGAGCTGTGGGTCTGCACGTCCCCGCGGGGCCGGCCCCACGCGCCCACGGGCGCCGCCGGCCCCGGCTCTCCCTGCTGCTCTGCCTCGTCCCCCGCTGCTTCGGACCAGGCGGCCAGAGCCGCGGGGGGATCGCATCCATCACGGGAGGCGAGGTCTACACGGATACTGGAAAAATTCTGCTCAAATCGCTTTGATCCCGTAAGCAAACCCATGTGGGTATTTAACATTTTCCCAGATGAGGAAATGAACCAAAAGTAACATTACGAAGATGCAGGGGGAAGTTTACACTGTGGGTCTCTTCACTTGTTTCCTCTGCCCCCGTCCCCTCGCGGGGGCACCTGGGGCTCCTGGGGGGCCCGGTGCAGAGCTCTGGTCTGCTGCGCTGGGGTGCATCTGGTCGGCCGCTCTGCCGGCGAAGACAGCCGGTGCGGAGGGTTGTCTTTCACGCTGGACGTGTATGATGGAAAGGGGGAGGTGGAGGCTCTCCCACCTGGGTCTGCGCTGCCCCAAAAACCTTCACTGCTTTCCGCAGGCTCTGCCGAGACGCTGCTCCCCGGCTGCCCGCCCTGAGCGTGCGGAGGGGGCTCTGGTGCTCGGGGCGGGGTGGGAGGGGTGGAAGGGGCCAGGCTCGGCGGCGTGGCTCCCTCTCCCCGCTGGGATTCCCAGCAGCGAGGGTTTACGAAATACAAACGCGCCACAAGGCTTACTAACAGCTGCTGGCCAAAGAGGTGCGACAAGATCAGCAGATTTCCTGAAACATGGCAGAGCAAAAAAAACCCAATAATAATAGCCCGAACTCTGCTGAAACCATATTCACAACCACCAAATCTCTCAGCTTTATGTGACAAACCTTGCAACACACCCACTCCCCTTCCCTTCCCCCACCCCAAAGGAGGAAAAAAAAGATCTTCACACTTTTTCTAATACCAGCTGGTTCATTTATATTGCAGAAGTTTCACGAGACAGTTACTGACAGTGATATACTAAACACAGGTTAAACCCGCCATGATCGCTGCCTCTGTGTGCGCAGCGAGGAAATGAGAACATTTGCATAAAACGATAAGAATGGCACCGGCGTCCTAAAGCCACCATGGAAAACTCATTTGCTGGGCCCCCCGGCCAGGGGCCACCGACCCCCGCTGCAGAAGCGTAAGGGATCCCTGCTCCGGGGCCGAGCTGCACCTTCCCAGCCATTCTGCTCAAATTGCCTGGATGCAGCCGCGCCTCTGGAAACGCAGGGGCATTTCCCGATGCACGGAGCAGCCCCCGGGCTCTGTAGGTGACAGCCCAGACCCCTGGGTGCCGGCTCACCCGACGGGACCCACCCCGCGAGCACCCCCTCGGGGTGCCGGTGCCCACTGACTCGGCCACGTTTCCTTTAGCCGTGGGGATTTTAAATACGGGAATGCCCTTTCCCTCTGCACAAGTCATGCTCCTTGCAGGGTTTCCCCGGACTTTACTTTCCAAGCCGCGCCGTTGCAGAGCGCGGCACAAGGCGGTCGCCCGACCGGAGTTACTGTTCTCCCTCTCAAATTCATGATTCAGCTTTTTTGGAAAAGGCCATGGATTCTTTCGAATGTGAAGACAGAAAGGGCTCAACAACCTCCTTCCTTTTAGATGAACATTTTTTCATTTTTAAAGGCTGCCTCACAATATTACTGCTCTTCTCAGAGTATTCTAAAAACTATGATGTACGAAGAGGTGGGCAACAAGGCCTTTAATGGTTTGATTAAAGTAATCCGTAACAATATCGCATGCAATACTAACAGCATACAAGTATAATCCTGCTAAACGGGGGGGCTGTGACTCCTTTCAAAGTTCCCAGATCCGGTATTTTATAATAAAACCTTTCTCCAGTAAGAAAGAATGAGGACGGCAAGTGCCGGTGCCTATGAATGGGAAGAAGAGCTCACAGACCGCCGGGACGAACGGCGACGGTGACGGACACCGGAAGCCAAACGTGGAGCGTGGGCGGCGACTCCTGGCACCCGCTGTGCCCGGCACTGACCCTGGCAGCCGTGGGACCCCAAAAAGGGCTCTTCTGCCCCTCAAAGCCTTAACTGGACGCCCGTTGCATCGAGCTGAGCCAGATGTGCCCAGTTCTGTGACAGCCACGGGCATTGTGGCACCTTATCCCGGAACTCTCTGTCCACACCACCATCGCTGGCAGGCGGTCTTTGCCGTCTCCTCCGTCGGGCCGGGACCTGCAGCCGCCCGCGAGCAGCATGGTGGGGGGAACCCTGACGGCACGACAGGGCTCTCGGCCCCTCTGTCCCGCCCTTGCCGTTTCCATTCCCACCTGGGTTTCCAACCTCTAACATCCAGGCAAACACAACCCAGAGGTGACCACGAACAGGGGCAGTTTAAGGAAAACGCAGTCTTGTATTTCGTAACCAAACAAACGCCAAGCGCAGCGTGCTGCAGGGTGGCGAGGTGCACAAACCCACGCAAGGGACCTTGGCAGAGAATGAATGGTTTGGTGGGAAAAAAATCTGTTGCTAAAAAGATGTGGGAAAATAAATTCTCTTTCTGTCTGGGGAGGGAAGGAATAGCCTGCCTCTTGACTCTGTGCAGCTCTTGCGGCTGCGGAGGAGTCCCTGCCGAGAGCAGAGCACGCCTTCTTTGTGTCTGCAGCCCGCGGCTTCCAGACCGAGTGATGAAAAACTTCCAGGAAAATCAGGTTTGCAGATGTGTGCTCTTCATTTGTACTCGGAGATGCTCCCAGTTCTCCACTTACATGCCGTCTACAGGTTAAAGAGAGGGAACGCTTAGCCGTTCCAGCAGGCTTTTTCTTTTAACGATCCGTGTTTATTAATTTACAAGCTTTACATACAGACCCATTCCATAATGCTGCAATTTGCATGTTAATATAGAAGTTGCTATAGGTTTTGAGCCGCTGCAGCTGGAGCGGTGGGTCTGAGCACCAAAATGGCACGCCGCGACTCTGCGGGGCTCGGTGAAAGAGTGGCTCCGGCTTTTGTTGGCGCCGGAAAGCACGGCACGGTGACATCGGCACAGGGACCAGTCGGGGAGGGCCTGGTGAAGACAAGTGTCATCAGCAGAGAGCTCTCTTCATCGCGCTTCGAATTGCTTTCCCGTAAGCCCCAGCAAGCCCGACTACCCCTCGGAAACCCAGCTGGTTAGTGCTATGTGCTAATTGCTTTTGTGCAAACGCCTGTCAGCGCCGGGATGGGACCTTTGGTGCCCAGGCACCTTCCCGTACGATGGGAGCGAGCCCGGATCCGTCTCCCGGGCGCTGAAGCTCGGGCTGGGTGCTGGGAGCGGTGCTGGCACACCGGAGGCCACGGCTGCCGGCTCGTTTCGGCTGCCGCCGGCAGCAGCGGGGTCTCGAGGTGGGCTGCCGGCGGGCGGTGGGCGCAGCTGCAGGAGGAGTGGCACGTCGTGGCGCTGGCCGTGGACCGACTCTTCCTCTGGGCCTTCCTGGCGCTGACGGGCGGCTGCGCCCTCGGCACCGGCCTCGACGCCGCCCTGCACCGCCCCCCCCCGCAGCCCTTCCCCTGAGACCCCACTCTTCCGCAGAGATGGTGCAGGTGAGTTAGAGCTCGGTGTCGTTGGGGAGGGACTCGTGC
>JAVKLA010000074.1:82811739-82829525 GCA_034782735.1 Sagittarius serpentarius
GGGACGGTCCCGCACGCAGAGCCCGGCGGAGCCGGGCTGTGCCCCGATCCCCCACCGAGCGGGTCCGGCTCAGGGCACCCAACGCTCCCCTCAGCAGCCCCGGCGCGTGCGCCGGGCTCGGCCCCGGCCAGAGACCGCTGCCGACGGGCAGCCCGCGGCCTGCTTTGGGGGCTGCGGCAGGACGCCCGCACGCTAGCGGGTCCTGCGGCTGCAACTGGCCTCCCCAGCAGCACGCCGCCGTCCCGGGCACGTCCCGGGCTGCTCCCGCCTTCAGGCTGCGCGGCGATTGCCTCCATCCTTCCCCTTGTCGTGAACCGCTCTCCTGGAGCCACATCATCAAGTTTGAAACCTCTTTCCTTTCCTCTTTATTGATTTATTTTTACATATTGCACATTCACAGTTACCGCTGACTCCACACACTTCTCCCTTTTCGCAGCACGCTCTGATAGGAGTTGCCAGACAGGTTAGAGAAGGCGGATTATACAGTGCTGACGGTATATATAAATCCTCATTTATATCTTACCACAGAAAGAACAGGATGGTCTTAGGAAAACCACTCAAATAATTCCTCGTGGATTGCTCTACGTTTTGTTCTCAAAAGCAAAAGGCTCAAAGGTCATAAGAGGAAATCAATAATATCAACAGTCATCTCAAAATATACGTATCAGCTAGGCGTGTAGGATGACAATGTTAAAATAATCACCTTCACCATAGCAGATCCTCTCCCTCTGTGATTACGCACACACAACACTACATAATACACATATCTGTATATACTACGTCTGTAATGTCCATAACATACCTATAGCCGGTAGTTAGAAACCACCAAGGAATAACAAATCTAGCAGGTTAAGATTTAGTCCCTTTGCCGAGTTGCTTTTAAACAGCACTGTCCGCTGAAGGCTCGCTGCCCTTTCATACCCCAGCAGTCGTTCTTTCCCTCTGAGGGACTCCGATGCATCGAGTCACATGCAATACGTTCGGTTTATGTTTTATTGCCTGGGAATGAGTTGAAAATACGTGCTGATGCTGTAAAAACATTCGGTGGGTCTATTTATTTCTCTGGTGCGCTCTAGGAGTTTTCAAAACAGTATTATGTGCAATTTTTCGTCTTGGGAATACGCCATACTGGGACAACCTTTGCTAGCCAGAGTTTAAGGAATTAGGGAATAGACTTGCAGACGGGGTTTCCTCCACAGCGGTAGGGAACTCGGCTCTAAAACTCAAGGGCACAAATACCATCTCTAAGCGCATTAATTGTTTGACGGCTGCCGGGGTTTGGCCCCTCCTTGGCCCCCTGCCGCCGCCAGAGGGGTCCGGGCCCCGTGTGGGTGCGGGGCCAGCGGCACAGGGGTGATGCAGGCGGTGGTGCGCAGCCTGCTTGGGGCGCCCACCGGCCGCGGTGGGCTCCGGGTGTTCCTGGAGTCCAGCCCGGAGGTCAGATAAACGCAGAAAATGAAGGCCGGGCCTGCTGCTGGGACACCTCCCCAGGTGACAAACGGCTGCCTTGGGTTCATCACCATTTACATCTCCAAAGCCGCGTGATTGCCAGCGGGCATCTCGCAGGGCTGCTGCAGCCGCAGGCAGCAGCTCCCCTGTTCTCCGGCCGGGGTCGGCACGTGGCGATTAAGAACAATTAGATTTTACTCTGATCTGGATTTACAGAAGTTTTGTGCCACGGTAATACAAAAACTCCCCAAACAAAAGGGGGTTTCTAGTAATACCGGGGTGTGTTCCGGGGAACTCCCTGGAAGGTCTCCCGGATGCCAGTGGTCGCAGAGCCGCCGGTGCAGCGGCGGGAGCTGCCCTGGCATGAACGCGGAGCTGTCGCACAAACCGTCGAGGACCACCGCGCTTCTCCCCTCCAACGCAGGAGAAACCAAGCCTTGTTCGCACTTGAAGTATCTTTTGGAGCAACACCTCCGCGTCAAATTGCTAAGACACCCACAAAGTCGCCTGCTGCCGATAACCTTCCGGGCGCTTGCCGGAGACGAGCCGGAGCAGCGCCTGCTCCGGTGGGTGCTGTCCCGGTTGCAGCCCCGTCCTCCCCCGCCAGGCCAGGGAGGTCCGGCAGCTCCCCGGCACCGGGCACGGCGGGACGCGGGCTGCAGCCCATCCCCAGCTGCGGCCGGACAGGGTCACTCCTCCAAAGGCAATGATTTTATCCCATCCCCCCAGTAACTTGCCTTTGTTCCTTATTGTTTTATGTGCGCTTAATATGTATGATCTTAACAGCTTTGGGGGCCAGATTATTTCAGCAATTGCTGGTATGCAAATCCCAGTAGGTTCAACAGGAGTTCTGCCACACATCTGACAAGGCTATCTGGCAGTAAATCTCACTCATGCTTGCGCTCCTATAAGAGATCTCTTCTCCCCTGGAAGCTGGAGTGAAACTTAATAGGGAATTACACAATATGAATACACACACTAAGGAGAGACTGGACTTTTAAAATCGTGCAGGCATCCAAAAGCCGTTAATCTTCTTAGGTAATGATGAAAAATGCAGTGGAGATGATGCTGTAACTCACCAAGGGGGAACAAGGAGCTCTAGTGAATGGATGGCTGGAGTAAAACTTCTGCTGTTCTTCTGTTTATCCCATTCTCCACTTAATTACCCTTCCCAAATATTTTTTAAAACACACCCCGTAAACAGCCCTTTCAGTACTGAACTCACTCCAGCCGGCAGAGAACGCCTTTCCCTTCCCTTTTTCCCATTTAATGAACTCCACAAGGAGAGGAGAAGAGAAGGGAACCTTGGGGCTACTGGTACAGGGCAGCAGGTGGGTTGTGTGAAGTAACCCCGGCTGCGGGAGCGCTCTTCGGAGACCCCAGCGTCGCTCCGGGTAGAGGAGGGACTGGCGTCTCCCGCGGGGGCTGGCAGGGCCCCAGCGCCGCCCGGCACCCACCTGCCCCTGCCCCTTCGCCACCCCTCGCCGGGACCGGTCGTGCCGGCGGTGGTACTGCTGGCTTCCACCAGTTTGCCCGCAGAACCGCCCGAGAGGCCTCGGGTTCCTGGAGGACACAACCACCGTTACAGGTTTTTTTTTTATTTTACTTTTTTTTTTCCCCGGGAGTTCCCACACGTAGGAAGGGGGGTTCTGAGACCCGCCACAGAGCTCGCTTCCCATACCGCTCTATATGCACACTATACTAAAACGCCCCCGGCCAAGCCCCCAGGCGCCCGCCCGCTGGCACGGCTGGGCTGGGGGCCGGGGGCTGTGCCGGCCTCCTGCCTTCGGCTGTGCCCCTCTGCACCCCGGCCTCCTGCGGGACTGAACTCGGGCAAGGGAGGAGCTCATCTCCAAACAGCTCCGTTTCTGCCGGAGGGAAACCCGAGGACGTGGCTGGAGGAGGACTTGGGTGCTCTGGCCGGTTCCCTGGGAAGCGGAGGGGAGCAGGGCCCCCCCGCACACTGGGCAGGGACCCCCTTTCCCACCCACCGAGAGGAGGAGCGCACAGCGCTCCTCATGAGAATGGCACTCATTGCACAGACACCCAAAACCTTTGCCACCAACTGCAGCCTCCTCCCTACTTTCTAAACAGAACGATTTAAGAATAAGCACGCAGAATTCTTATTTTCACAGAAGCTGCCGGTACCACCACCTCCAAGTCTCTCTCTGACTATTTTATTTATTTGCTGCGATAGAGTCTGGATGCATGACAGCGCCATTTCGTGCCCGCGTCGTGACGGAGCCCGGAGGCAGCGGCCGAGGCTGGGGGCTTTGATGCATTAGTGCTGCTACACCCGATGGGGAGACGGGGGCTGCTCCTGTTTGAACGCGCAAGCTCACCCTCGGCAGCCCCCGCAAACCCCCACTTGCAATTCCCTTGGACTCCCGGTGCTTGCAGACTGCAAGTCACACTGAGAAATATTTATGGTAAAGAGAATGTGCTCCATAATTAAAACTTTCTGCTATTAGGGAGTTTATGATCTAATGATGCTATAGGAAGCAGAGTTTATGGTCACTGAATCAGTACTTGATTCTGAGAGTGCAATTAACAAATCACAGAAACAGTGTATCAAAGTGCATCGTTAGAGCCAGAGTTGCCCTCCTCTAATGAAATGCTAGCTTTAGTAGTATAATTATTAAGATCACCTTTTCACTATTATAGTAATAACTGTAGATAATTGCACAATATTATCTTTCACAGAATCGTCTTCTCTGCATAAATTAAAAGGTTCAAAATATAATTCACAGGGCAAAACCCTTCCAGGAAATCCATGGGGAAGATCAGAAATAAACAGCAGAAGCGATGACTTGCCTTGATTGCGGCAAAGACACGCGCCTTCATCATGTGTTTCTTTCATAAGGTGGTACCTCTGCCTAATTGGCCTACAGGGACAGAGCGGTGCTACGGAAGAATAAATTGTTTGACTGTGTGACCAGAGGCACAGAGAGTCCAATAAAGTTAAATCGTGGTTACAAACAAAAGTAATGGTTACATGACATCTTTGGATCTATTTTTAATTAACTACCAATAAAGCTGTGCAGTAACTGTCGGCTGCCCTCAGTCCCTACCTCCCATGATCTATAGCTGTTGTTACTCCTGCTGGTGGTGCCATCCTTATTCCATCTTCTGCTGAGGATTTCAAGGAGGACACAGACGCTAGTTGGGATCTCGTGTCAGCCGAGGCTTTACTGAGCTGGGGGCGTTACAGCTTTCCTCACTACCTGGATGGCAAAGTCACGGCAAAAGCCCAAAAAGGTGTTGTGTCTTGGCACACGCGCAGAAGAGAACCCCACTTCTATGAACTCTGAGAACTTTTCTGCGAAAACCTGAGCTGCCAGCAGACTTCAGGGACGGGATTTCGCAGCCTACAGCATCCCAGCTCATCTCGTCCTAAAGTAGACATCAAACCATGGCAGATGAAACGTGCCTCAGAAGTACTTATTTCTTCTCCGCTGATTAGAAATCAAGCTTAGAGGCCGACCACATCTGTAGATATCGAAAACGAGGTGAAATGCTTCCTATCCTGGTTGCCTAAGGGATTAAGCGGGTACCTGGGTTACCGCGCTGTCACGTGCTTCAACTTGCGCCTGCGAGCAAAGCTGGGCCGGGTACACCTTTCGCGTGGGTCTGGGCACAACCCCCCTGTATTTCCCTCGAGTATTTTTTATCGCGTGCATACAGAAAACACCGTCCGTCGCCTCTGCTCTGCGAAACGCTGCAGGCCGGGCACAGGGCGGGAGAGAGGGGAGCTCGGGATCTCAGTTTGGGGAGCTCAGCGCAACTGCAGGCAGCGGGCCGCTGGCATTACCTGCCCCTGGTGAAAAGTCCATTTCCAAGCAGCCGCCGCTCTAGTGATTAAAATGGACTTGAACCTGAAAAAAAGCACTGGAAATACTTACTAGCACTGAAATTGCATTCTTGCCTGGAAGAAGGACTTCTTTTGATACAGAATAATCTCTTTCTGTCTAAAACCTGGAAATTTAGAAAGCCTTTCAAAATGCATTAGCATTATCCAAATAATAAGTAAATTGAGATGCTAATGAATGTGATCTCCTGAAAAAGTAAGCAACATACAAGGCTGGATCTTCAGCAAACATAAAAAGGGGTCGTTCTTTACACTCCTGTAACTTATTTCCTGTGAAGAGTAAATTCAAAGTTCTTGGCCTTCAACCTGCAAAAACATGAGCTTGTGCCACAAGGAACAGCGTGTGAAAATGCCTAAGGAGCCATAGGTGCCACATCCTTTACAGCACAGGCTGTCATTCGTGCTAATAACTATGCTGCAGACAGATTTAGCTGCACCCATTTTACAAACAGGAAAACTGAAAAGCAGCTACATCTGCTTGGCAGCTGTGTCAGCCTGAGATAGGCACCGAAATCCCGGTTTCTACATTTACTTTTGGCCAGATGAGATGGAATTGATACGAAAAGCCCAGTGAAATAAATATGAAAAAGAGGCCATCCCTCTGATGGTGAGGAACCCGAAGCACACTGTGCCGAAGATCGTCTCAGTGCGATATTAATGATTATAGATGACGGGGAAAAATGTTAAGCACTGAAAAAAAAGAAAAAAAAAAACCAAAACTTCAGATGTGCCTCACTGGGAAACTGGAAAGGACACAGCTTCAAGTAATGATTATTTTTTATTTAGGAAAACATTATACAAGAGACTCCTTCCAAGGAAAGCAATCTGGGTTGTGTCTGGGCTGAGTACACAATGTCATCCTGTTGCAAAATTAAGCAAACATGGTACCAGGATGCCTAAACAGGAGTGTCACGTGTACGACACATGGGGTAATCCTCTGCCCCAGGCAGCGGAGGGAAGGCCCGGGGGGGGGGAGAGCTGTCGCTGGTCTGGGCGCAGCGCTCGGAGGAAGCTGGGGACCAGCCGGAGACAGTGCAGGGAGAGCGGCAAGAACGATCAGAGGCCCCCAAAAACCGACCTAAGAAGGAAGATTGAAAGAGTTGGGCTCGTTTAGTCTAGGGAAGAGGTGGGTGAAGGAAGACGTGCAAAAAGCCTTCAAGTATGTTTGAGGCTGCTGCAGAGGGGAAGGCGCTGAGCTCCTCTCAGTGCCCACCAAATACAGGGCAAGACGTACCCGGGTTGCGACTGTCCTGGCCAACCTTCCACCGCCCGGGAACACCTCGGAGTCTCGGCCTCGCAGCGTGAAGAGCTTTCCCGAGCCGCCCCCGTGCCCTGCAGCGCACCGCCCGTCTCTGCTCCCTTCCCCAATTCCTCCTGCCGCTGGGAGAAACACCCCTGCAAAGCAGCTCTCCTGGACAGGGGCAGCCCTGGCGTGTGGCAGCGTGGCCATCTCTTAGGGGTGGGTTGCCGCAATAGCCTGTGGAGCACGGTGAGAGGAAAAGGTGGTGGTCAGGTGGACGTTGCCCCTTTCATTTATCATCTCCAGCGAACGGGGGAAACTGCCGCAGACAAAGGAACTTTTCTGTTCAGCGTCCATCCACGCTCTTGTGTTGTCTGCGCTGATCTCCGCATACCGTTTGTAAGAAGCCTTGAGATCCTTTGAGATGTAGGTTCGTATCACTGCCAAGCTAAAATTAGAGATATTGCGAATGAATTAAATGGATCTATTATCCAAAAAAGAAGCAACGCGCTTACCTGGTTTCTTTCCCTTTTTTTCAGCCCCACCACAGAGCAAGGGAGTTAGCGGAGCATACTGAGCTGAAGTTCAGCATGGAGGTGGCTAATCTCCCCTTCATGCTTCTGTGCTTCTAAAAAACTGTGCAACTGAGCAGAAATCCACTATATTTCAGATACCCTGCGAAAGGTTGTGTCCCAGGACAGCTGCCCCTTGGGGAGGAAGAAATTTGTGACCTTGTTTAGCTGCGCAAGCACATCAGCTGCTGGAGTAAAGATGCTGTAAGCATTTCCAGCCCAGCTGGAAAGAAGGTCACGTTGCAGGCGGGCTACCTGCCACGGGGGGGGCTCACCGGGGGTGCCGCGCAGCCGCCTGGAAGAGCCGGAGAGGCCAGGACGGGGCAAAGGGAATCAAAGCATTTACGAGAACTCACAAAAGCCAGAGGAGAGCCGTGCACAGGTACCTGCAAAGCTGGGAAATAACTTGCACCGTCAATAGTCCTGCTTAATCTTAACGAAGCCAACTGTGCGACCGGTACCGTAAAAACCGCTCGTCGGTGGGAAGCGTTACGCTCCCAAGCGCTTGGAGAAGACTCGGAATGGCAAATAAATGAACAAGCAAGGTCGGCTCTTTGCTGCAAGCAAAAAGTTTACCTAGCTGAAAGGGTGCAGCGAGGAGGGTTAGGGTTTTGTGAGACCAGTTTTCATTAGGGTTTACATTGCAATTTTGCCTAATTAGTCTCCAATAATTAATGCTGTGAGTGTAACAGAGATGTAATCAGACAAAATGCTGATAAGTAAACCCCATGGAAGCCATACATCTTTTGACAGTAATGATTATGTTCTTTTTTATTATTAAAGATCCCATTAGAAAGAATTTATGATTTTTCCCCTTTGTGTGAGAAATAATAAACATTACATTGGATGCTCTTATTCTTGGTATTGAGCAACCGAGTATATGTAATTAGCCACAGTTAAAAAGAAATTTTGCCTGAATGGCTTTTGGGGAACATTACACCCAAATTACAACCCTGTAGATTTTTTCATGTGAAAATACACTATCAATAAATAACTCAAATACAGTTTGGCTGAAAAAAAACCCATTTAGATCCTAAGGAAAACATGCAGGAAAGGAAACTGATGGCGCTGAGAGCCTGGAAAGCCCCCCCAGAGAGAGGACTGTGCCAGCGGTCAGTACCACCGCGAGTGCCCCCCCGATCACTTTTCTGGGGTGTTTCTTTGCTTCCTGGGGATTCACCCGCGAAGGCTGAAGCACCGGCGCCCAGCAGCACCCTGCTGAGGTGTGCTCTGCAGGGGGCACCCGCACCCAGCCCCCCTTGCCCCCCCGGCTTTGCCTGCTGAACCTTCTCCTCAGCCGCAGCCGGTTCCTCTCCCGGCGGCGCTGGGCTGGGTGCTTACAAACGCATTGAACTGTCTCCACCCCGATGCACCCCCCCAGTCCAAAAAGACTCGTTCAGACCGAAGAAACTGGGCGTGAAGCTTTGTTCCAGTCAGGTTCGGGTTGGTGCCACGAAACTCCAAAGGACCTGGCTACGTGCAAGGGATGCGGTGCTTAAGCCTGCGGGTTTCACGGTGAAGAAACAAGCAAATCCTGGGCTCGGTAACGGTTCTCGTGAACGCTTGAGCCCAGGCCTTGTGCTGTACGTGCTATCTGTGCCCTTCACAAGCGTGAGCACAACCCTGACCTGTGGGGAGTGATGCTACCCCCGGGCTTTCCGTGGCTTCTGTGACGGGGAGAGGAGGCACATCCCTCCGGTTGCGCAGGGCGGCCTTCTGCGACGACCAGAGCCGAGGCGCGCCCCAGGCAGCTCATGCAGAGCCTTTCGGTGCGAAGCGGCCTGACCTACACGCTAAGATGCTCCGCAAGCATTATCCACGCCAGCGGTCAATAAATGTGACGGCAGTGGCACTGCCTGCATGGGGAAGCGAGGCTCCTCAGCACCTAGCGGTCAGACGTCATGTAATACAGCAGCCAGCGAGGGAGGAAATGAAATGAGAACTGCTAAGAACACCGAATGTTTGTTCTTTGCTTTTCGCCACAGAGGAATCCCCGGGGTGCTGATAACGTCCTGGAGAACGACGTGTTAACACCCGCATGTTGCGTGCTTCCCTCTCTCCTACCGCAGCCTGGGAGGGACAGCCGATGGCGTGGCAATTTATGGAAAAAAATCCCCCTGGAGTAGGAGAGAGGCCGTCAAAAATTCCTCTTCGGGATGTAAAGGAGGTACCTACAGCTGGAGAGACTCCGGTCAGCTGGGAGGAGCACAGATGGGACAGTGGAGAGAGGCCGTGAGGACGAGCAAGGCACTAGGAGGTTTTCCACGCACGGAGACAGCCAGGGCTTGGCTCATTTACTCTAACGAAACTGAGACAGAAGGATGTGATTTGTCCCTAGCAGTGTATCAGAGGGGAGGAAGAAGAGCACTCTGCACAGAAAGATAATGTCTTAGAGAAAGAGAGATGGGTTTCAGCTAGCCTTTAAAATTAAACTGCCACAAAATTGGATGTCTCGCTGTCAGAGCAGTAAGGTTTTGCCTTCCAATGGGAGAAGCAGTAAAAAAAATCGCTTTTAATAAAAAAATTGTTCAATACCAGGGAATATAAGATGGTATCCCAGGATCCGGGGTCCGAACAGCACGGAGGTCCTGGACTGGAACACGGACCCTGGGCTCCCCTTCGATGGCAGCTTCACGGACGCTAGCGATGGGAGGCACGGCACAGGAAGACTGAAGGGAGGTACTGCTGGGTTTTTCCAGATGTCAGGATTGCAGAGTTAAAAGTGCACCAGAACCCGGACTGCCCCACAGCTTCCGTGCACGTTTTCGCAGTGGGATGTGATGGGTGGTGAGCAGCAATGTATTTGCTCACGTAAGCGATGCCTGCAAGAGCTTGGGCTGCTTTTGAGAGCCACCTAAGCCACGGGGATCGACATGAGAAAGGCCGTGCTCCGAGTTAACTGTCAGGAGGCGTTCCGCCTGAACGAGAGACTGGGCATCCAAGCGGGTCACCGTCACAAAACGGGGACAGTTGCCGCACTTGTAAAAGCAGCAGCTTCAGGAATTGTCCCTTCCTTCACAAAGGTATCACTGAGACTCACCCAAACATATTCGAAAGTACAAAACTGCAAAACTTACTGAGGGGCTCTGAGGAAAGGCAGCGAGACAGGGAGATAATAAGGAAAGCAAGGACGATCGGAGCCGAGGAACAGGCACGCAAGCAAGCTTTGTGGCTTCGCAGAACGTGAACGAAGGAGACTCCCATTCGGCCAGTACGCTAAAAACGCAATCACCTTTGCAGCTCAGATGCGAGCTCAGGGAGCATGAAGTCCTAAGCGTAATCAGAGCTTACACCGTTACGGGCTCTGCAGCTCAGCAGCTACTTTCCAACACAGAAGTCAACAGGCTACTTTGTGAGCGTAAGAAATCGCGTGGCGATGTGATGCAGCCGCAGAAATCTCAAGCCAGCTCAGCCAACTTGCTCTTGGCTTCTGGACACGCTCCCAGCCGGGAGAGGCCGCAGACTGCTCCCACGGCAGGGCGATTGCCTGGCTGAACCGGCAGGCACGAAGGAAAAAAGTCACATGGAGGAACCCTCCATGGACGAAAAAAAAAGAAGCGGTTCAAAACTTGTCAGTAGTGGGAAACAGGAAGCAGGAACAACTTCACGATAACGATGACCTCTCTCAGAACGAGAAGATCTGCGTTCCCAGGGTGGAGAGGCGATGTTCCAGCAGATGGCAAAGGCAGTGACTTCTGGGTGTTTCCAGATACCTCTAACCAACCGATCTAACACTGCACCCTGCCTTCCCCAGCCTTCACCCTTTCAGGCAGCTGCACTGGAGGGCATAACCCCTCGCCCCTGTGCTAACTCGCACACGCACTGTGGGAGGGACAGCAGAAGTGGGCAGCCACCAGCACAGCTCTGGTGCTTCCATGAGGAAAGCAGAAGCGAGAGGATGAGCCCTGTCGCATGGTCATAGACCTGGCAGGGGCTGCAACCCAACCAGCGATACCTGATCGTCGAAGAACTGAGCATCAGGCAACAGCTGATGAGAAGCTTCTCTGTGCATGGCATACTGGAAAAACACTGAGCCGAAGTATTTTGCAGCTCCAGGGTGGGTTTTGCAATGAGGCTGAGATCCAAGCGTAGCCTTGGAGTGAGTATCCTCACCAGAGACAGCTGCAGCCAAAGTTCAAGGCTGTACTTGGCCTTGTTCAGCACCGGTACTTGACCCTTGGTCTGCAGCGTTCGCTGTGAGCAAGTCAGGCAGGGAAGGAAGAAGTCAGGACGGCGAACTCCGTGCCTCCTCCACCAGACTGTTCCTGAGACGCAGCTTTGGTATTTCGCAAGTACGTTGTCGGTGGTTCCAGCTTTGTCCGGGTATAAATAGCAAGTTTTCATGGGACGGAAGCCGTTTCACCCCCGCAGGACCGTGCTTTTCCAGCTCAAGGTGCACGTTCATACCTTCCACGGGTGCCATTTCTGCAGCTGCACTTGGAAATGCTTTTACTGGAAAGCCATTACAAGAGAAAGTCATTTTAAGATCATTCACATGCTAGGAAATTTTGTTTCAGTAGACATTTAATGCAAATCTCAGTCAGCATCCACACTGAAGTCTTTGCTTGTTGAGAGTTGATAAATTTAAATGGCGCTTGCCTCAAGTGAAAAGATCTGAGTTTTATACTGCAGTGTTCGCTGTGGGTCTTAAAAACAATGCATGCACAACTTACACTTAATGTACGAATTCATTTTTAATTTCAAAAACGCAGACACTTTTTAAAGCGATGTGCAGCCATGAATTTGGCAGACTGCTTAATTCCATATACAGTAAGGATGTAGCAGGGAGCCTTTTCCGTTTTGAATCAAATGGAATTTGTGATTTGCATGCACCTTTTGAGTCAAAATCAAACATTTGCCCTGGATTGGCCCTAGTTTAATTAAAATGATGAGAATGTGTGATATGCTTTTGGTCTAAGGCAAAAAGGATGCACAGCACTGAAATTTGGAACAAACATAAAAAAAATTGAGAAATGCATGGTTGGAAGTGATAAGAAATGCCAAGACTATGTATTACACGGGATCACGGGATGAAAATAGAAAATATCCTAAAAAAATTCTGGCATACTGTGAAACTGTTGTCGGAAGGTTTGGATAGGATTACATGCTTTATGGATAATGTCCCTGTAACTAGCACTGTCGAGGTTTGTCATCTTTTCTGTGGTCTTTCTGTAGAGCTGATGGGGATGCTCACTGGTGGGAGCCAATTCTCCCCTCTCAGTTTGGCGTAAGGGAAGGGGATGGGGATTTTACCTTGGATTTGGGCTGGAAAAACTGGTGGGTATCTTAACACTTGCATAGATACATTTGTGTATACATTTTCATTTCTTTATGTGGTAGGGGGCACGTCTCTCCTAAATGTAAGCTCTAGAAAACAATTGCTCATTTCTAGTGAGTGTCATCAATGTAGGTAACCACGGGTTCTCTCTCTGTTATTCCTGTCACTTATGCCTTTGTGCTGTGCAGGATTCAGGAATTTGGGGTATCAGTATTTCAAGGTGTTGGTAAACTGGCTTTTGGAAACCTTTAAGCGTGAACTTGCCTTCTGCTTTTCAAACCACAGAGCCCAGAAATGAGAAACGTGGGCATGTCCTCCTGCCCCAGCCTGCAGGAGCTCGCCAGCAAGGAGGAGGGGTGTGTTGTGAATTGCTCGGAAAAGCTCCATTTCAATGCCTGAATTAGTGGACGAAGGACTTAATCCCACTTCCCGATCCTCGCTTTCATATAGCTATGTCTGCTTCACCCAGCCTATCCCGGCTTGTCCCATCACCCTCTTGAGTCACTGCTTTGCTCCGGTTGAAGGTACCCAAAAGCAGGGAAGGGTTTTAAGAACTTACTGTCCCCCAAAAAGGTGTAATTAAAAAAATGTAATTCAAAAGGCTGTCAAAAAGATGATAGAAATAGATTTTGTTTTCACAAGAAAAAGTTGCCAGTTGAACAGCTGAGTTATTTATAGTCTCAAAGCCTTTCACTTTTAAGTTGCTTGTTTGATACCAGCAAAGACAAGAACAAAGGAGGATTTCATCCGACCTAAATTCAGCCGCCCAAAAGCTGGTCTCTGGTTTAGCCTGGTCACTTGGGCTGCTTTGGTAGCCATCAGAAAGACCCGGGCTCCTCCTCAGGACGGTTCATCCCACCTGCCCGGGGCGCCTCGGCACTGCTCTGCCGGCGGCCGGCCGGCCGCCGTGCCCCGGGGCGAGCTGCCCCACGGGCCTGGCCTTGCTGCAGCAGCTCTTCAGCTGCTCGCATCAACGCGGAAGAAAGCCAAGCGAAGATACTCTAATGCTGATATTGGTCTAAAGGGTCATCTGTATAACCACCGCTGAAATTTAGTGTCGGCTGCCTGCAGCAACTTCATACGATACAATTCCTTCCCATATTAATTTTCCTCTTCTATGAAGAAACCCACATTGGGTCTCCGTCAGCCCATCCCATTTCCTACAGCACCATGAGAGCTGACTTTATTTCAATTTGTAAATACTTTGATGTCTGTGGACTTGGCTCTTGTACAGTCCTAAAGCACCAGCAGGAGGTAATAGTTTCCAGGACTTAACTTTTCTTGATTTCCCACTATTCTTCAGGCTCCCTGATTTGCATTCATCTTAAGGGGGAACTATTCCTTTTCAAGCTGAATTTTCTCCTGCTATTGGGCTTGCTGCTATTCCAGGACTCACGCAAGGCTCCGTTCTTGCAAACCAACCCATACATGTGGTTTGAGAAGAATGGGTGGAAATGTGAATAGAAGGGGCCAGGCAGCAAAACTCCAGATGATTTGGGAAGGGGAGAGAAGGAAGAAGAGAAATGCAAAGCGTAAGAGCTGGGCTGGGAACGACTTGGAGAAACTGGTGAGGATTTGTCCCACTGTCGCTCACCCTGCCCTTCGTGCAGCATCTGAAGGGAACGGGAAGTGTAAGAAAACTTCCATTTTTTTCCCCCCTGTACCTGCAGCAGTGTTTCCAGGGGACCAGTTTTCTCACCTCCTCCTGTAATACCCCAGGGTCTCACGCTGAAACTAAGCCAGTCCACCAGGACCGGTGCTCTCCTCCTGGTTTCAGTCCCCAGGAGCCACCGGGCTGCACTCCCCAAAAGCCACGTAACGTACGGAGGTTAAATCTGAGCAATCAGCTAACGAGGTTAAACCCCGTACGAGGATAAAGCCCAGCTCAGCCCTGCGCACAGCAAAACACCCAGGAACTAGAGGAGCAAGAGGAATTGGTGACTGAGAGGAGATGTTCTTGCCCCCACGGGCATCTTCAGCCAGGGCAGGAGGGAAGCCAGGCAAAACAGCTCTGCGCATGGTCGCCTTGGACCCCAAAACAGCGAGTCCAGTGCCCCCACCAGTGCCAAGCACCCTTTTAAAACTCTTAGCGAGCGTATCCATAAAAACGTCAGCCAGCATTGCCGTCATCCTGCCATGCACGGGTCTCGCAGCTTTTAGGGCTGCCATGAGTGTCCCTGTCCCTTAAGGAGAGGTCGATCAGGCATCCTAAGGACGCCCAGTGCAAAAGCAGGCTTAATGCAGGTACAGCCTATTGCCACGGGTCAGACGGAGAGAGAGAGACGCATAAACATCCCGTCTTTGAGAAAGATGCCTTCTGCAGCCCCCAGGCTACTCAGCGTACCCTGAAGGACAGAGCTCTTTGCACACAGCAAAGGCAACCCCGGAACTCGATGCGATTTTAGCAGAGACGTCTTGCTCCCCCTCCCTCAGACTGTTTTGGTTTGGTGCCCAGAACATCTGGCCACCCTATAGCCTTTTTTTTAAGCCAATAGATACATTTTCTCAGCACATTGCCGGCTGCCAGCAGATGAGCTGCAACTGCTGGCACCAGGGCGCCAGCGAGACATTAACATGCACGGTGTCTCCGCAGGCAGCCCCCCCCCAACGCCGGCACTCGGGGGTGCTGCCGCGGGGCCACGCCGGGCTTTGCCGGTCCTGGCCCTGCACCGCCGCACGCCCCGATGAAACGTGCCCGCTTGCACAGGGCACCATTTGTTTCCCCTTTAAACAAGAGATTTGGCCCCAGCCCAACGGAAAGGGGGTTGTTCTGTTTGGAGCATGGCGGAGGGTTTGGGGTTTTGTTTTGAGGGAGAAGCAGCAGCGAGTCTCAGGGCGGGCACCGGGGCTGGCTGCTGCCGCCGCCGCCACCGGTGCTCCGGGACCGGGAACGGCCGCCGCCGCCGCTGAAGTGGGTGTGCAGCCCCGGGCCGCTTTGGATCTGAAATCATCATTGCTAAATTTCTTACACAAACAGAAACCTATTCCCAAGACTTTTTACCGTTAGCCCTTTGCGGACGTAAGGAACTCTTTCCCTGCAGAAACTCCCAGCGGCGAGGGGTCCCCGCCCCAGCCCCCACCTGTGCCGGGGAGTGGGAAGTTACCCCTCGCGCCTCGTGCCCCTGTCTGGAGCTTCGCAGACCCGCTGCTGGGGTCGGTCCAGCGTGGCCTGGGGTGACACGGACACCTGCCTCATGCCCGTCCTGGGGCCCGTTACTGTGCAAGGTAATCTCCCCAGGACGCGCGCTCCCAAGGGATAAAAACTGCCCATTAAATCCAACCACGAGTAGCTCAGGGTGGGAAATGAATGCTGGCAGTTTGCTTTGCTCCGACACATGTGCAGGAGGGTGTGCAGGAGCCCCCCCGGGGGTGGGAGGGCGCCAAGGACCCCCAGGACCTGCACCAGAGCCCGTGGGGACCTCAGAGAACCGCCGTGGAGTGGCAGACGTCTCTGCTGAGAACCAGGCTGAGCCCGCGCCCGTGAGTGAGGGGTCTGGGGGTGCCAGGGCCAGCTCCGGAGAGCCGCTGTGCTGGTGACAGAGCGGGAGGGAGGGGGACGCCCCCGAAGCCGTTCCCTTTCCTGTGTGCACCCTCACGCACGCTGCGCACCTCGCGTCGTTTTGGGGAAGAAATTCGTAACGCGACAGCTTTCTCCTGGCAGGGTGGCCGTGTCCAGCCCTGCCACTAAACGCTTTCTCGCGGGCGGGGTGCAGGGTGTGCTCCCCTGCCCCCTCGGGTGAGCTATTAGCAGGTCACAGCCCACAGCTCAGCACCGGCTCCGTCTGGGGTTCCTCTGGCACCCGCCACCGCAACAGCCTCACTCGCTACGTGCAGTCGGATGGCTTCACTACACGCTGTGGTAACCCAACTTGTTACCTCTCTTGTGTATTCCCCTACAAATTCGTTTTAAATCTTGCTATAATGTCAGAAGAGACCCGTAGGATCGCCAGATTTCAGCGGTCTAACTTGAAAAAAAATAAAAAAGCCCAAGGACCTCAGCATACCTAGCCAAGCGGAGTGTGTCCCAGCCCAGAGCAACGATCAGTCCGCTCTCCAGCGCAGCACCACCGCCGCTCCTGCCACCTGCTTCGGGGTACAGGCACCCAGCGAGGAGCACCCCGGTGCCCTCTGCCAGGCTGGGGGGGACGGCGGGGCCGAGGACCCCCGGGGAGCGTCACTGCCGCGGCACAGGGCGGAGGACAGCCCCGGGGCAAGAACCGGCCGTGCCGCGCCGCGTGGGAGCGGCAGTCACGGGCCGCTGCCCTCCAAAAAAAGCCCTGACCCCATCGCCCGCCCAGGCCTGCCACGGCGTTCGCACTCCTCCGTCGCTCGTTCGTGCCTTGATTTTGCGCTTGCGTTTCGGGAAGACGGAAGAGGGACCCCCGTGGAGCCCGAGCCTGGGGGACGGCGGGCGTCGGTGCGTGGCGGGGCTTTGGGCCTGGGCGCCCGGGGTCGCATCCTGCTGCCCGGCGCGGGGTGCGGGAGCCGCACGGCCCCGGGTCTCCGGCGGGAGGGAGAGGCGCTGGTTCCCCGAGCGGCAAGGGGAAAAGCACGGCACTGTTTGGGTTAGCGAGATGCTAATATTAGTGTAAATTGCAACATTTTTAAAAAGTGTAACAAAATAAGCGAATGTTGTTTTTTCAAACCTCACCTCAGTCATGACATAAGTGTTTCAAGATGTTCACCCAAGTATTACAAACCACAGTGTGGGCTATCAATCTGTCAATGAATGGCGCCGGCTTCGGCGTTTTCAAGCGCCGTTTGAAACCCTCAGCCCCGAAGAAACACGCGGTCAGGCCGTGGCGTCCTGTTTGCCGCAGCGGGCGCGCGGCCTCCCCGGCGGGGGGAGAGGGCTGCCGGGGCCGCGCTCCCCCCGCCTGCCCCAGGCACGGAGCGCAAAGCGCCGCGCCCCGCGCCCTGCCGCTTTACGCTGCGCCCTGGTCTGCCTGGAAGCAAGTATTTTTCCAACAACAGCACCCAACTGAAAGCATTTTGCGAATCTGAAACCTTCTCGCAGTATTGGTTTGGGGGGGGGGGGGCCGGGGGAGAAGGGAAAAAGAATAAATAAAACCTGGCCGAGCGAGCGTCGATCTGTCACTGACAGAAGCCATCGCTGACAACTTCGCTGGGAAGCGCTAGCCCGCCGTGTCAAACCGCTAGCCCGCCGTGTCAAACCGCGCTGCCACCCCACCCAGCCCGGCAGGCGGGCGCCCAGCACCCCCCACCCCCCGGGCTCAGGACCGGCCCCGGCCCCATCCGGGGCAGGGGGGCCTCTCACCCGGCTTTTTGGGGGTGAAATCCAGAAAAAGGCATCCCCCACAAGCTGGCACTTTCCCGCCTGTTCCAGGGCTGGAAGGCCGCCGCTGCGGGGTGGGGGGG
>JAVKLA010000074.1:82831152-82842912 GCA_034782735.1 Sagittarius serpentarius
AAAGAAAAAGAAAAAGAAAAAGAAAAAGAAAAAGAAAAAGAAAAAGAAAAAGAAAAAGAAAAAGAAAAAAAAAGAAAGGAAAGGGAATTAGCCCTCTACCTTCTCCATTATCCATAGGAAGTACCAGATCACTGGAAAATTTAATAAGATCACGTACCTGAGGGTGAGAAAGTACCCTTATATCAGAGGCTGCAGACAGCTGCCCAGCCATGCAGTGTTACTTCTCTCTGAGCTCTAAGAGGTGATCTTCATTTAAAGGCTAGAGAAGAAAAACTGCCACTTCATTATCTGAATATTAAGGACAGATCGCACTTAAAAATTTGCGATTTCTTTCTAGCTTGAGCGTGTTAATTTTCAGTGTCAGGGTTTCCAGCCCTTTTCTCCGCAGGCTCCTGTTGGGAGTCAGAGCCGCGCCGGTCCTGCCGCCTTCCCGCCCGAGACTTACTCGGCTGAGTGTGAATTCACGTTAGATTCCCCAGAGCTGCTTGCAGCTGCCACTCAGGATGATCAGTGGCTGGAGACCAGTGCAATAAGCATTTCTGTGTTCAGAAGATGCTTCTTAAGAAGAGCGAGAATTTTACACGGAATGCTTGCTAGCTTTTAAGGACTCGGGCAAAAAGAGATGCGGTGAGTTTCCGTATGCTGCCCTCGCCCAGCGCTGATTTTCAGCGTTTTCTGAAACGCAGGACTAACCGCTAAAGTGTCCTGATGTTTGAAATCTGCTCCAAAATATTCCAGCTTGCACAAGGAATTTGGATCGTAAAGGGCGGATTGCAGTATAGCCTCAAATGGTTTCCATCAAAGCAGATCCTGAGTCAAGAAGAGGTCTTCCAGTCTACCCACGCAGCCCAGCCGCAGGCAAGGGTCAACTTACCTGTTCCCACTTCTGGACTCAGAGTACAAGCAATATTCACCATAAAAAATCCATTAATAAAGACCGCACAGCAACGGCAGGCGCTTTTCCCTGAATTCAGATTCAGTCCCTACGTAAACAACAGCACTAGAATCCAAGACGAGGTCCCAGCTGCTGTGGATTTTCCGCCCACAGATGGTGGCCACCTTCCCCACGGCACCCACCTGAGCCCACACGCCGCGGGTGCTGCCCGCCGGGCGAATTGGGACGTGGTGGCGGCAGCGGGTCCTCGTGCTCAGAAGACAGATCCCTCCGACGGCAGCTGCCCGCGCAGGCAGAGGGCACCCCGCTTCTCCTGGGCGGCTAACCTCCGCGCTGGGGACCTCCGGGCGACGTCCGGCGATGCTTCACGGTCAGTGGGATGCGTCTCGGAAGAGAGGATAACAAGGCCCTGAAGGAGACTAAAGAAGTTCGCTTCTTCCGGTGCGAGTCTGGAGGAGAAATGCCCTCTCACCTTCCACCGAAGGGGAGAAGCAAGGCCTTGACGTCTCTTAAGCCGTGTTCGTTAGGGCTCAGCCGCGAACTTCCCTCCGGCTCTGCAGCCTCTTCCCGCGGTGGGGGGGGCGGGCGCGAGGCAGGGGGAGCGCTGCCAAGCCGGGGCGGGCAGCGGGGGCTCTGTGCCGGGAGACCCCCGCCAGGGCTGGGGCACCCTTCAGGGCAGCCGCCCGCAGCGAGCTGAGCCCGCGCCCCTGCCCCGCACGGGGTACGGGGGTGCTCGGGCCTCTCACCGCTCCCGCCCTCGTCACCGCTGTGGACCTTTCCTGCCTTGGAGGCGCAGCAGCCACAGGCGGCGGCCGGGAAATTACCACCCAAAGAAGGGGGGCAAAGAAAGGTAAGAAAAAACCCGCATTGCGCCACAGACCCATCCCGGGGGAACCGAGCGGTCAGAGGCGCTCGGCTGCAAAAGCTTCTCTTTTCATGGGAAAAAGAAGGATAACTAACCTTACAGCTAAATACGACTAATGAGAGACTAAGAATGTCCCTTTGGAACTTTCAGTGTAGTTAAATCTCGGTAGAAGGATTTTTTTTTTTTAATTATTATTTTTGCAGCGTCGACCCCGAGTAGCAAAAAAATCCCAAATGTCAACGGGCGGATCTAAGCACCGTGGAAGTTGAAGCGGAATCCAAGCGGATCACAAACTCGCAGCTTTTCTCCTTTTTTTTTTTCTTTTTGATAAATACTCTATGGGAATCAGAAAGGCCCGGTGAGAAAAAGTGTGCAATGCCTGCCAGGGTTCGCTCTGGGAGGCGCAGAGGTGCTGCCGGTGGCCGCGGACGCCCTCGGGGCACGAGCCCATCCAGCCCGGCCAGCTGACCCTCCGGAGGAAATCCCACCGAGGGCGAGCTCCTCGCTCCCGGCTACAGCACATGCGATAGGAATTCATCTCCCGGCATGAGAAAAACAGTTTTCCTGAACTCCTGCCGTATCCCCGGGGCGTACCCCCGGGCGGGTGGAAGGGGCCGGGCGGCGGGTCAGGATGCGGGGGAGCCCGCAGGAAGCCGGTTCCCGGGCTGGCGGCAGGCGCAGCCCCACGGTGCCGGGGAAACGTGTGAGAGAAATGAAGCAAGCGCTTTCAGGGGAAAACTGAGGAAACGCGGCGCTGGAGTCAGTCGGCGGGGTGATTTAGCAATAGCTGACAGGCAGCCATCGGGAGCTGGGGGCTGTGGGGTGCTTTTCATTCTCGTGCTCCGTTAGAAAGGTGCTAATTTTCCCGGGTGGACGTTGCTTGGGGCCGTGCGAGGGGCGGGGGTCAGGACCGTGACAAAGAGGCACGTCGCAGGAAGGGTGGCTGCTCTCTGTAAGAAAATCCGGTTTTTTCCCCCTGGTTTCAGTTAGCTGAAAGTCAGTGCAAGGGTAGCGGGGAGCTGCGCGGCGCAGAAGTCCATGCGCTTGCTTTGGCTGAAGGACTGGCTGGCTATTGCCACCGGGGCTCCCCGCACCACGCCCCGCCGGACCAGACCTGAGCGGACACGGGGCAGTCCCGGCCGCCGAGCGTGACGCTTTCTGTGCATGCCCGCACGCTGCATCTGTCCCAGCCGAGTGAAGCGTTTCAGTGCTTGGGATCCAGCACCTTCCCCGGGAAAAAAAACTTAATATAGTCTTGGGGCAACTTCCCAGGTCGGAGACCTTTTTTTTATTTTGTTAGGACTCTGATGCAGGCAAATCTGTGGTTTCCTAGGACTCAGATAGACTAAAGTAAATACGATTTAATCAAGGAGACTCCAGTCATGAAAGATGAGGGCCAAGGGCGGGGGTCGTGTTCGGGAGTACTCTCAATCTTTATGGATTTTGCTGTGTAGCTACGGGGGGACCAAAGCATGCAGAGATGTGAATCACTCCAGGGGCATGAGGTTCTCATTTAAAGTTGTCATGCCTCTCGCCTTTCCGTTTTAATTTTTTTCTGCAATAAAGACTGAAGTGACTGTCTTCATCTATTTCAATCATAGATTTTTCTGATTAGACCCCCAAGGAAAATGAAAACTGCACTGGGCATCTAAGTGTGACCTGCGTTTCCTCAACCAGAGCACTGCGGCCGTGGGTGCGTTCAGCAGGTACTCTGTCAGAAATCAGGGCAGTCTGCAAAAATGCTTCTGCCACCTGGCCAGGAGGGCGCCCATCCTTTACAGGACTTTCCTGGGAAGTTTTAAGGTTCCGACTCTAATTTCTTTTTAACCTGGCATTCCTGGTAAGGTTGAGTAGGAAAGTGCATTTGATGAGCGACGCAGTAGCTGCTGCAGACACCACGTTTAGGAAATAAGCAGCTTGGCGCCGAGCCTGGGCCTCCGCGGGCTGGCTGCGGAGCCTCGGCGGGGCTGGAGGCACGAGGGGCTGCACCAGCCGGTCCCGCGCACCCAGGTGTACCCAGGGCGCCTTTTCTTCCGTCGGCAGCTTTCCGTCCACCAGCAACTCCTGCGACGCAGTGAGCATCACTCAAAGAAACCTCCCTATTTCAGTGGCCCGCCGCGGGGGATGGCGTGGGGCGACACCTCCTAAATGAGCTTTTAAGCTTTTTTCAACCCTTATTACTGATTTCTTCGTAACTTTCTTTGCATATTTCTTATTTGCAGATATCAGGGAGTTACCCGTTTCTCACCCAGGACAATGCCAGCCATTTCAGAAGCCTGCACCCTCAAGCGTGTGGTGCCAGTACAGTCGTTGCCGACACAGGGTAGCGCCTCAAAAGTCAGAGGGGCTGCTCACGGCACTGTCCTGCAGGAAACACTTCCAGGCTCAGACTCAATATGACAGCAGAATATTAAATATAGAACAAAATAAAATACTATCTCAAAAGAAAAAAGTATGCCTTTAATGGTAGTGGAGGATTGTCTCCTGGAAATGGTTGCAGAAGTGCTGTAATGCCGTACGGGTGGCATAGAACTGGGTACGCACCTCCGACTGGGAGATACTAACTGTCCAGTTTTGCAAAGGTTTACTGGTTTCTGTTGTCTTACTTGTCCACAACACTCAGAGCTTTGAATTAAAAAAGGAAATGCTATTAAGCAGAGAAGTAGCACAGTTGCACGTTAGTTCGCTGATAGGGGAGAAGCTGTAAAATTTCGTTCGTACCTGCGTTGTCCAGGACAGTGCTTTCCTCTTCCTTGGGTTTCAAAGGATTTTATGTGCCATTCAGGTGAAGGGACAGGAGGCACAGTGCTCTACCAGGCAAATAACGCGTGTTGTACCCTGTCCCAGGATATGCTCAGAGCCCGGGCTGGGCTTCAGCAACTCCAGCAGAGCCTTTCTGGCCCGACCAGCCCGTAGCACGTGGCTTAAAGCCTGCCGGAGGAAGAAATGTGGTCCCCTTGCCAGGAGCCTGCAGAAAGCCCCCTGCATCGCTGCGGCCCCGCCAACACCTCTTGGACCACGGAGACCGTAGGGAGGCATCGAGGCAGGATGGGGTGGGCTCACCCTCTTGAGAGGTTTTACCCCCCTTGCATTTGTCCAACGGGTTGACACATGCGACACCCCTGCCACGAGACGCTGTGAGATTTGCTGACGGTGGAATGGGCACCCCTGCACTTCTCGGCCAAGAGCTTCCCCTTTGGACCCGGCTGACCCACGGCTGCCCTCCGGCACCGCGCCGGCGGACCGCGCCGGCAGGATCACGCAGCAGCAGCAGCAGCGACTATCTCAGCCGGCCGGCATCTCCCGGTAGCAGCCCTGGTCTGCTGTTCCCGCAGGCTCCCCAGAGAGAGCCGGAGTGGCCCCGGAGGGAAGTGGCCAGCGTCTCCATGCGGGACGACGTCGGCCAGACCAAGTCAGCCGTGCCCAGAAAACAGACGTGCAAAAACCAAGCGGTTTTGCCCCTGTAAGAGGAACCGTTAGGCTGAAAGCTGGGGCACCCGGCGAGAAGGCTGAAAGCTGCTGCCTGGTGTGGGGCTTCCTATCTGCAAATAGTACATTATGCTAAAAAATAAAGCAGTCTATGAAGAAAATTCATTGAGTTGAGCCAATATCAGCACTTCAGGATAAGTGAGTCCAAGGAGATGAAGCATGTTTAATGTAATTACACATCCACTTCTTGTGATGTACGAGCATGCGAAGCATTACTAATCCCCAAACAGATACCTGCAGGGAGGACGATCACGAACAGCTGTTTGGACAACAAGAAATGAACCACACGAACTCCCGGTTCCGCAGGCTTTCGGCAGAGCCGCTCGGGAGCCAGAGCTCGTCCGGCGGTAAGCGCAGGATTTACAAGGAATTAAACAGTGCTCCATAAGAAAGTACATTAGTTTCTTATATAAATCGCACTGCCAACTCATTTATTATTGTAATAACCTTCAGCATTTCCATTATCGGAGAGGACTTCTCCTGAAATGAAAAATGACTTCCCTAACTCAGCGCGTGGAACTTGCCGTCATACCCAGTTTGGCTTCCTATGTCAGACAGCATGAAAGAAGACACAGAGCCTTATGCCCAAAGAGCGCTACGGATTGCAAACTAATGCGTTGTGTGAGTTTATTGTGTATTTGGGAGTTAATAAATAAGAGAGGTAATAATGCAAACAGCATCTCTCCTCTTGGCTTACTCAAGACATCTCCTGCTCGGTGGCTGCTGAGGACAGTTAAGCTGCCAGCACCATTGTTTACGTGTAGCCCATTCAATTACGAGAACCTATAAGCTCTTTACCACCGTATTACAGTACTTTAGTAACCTACATTTTATTTACACCTGGTTTCCAAGTTTATTACACTTATCATCAAGCATTCACTTAAGTGAATAATTAGAACGACTTCTGTGAGTTTTCGGGGCTTGCAGAAAGCTAACTGGATGAGGAGCAGCCGCTTCCCCCGCGCGCTGAGAGCTGCGGGAAGGACTGACAGGGCTGCTGGGAACGCTCCCGCCGTGGCTCCTCGGAGCACTGAGGGAAACCTCTCTGTCATGAAGGGCTGGCAATAAATGAGGGGGTTTGTGCAAAGAGTGTGTCAGTGCACAGCTGAACACGTGGGTCGAGGCACTGTCCCGTGTCCCGGGACCTGACCCTCGGGGTGTCCGCTCTCGCTCCCCGTGAGGGAAACGGAAGAAGAGCAGAACGCTTGTACGCACCTGCCAACAAAGGTGTCAGGGCCCCCGAGGAGCGGGTCCGGCGGCACCGGGGTCCGACCGCCACGTACGGTTTTACCGGAGGTAGTGGGAGGCTCTTTTGTGGCGACGCGTAGAACGCCTCCCAGGCGAGCATCTCGGAACACGCGGCAAAGCGCAGGAGGGGCCCAGGCGACGCACAGCGGTTTCTCTCCCGCACCGTGAGCAGCGCCAAGTGAGGCTGTGCCCTGGCACCCAGGACGAGCGTCCTGATGCTCCTGGGTGCGCCCGCCGGGCGGGCTTCCTATCCACAGCCGGCAACACGGAAGTCTCGCTGCCGGGCCGAAGCCCTCAGCGGGTGAGGGCACAGCCTGTCTAGCACCATTAAAACGGGTCTGGAGCGTACGAACCGCAGGAATTCAGTCAGTGGCTCTTTGAAATACGGATGTACCCGGTACGGCACACACTCCTCCAGGACATACTTGCCACAGCAAACACGTCCCTGTGGCTAGGAAGATTTTTCCGCGGGGGTTCTTCAATGCCTGGACTTGTTCGGAACGCAGCAGGACTGTGGTTGATCACCAGCTTGAACAAAACCATGTCTATTATAACCGCTTCGTGCTACGGTAGGAACGCATTCCTCCACTGCAGCGAGCTGGCCGTGCCCCAGCCCTGCCGCGAGCCGAAGCCTCGTGAAGCGACCGAGCCCCGCAGCGGGGGCATGCCCAGGGCGGGTACGGGCACCCCCGCCACCTCTCCGGGGAGCGTACAGCACCTCCGTCACCCCCACCTCCACCTGACGCCGCGTTTCATCACTGCTAACAAAAGCACATCGACACCTCAGCCGTATTCTGCCCTAAGCATGTGCAGACAAGCGATAGTATTTTTTTTTTCCTACCGTTACTGTCCGTGCACACTGTAAGCGGTAGATATAGGTCAGGGAACCATTAGACCGGATAGAAATCAGAATTGAGATTGGTTTTCAAGACAGATCTGATCAGTTCAGATAAAAACAAAATCTAGCCACATTTGTATAAACAACTCAGACGTAATTATTTTTAAACTATTGGCCAATGGACATGTTGCCATGTGTGTCCTGCTTTCAGGAATTAATGTCTTTTACTCATAAGCCACCTACTGCTGTTTACTTTATTAATGACATTCTGGTCATCTCTCCTGAGGGCAGTAAATGAAAGCTAAATTTGGCTCACTGTCTTTGTTTCGATGACTTAGTCTATCAGGCACTGACTTTTTATAAAGCTGCACTAAACGTGGAGAAATATAAAGAGAATTATTGTTTACTGCTGATGAGCAATCATGTGGCAATAGCTCTGTTTTGCTGCAGAAATGAAGAGAATTTTCCATTGTTCTTTCCCAAAGGCAGAGCTGGTGTTATACGTGTCTGAGGGCTCTTAGTCACGACCTCCGGTAACCACCGCAGAGAGCAGCCGTCACCCCACACATGTTGCAAAACACCCAGAACCACCCATCGAGATGTTTCGGGGAGGCTGGATAGTTTCACTATGAGCAAAAATGAATGAGTCCTCCTAAAAGAAAACATATTGACATCCACTAAACAGGTCACTGCAGATAGTGATAATACGTTTCTTAAGCCATACATTTTCTCCAGTCCTTTAGATGTTCGATAATGCGTGGACCACCCAAGTTAATTTAATGCAAATGTAATTTAACAGATTCCTTGTGTACGTCTTCGAAATGTCTCCAGCTTCTTGCAACGCATCCATCCAAAAAGGAACAGGGTTTTATGCTAGCTCAGTACTTTAAAGACAGGGTTGAAATGTGCAGTAAAAACATATTATTAACCCCCCCCACACCCCCCCCATGGATCAGACGTCAGTAGCAGTGGGACCCTTGCAGCTTCCTTCCCACCACTGCTGCACCGGCATCCCTGCCCGGGCAACGCGATGCAGCTCCGGGGACGGGAGCGGTGGCAGGGACCCACCTGGGTCCCCCAACAAGGGGCGGACGTTTGGGGGGGGGGCGGTGAGAAAAGGCAGGGCGGATACCAGCTTCCATCAGCTTTTAGCGTCGGAGGATAGCCGCTGAGAAGGAAAAGAGACCGCGCCGTCCTTCAGGCGGTGCGGACAGCGCCTCGTGGCACGCGGCTTGCAGCCGAGGACATCTTCCAGCAGCATTAAACTTCGGAAAGCACGTGGGCAGGATCCCCTCCGGGCACGTCGCTGCCCGGAGGGGATCCCATTGGATCCAAGGGTTGGGCACCCTCTGGATGCTTCAGCATCCAGAAAGCATGGCAGCAAGGAGCAGCAGGCAAATGACAGCTACATTTTTACTTTACACAAAGGAAACCAACTTGACTCACCAGACCAAACGTTTCAGCTCAAATAATGATTCCCATTAAAGAAATGACAACCCTGCCTTATAATGTGCAGCGTATAAAGAAAGGCATTTGTAGTACGGAAAACTAATTGGTTTAGGAATCAAATTTGAAAAATGCAACATCTTCATACAGCAGTGGGAGTGCAAACACTCCTATTTTAATGAGCTTCCTCTAAAGGAGGCTAATGTGTAATATTTCTCTGTATGAGTTTGCATTAGAAATCTGCTGAGATGGGAATACTCATTACCTGCTACTATCTGAGCTTTGCACAAAAATATTGGCTTCTCCTGAGTAACCTGACGGGATTATCAATGGCTTGGGGAAGGCATCGTGTGATCGAGGCCTGAAACAACCGTCGTGATACGCAGGTGTGCGGTGAAATTTTTGCAAAGACGCAATGACTTCTTAGAAACGATGCACGATGAATATTAAACGAATCTGGGAAACTCTTAGTCCTGATGTCTCAGATCAGCCCCATCTTTTCCACTTGCTTTCTAATGAGTCTCATTTATGCTGTTGCAAACGTATTTTTCTCATTATTTCGCTGTAATTCTGGAGTACGCGCACCAGCTCCAGCGGGCCTGAGAAACCCCCGCGCGCAGGCACGGCGCGGTTGTGCTGTCCGCCGGCCGGGCTCGTGCCGCAGGCGGGACACCCGGGGCGCGGTGCCGGAGGGAGCAGCCTGGCGTGCCGGCAGCCGTCTGCTGGGATGGGAGCCGGGAGCTTCAGCTGCGTGCTAACGGGTAGCCGCGCTGGGTCTGCCGTATGCAAGAGGAAGGGTGAAACATGAATTTACATGTGAGAATAGATTTCATTAGGGACCGTGCCTACAGGTTATTTCCTCTTATCTTTCCTTGTACAAAACCCCGTGAAGCCAATTTAGAGCAATGCTGACCTTTGAAAGGCATAACCGTAACGTTCAGTAAACTCTGTCTTTACAGCCCTATCCTACTGTCGCCGGCCACCTTTCATTCCAAGGCGATGGGATCCACAGCTTTAGCGAACCTTGCAGCATCTCCCTCCGTGAGGTTCATGTGCCCGTGCTTTGCCGCGGGCCGGCAACTCCTTCACCTGGTGCCGACTTGGGGTGATGCTGGAGAAGGGGTTCCCTGTCTGCGTGCTTTTTCGCGGGGCTGCCGGGCCATTTGAGTAGTTCAGATTGCTGGTGTCAGAGGCCCTGCTGAGAAATGATCAAGCAATTTCTATGCCCAACAGCTCTTTTCAAGTTGATGAATTTTTGAATTTCATTTCTGAAGGCTAACTTTTCAACAACAAAATATAGTCACCCGGCGCATGCAAATGGAACAGTTTCAGGCTGAGGACAGAAGCACAAAGAGGCCCGCGGTAATTGAGACGTTCGTTGCATGCAGAAAACACTGTAAAAAAGGAACCTTGAATATTTCTGCTGGCCACTTCAGTGGGAATTGACAGATACTGAAACAATAAACACAAGCTCCTGCAATCCTCAATCCGTAGACCAAAAGGGTCTGAAATGAGGAAAACCTCAGGTGGGTGTCTGTCTGTCTGTCTGTCTGCCTGTCCCCAGGCACCACGGCCCTGTCCTGCGCAAACCCCGGCCCAACAGCCGCCTGCTCGGCGCGGTGCCACCCCGCAGGGACCGAGCCCAGCCCTTCCCACGAGGGCTCCGCTTTCGGAAAGTGAAGCCAACGGAACGGTTTGGAGCAGCTAAGCTGCCTCACGTAGATCGCAGATTCAGCAAGAAGCAAAAACCACAGGCATTTTGCCCGCAGGAGAGCGCATGAGGCTGGAACAGGTTGGTCGTTTCTAGTGGGGTGTTTTGCTTTTGTTGTTTGGCTTTATGCCGGGATGAGCCCCGGTGCCCACCCCACGTCCGAGCAGACAGACGGGCTGTGCGAATGCAGCGCCCGCTCTGCTCGGCTGCGAACCTTCCTGCGGCTCCACCTTCACGCGGGGAAGCAGACAAGGTGATGTCTGTGCTAGCAGGGCTTTACATACATTCATACTCCTTGCTATTTAAGATTAAAATCCCTTTCATGGTGATCGTACACATTTCCCCAAGTAAAATTAAAGAACTTTTTCCTCATCTTCTCTTCAAAAGCTGCAGCCAGAACTGTTAATGAATATGCTACTCTGCTTATTAGAGTTGTTGTTTGTTTGCATTTAGCTAAAATAAATTTGAAGAAAGGCTTGCCAGATGCTTTTTTAAAAACAGTGGTAGAAAAAACCCATTGAACATGGGTGTTTTGGAAAGAATTTTATTTGCATGCCTTCATTTATTTTCATTTCCAGCTTGCTTTTACAAATGTTGAAAACCGCAGAGAAGTCTGACTTTGCTAGGGCTCCTTCTCCAACAAGCAACGCTGCGCCGAGCAGTACGTAATACTTCAGGCTTTACATGTCACCACGAGAGCTAGTCACAAACCACAATAAACGGCGCATTTATACGGAACGCTTGAGCTTTTCCAAAGCAGACACTGCTCCTTACCTGAATGCGGAGTTTGGAAGCGCTTCTTCAGTAACCATGTTGCAAACCCGGAATACCTGCTCAGAAATAACAGGAAAGCCCTGCTGTGAAACACTTGCGGTCGAGCGGGGTGTGTTGCCCGGTTGCCCTACCAGTCACCCCACCCTCACAGGCATGGGAAAGCACGGTCTTGCCACCCCTGCAGCCCCCCACCATGGCAGTGGGAGCAGGGTCTTCACTAGCCAAGCCATGCTGGACGGTGGCCTGGCTCCTTCCAGTCACATCTAGCAGCTGGGGGCACCCGCCCGCCCGCTCCCAGTGGGTCCCCAGCTTCTTTCTGCTCCTCGGACCACTGATGGTCCATGGACAGCAGTGTGACAACCTTCCTTGAAAACTTGAACCTTCCAGACTGGACACGGGGAAGCATTTCTTTACCGAGGGACGGTCAGACCCTGGAAGAGGCTTCCTAGAGAGGTGGTCGATGCCCCGAGCCCGTCAGTGCTCAAGAGGCGTTT
>JAVKLA010000074.1:82842969-82857786 GCA_034782735.1 Sagittarius serpentarius
AACAACACGCTTCAACTTCTGGTCAGCCCTGAAGGGGTCAGGCAGTGGGACTAGATGGTCGTTGTAGGTCCCTTCCAGCTGAAAATCTATTCTGTCCTATTCTGTTCTGTTCCTGTTGGCTGCGGGGGCCACAAAGGCAAGGAAGCATCTGCCAGATGTTTTGGAAAGAGGTGTCAACGGCCGTGCTGCCCACACCGCCACGTGTTTCAGAGCCTGCTGCTTCTTCCTTTCCTTCTGTGGTTGGAAAGATGGGGGAGGCAGAGGCAGCGGCAGCGAGGGCTTCATCTCCCGAACAGGGCAAAGCGAGGGCACCCATCCCTCTTGGGCGACCAGGCAGCCTCACAGATGCAGAGCTTGGAAGTGCGATCGGAAAGGTCAGGAGCATACATTAAACCTGCCTCCTGGCTGCCTCGGCATATGCCGGTGGGTCTTCTGTGGCTGGTAACCTCGGGCAAAACTGACCTGGCAGCCAGGACCTGCCGCGTCCCCTCGACTCGTCCCCCACCTGCCTGCGGAGTGATGCCAAGAGGGAAACTGGAGCGTCAGCTTTCCCAGGCAGAGGGAAAACCAAGTGTTTTCCTGAATGGGTGTTAGGAAAAGAGATGGGACACAACAGCGACAGAGACAGGAGTTGGTCCCGACTGATGGTGACAGTTGATTATTTGATAGTACCCAGATAGGATGCTGCCTATGAGATTTATCAAACTGCTAGGTCAGCACATAAATATTTAAGGAAAAAGACTAAATTGAGTTATCATTTGATAGAGAGGGGTACTATCGGTGAAGTGTGAGCAGCACCACATTGCAGTTCAGCCGCGTCGGGTAGAGGCTTGGGGCAGGACCTGCAAACGTGGGGAGCCACAGCTGCCATTGCGAGAGGAGCCGGGACCCCTGGGACTGGGCTGTCTGTCGCGGTTTTAGGGCTGCAGATCACAGTATGAGGCTACGAAGCCGCAGCACACCCGGTCAGCGCCGGCTCAGCCGGCCCGGAGCAGCTCCCTCGCCCAGGGCACGCTGCGGGTGCTGGGTGCTGGCCTGGCCTGACGGGAAAGGGGACAGAGCAGAGAAAGGCAGAGCATCGCTGCGCGTGGCCGTCACCTCCGTCTCCGTCCGGGGAAGCCCCGAGGAGCACTGCTGCCTGCTCGCCCACGTCTCGTGCGGCGGCAGCAGCGTTGGCCGTTGGCAGAGGCAGGTTACTAAGCTGAACGCACAGGCACTGCTGGTCCAGCCCTTTACGGGTCCTCCCTGTGCCCTCGCAAAGACCGGCGATGCTACAGCAGCCCCGTCTGCCCCGCTGCCGTCACAAGGCCGGCAGAGGAAGGAGGAGGACCCGGGACGATGCCCACAGCACCCTCCAGCCAGCACAGCATATGCATTTCTTGCTCAGGGATGCACTTAGGCTTGCAAAGTGGCTTTTTACAGAAGCTACGAGACTGGGTTAAAACTCCAGAGGCTGCTAACCTGCCCTTTTGAGAGGATTTATTTTTTAACTACTGTCATCTTGGTGTTTGTGCCTCTGTGGTTCAGCCTCTAGGAATGCTGCCGGCCGTCCCCACAGCAGAGAGGGGCCCTGAGCACGCGTCCTCCCACGCCTGGTGGGCACCGTGCTCAGGAGGGCACCATGCCCTGCCCCTGCCCGTGCTGGGCTCCCCCCAAAAAAGCACCAGCAACCTGAGGAGGGGGCAGAGACACCCCTCCTGGGACACCCCAATTCTGCCTTGCGGCAGAGCCAGTGGCGGGGCTTTCTCTGCCAGTAAGTGCATTGCACACAACTGCCAGCACTGTGAAGGGAGAAGCAAAACTGTAACGCACAGCAAGAATAGCAGTCTGTATGTGGGGAGACAGGAAGGCAGCTTTGAAAATGAAAAATATTCATTTAACATGAAATAAGAGCTCCAGATCCTGCTGCCAGCTATAATTGCGCAGCCTCGCTGAATTCACCGAGGTTGCAAGGGTTAAGGGAGAGCAGAATTTGGCCAGTGGCTGAAATAGATAAGCCATATGTCTGCACACTCCTGAATGTGGAACAGAAATAATTACGTGATATTCCTGCTGATAGCAAACCTACTATATTATCACTAGAAATTACAATTTTTCACAGTATTTACGTTTTCAATAAAACGCGTTGCAAGAAAATTGGTATTACGTTGAAGTTTTTGTTTCATAAGGAAAATGCAAATTGCAAATTGCAACGTTCCTTGGCTCTAAGGACAGTCGAACTAGACGGCGCGGCAGGCTCTCTGCCCACGTTTCGGCATTGAGCTGCAGCCAGACGGCCCGAGAGAGGGGCTCCGGGGAGGGGGACTGTCCTCTGCAACGTGGCCATGGCCGGCCCTGCCTGATCCCTGGGGCCCGGCTACCTGCCCCGGCGAGGGGCGGGAGGGGAGGGTTGGGTGCGCGAGTGCAGGGGTGCGTGGGTTTCTGCAAGGGGCCACCCCGAGCCTGCACCCCGAGCCTGCATGCCAGCTCTCGCACGCAACGGCAAGAGCATCCTCAGACGGACACTGCATGGCGGCTCTTTGTGCGCGGCGAGCCGCACGCCAGCTATCACCAGCTATACGTGTTTACATTCCTTCTGCTTAATATTTCTGTAATCTTCTCTGGCATCATACACTCGTAATTTTTCTCCTCCTACTTCACACTTTTGATAAGCCTTCTGGTCCCGCAGCAGATGCATTGTGAATCTTCTCCTTCTAAGTATCTTGCATATGTTTCATTAAAAGTGTTTGTTTCTTTGATCAGCTTGAAGTTCTGATGGGAAAAAAAAAATAACTTTTTGGACTTTGCTTGGCAGCAGCCGGCCCCGAGATGAATAGCAGCGTCTCGGTACAGGCAGTCACTCAGGGTCTTAATGTCAGTCATTTACTCTTTGCCAATTGACTTGCCTGTCCTCCCGACGATGGCTACAATGTGCACTGGCACCCAAAGATAGAAAACGGGCTTTTTATCCGCTACACTGTGCAACTGCACATGAAAGAACATGGTGGGAGGTGCCAAATGGGAGCAGCAGAAATCGGGATATATTTCACCCGCCGTTGCTTAGCGATGGGAAGCGCGGGCAGGCTGGCATTTCCCGCAGCGGGGGCACCAGCCCCCTGCGGCCCCCACCCGGGGCGGGCCAGCCCCAGGCACGGGGAAAAGGGTGGCCGTGGTGGCCGGAGGGGAGAGGCCGGGCGTGGGGTGCCCCAGACCCCGGCAAGCGCCCACGGGGAGGGCTTGTGGTGGAGCTGCACGGCCCTCCAAGGTAAACTGAGGCACCGCCGGCACTGGGGGTGACCCTGCCTGTACACAGGTGGAAGTGCTGCCAGCACGTGCCACCCCGCACAAGGGTGGCACACGGGTTCCACGGCTCTTCGCAGGTGCCTGGGGCCCGTGGGGCTTCAAGGAGCTCCAGGGCAGGTCTGAAGGACTGGGACAGTCCAGCTGCGTCCAGTGTGGGAAGAGATGGAAGAGCAGCTCTGCCAGCGTGCACCCAGGCGCGCTCGGGCGAGCAGCAGCTGGCAGAGGGCAGCCCCGGCCCCACATCGCCACCGCTGCCACCACTATCACCACCGATGCCACTGCCACCACCTCCCTGCACAGCGCAAGAAAACCACCCAGACAAGGGGGTCTCACCTGGCCCGCTCAGGCTGTTTCTGAGCGCCGGCGCGGGACCCGGGCTGACCCCAGAAGCCAGCCCATCCCTGCTGGATTTTGGGCTGTGCTGGCAGCTGCCCTCCCTGCAGCGTTGTATCTGTACGACGCCAAAGCCTTTACGGCCTGCCCTGCAGCCGGCTCGGCGGCACGGGCCACCTCCCCTGGGCTGCGCCGGCCAGGAGGCGAGCCTGCAACCAGCACCGGGCGCAGGAGTTGCAAACAAAGACCTTCTCCTGCTGCAGGCCTGGGGGCTTGCGGGGAGGCAGCCACACGCCGGGGGGCTCGCCGGCCTCGCTGCACACCGCAGCAAGGTATCGCAGCCAGCGCTCCTGGGAGCAGCCGCAGCCGAGCGGCATTGCCAAGGCAGCGCTTCGCCCGCCGCCATCATCGCCCCGCCAGGTGGGAAGCGTGGCCATGTTCGTGTTGTGGGTGCTCACCCCGGCACCACCATCTCGGCAGGGGAAAGGCTGCCGGCACGGCTGCGGTGCTGGGGGCCAGGGCAGCGCGGCCCCACGGGGCAGACCCTCTCCCCATCCCCTCCTACAGCTTTTGGGGCACCTCACGGGGGTCCTGCCCCGTCCCCCGGCTGTGCCAGCAGCCGGGCTGGGGTGTCGGGCAGGGCCCTGGGGATGGGGTCTGCAGGGCTGGGGACCACCCTCTGCCCGCCGCGCAGAGGCACAGAAACCCACCCCTGCCGTGGGTTTCCAACCACACCGGGCAGCTGCCACCTGGGGCTTCGCACCTCCGCTCCCCAGCGGGAAATGGGAGTCATAATTACAATAACAACAGCAACAACAATAACGATAATATTCTCTCTTATGCTTGTAGCTAACTAGACTAGCGAGTGGCAGCACATGCAGGTGCAACAGCCACACTTGCAATTAGCCTTAATATCACTGCCTGCTACTTGCCCCACGTGATTTATTTATTGCCGTTGGTATTACCATCCCTTTCACGGGATGCAGGCATAAGTCATTTCCAAGATAACCTAACTGCAAATACCAGTTCTTCCAATTATTGCTAAAAAAGGTGCAATTTAAAGGTAGAAGAGGGGGAGCATCTTTTTTCTGCCTCACTGGCAGAGACCAATGTCTCCCCATACTTTCAGCCAGGAGGAGTCAAAACACTTCCGCAAACCTCCCCTCAGCAGCAGGACGCCAGATGATCCCACAGGTTTCTGCAAGGATACCGTCCAGCTAATGCACTGTGAAAACATCCCCCTTAAATATCCCCGGCATGTGCTGCCCGGAAAGCCTGGCCGAGCTCCGGCTCGCTCCGAAGGCCGGCGAGACGCAGGCTCGGGCAGCACGAGCGCCGAGGACTTTAACTCCACTCCAGACACCCTGCGCAGCGCCAGCGAAATTCCTGCCTGGATTAATAGCACTGTGCACATATTTTTATTGAATCACTCTCGACGCAGCTGCCATTCATAAAATACCTAAGCCTGTACTTTTATTCCTGTTGGAAAACATATTTAGTTACAATTCCTACGAATGTGTGGATGTTAAAAATAACATAGTATCCTGCAAGCCCTAACACATATGGTATTTTAACTTCCACTAAATCACGTAAGAGAATCCTAGATTATATCTAATTCTGCATCCCTTTATAAAAGTAGCATTACACCTTACTTCAGGGCGCGTTAGCCCCGGGTGAGGAGCGTGAGGCTCCGCCGCAGAGCTGGGGGCTGGCGATGGGCGGCAGTGCAGGTCCCCTGCCCCAAGCCCTGCAGCACCCTCCTCTCCTGCCTCGCACCCCTGCAGAGAGCCGCTGTGCGGGGAATTAATAGTTTCTTACTGCTCCGATTAACTTTGCATGGCCTGCGTGGCACCGCGGAGGCACAGAGCAACTCACATATTTTCCCCTCGGTTTTTAACCCCCCCAGAGCCTTGTAGCTGGCAAGCAGAGGATGCCTGCCTACGAGACCAGCAGCTTGGGTGTAAGGCAGGGACCCTCCTGCTGCAGGACATCATCCTCCACCCGTGGGGAGGTGGTGCAGAGTCCTGGAGCAGCCAGGCAGGCGGGCAAAGCCCCGCTCCCGTATGGCCCCTCTGCGGGGCGGCTGGGGGCCAGGAGAGAGGAGCCAGCGAGGGGAGCGTGCTGCCTCCCACTCCCCTCGGGCTCCCACGCAGGGGGCTCCCGCCGGCGAGCAAGGGCCTTTGTCCTCTCTTTGCCACGGGCAGGGGTGCTGAGGGACGTGTCCTGTCCCGTGCAGCTTCAGATGGCAACTCACATTTTTCCCCACTTAGATCTGGAATGGCACCTGGCAGACCCCTGCCCTTCACCCAGCCCCTACCAAACCAGTCGGGAGAGACCTCACAAGTTTCGGCGGGCGCTGCACCGAGCCATGACTCGCGGCAGCTCTCTTTGGGGCGAAGCAGGGTTGGCACCCACCAACCCCGCTCCCTTCCCCAGGCAGGCAGCCCCGCCAGTTGCAGGCACCATTGGCCACGTTTTACATTGACTCGATCTCACCTTGGCTTCCAGACAGCGAGAAGTTAGGAGGAGGGAGCTCCGTCCTTGGCAGTCCATCATCACGGCGCTGGTGGGGAGGAACAGATGCTGCTTGCCGCTCACGCTGTCCTGGAGGTTGCTGAACAATTTGGGTGTGATGGATGCGGCACGCCGAGCTGATTTCCAGCTGCGCTGCGGGCGGCCCTGGGAAAGGGCTCCATAGCCACCCGGCCACGGCCCGCCGCAGGCTCCCCGCGCGGCTCTTCCAGCCAAAGTCCCCCGGACACTGCTCCAGAGCAGACCCATCGGTGGTCCCCGCTTGGTCCCGGCAGCAGCTCTGGAGCCTACGGCTGCTCCTTGGTGTGAAGAGCACAGTCTGCTTCGAGCCGTCTGCCCCTGTTGAGCCCGTCCAGCAGCAGCTCCGGCGGGGCTGCCCTGTCCCCTTCCCAGCTCCACCACCTACTGGAAATGACCATTTTCCAATAAGCTTGGCTCAGTATCAAAAAAAACCCCCATATATACTTACCTCACTTACAATATTAAGACCCAATGCAATACTCAAGCTTAAATTTAATTAACTGCAATTATTTGCACAGAAGTCAACTCACCTATTCCCATCCCTAAACACATGACAAAATCCTTTAAAGAAGCGAGGCCTTCATTTGTGCGGTACCCTTCTGCTGTCTCCGGCTTTCAGCCGCCCCTTTTTACCCTGTGCCTGGCACAGCTACAGGTGGTTTATGCAGTGAAACGTATCCTGCCTGTAGCTATCCCATTTGCACCCAGGACCAGGTGTTAACGAAGCGCTGTGCCCGTGCTGCCCCGCGCAGGACTAAGGAGCCCGAATGGCCGAGGAAAAGGCAGGATAGCGCAGTCTGACACTCGCCAACTGGCTCAGACAGAGTCCTCACTGTCATTGAAAGTCATCGTGCCCCCAACTGTTCAGAAGTTTCACACTCAATTTTTCTGATGTCTTTCATGAAAAATGATATTTCCTTACCCATCACAGAAGATATTTTCCCCGGCAGGTATGCTGTCGAACACGTTGCATTCACAACATGACACAAAGTCTAAAAATCACAGAGAGACTAATTACTGGAGGAAAATTACACCAAAAGACCGATTTCCTGGTGACGGAGATGACAGCCCGGCGCCCGGCCCCCCGGCCGGTTTGGGCAGCTCACCCGCAAGACGCTGTCACACCCGGCTGCCCTCGCGTCGCAGCGGAGCAGGGGAGCAGGGCTCTGTACCCGCCAGCCCCGCCGCAGCTGCGCTGCGCCCCATCACCGTTCCCCGATGCCTTTGGAGCAGGGAGGTCACGCCACGGTGGCTCCTGCTCCTCCTGCTCCACCAGGCACCTCTGAAACTGGATTTTCCTAATACCCTGCCCCGAAGGGCACTGCCGCCGCTGTGCTCCCCCAGGCCCCCTCGCACAAAGTCTTTTCGGTTTCCTTGCATTTGGCCGCCTTCTACCTCTTGAACTCCAGCGATGG
Organism: Sagittarius serpentarius; assembly: GCA_034782735.1. Lineage (NCBI taxonomy): Eukaryota > Metazoa > Chordata > Aves > Accipitriformes > Sagittariidae > Sagittarius > Sagittarius serpentarius. The sequence continues at coordinate 82,850,553 of JAVKLA010000074.1, forward strand.
CAAAGGAGTGGTGACCCTGGCCAATGTCGGTCCCCATGTGGTGTTCCCACGCCGCGGCCCCGCCAGCACGTCCTGCCCCAGGCTCAGTGGTCCCCCCGGCTCTGCGGGCTGGGAATCCCCGGGGGTCCCGGCGGCACCGGCGTTACCAGCCGATGGAACGCGTCGGCGTCTCGGTGGCTGAGGAAAGCACAAGGATCCAGACCCCGCGGGGGGGAGGCCACCGCCCAGCCACTGCCCGCGAGAGGGGTCCGGCACAGCCCACAGCATCCCACCACCTAAAATAAACCTAAAAATACTTAAAAGTAAAACCGGCCGTACCTCCTTTCTCTCTGCTTTCCCTGCTTCTTACGAGAAAGTCAAATTAATTCTTATGTAGAAATGCGATCAAATTAATGCTACAATAGTTACAAATACAGTCAAATAATCCTTCAACTCTAAGACATTATATAAAAGCAAAAATGCCACAAAGATAATTTATATGAAAGCTGAAGTATGGTTGATGAATTAGTTCATATTTACCTAGCTTACGTATAATAAATGTAATGTATATCATTTATATCTATATAGTTCTAATTTAGCTGGAATCAGAAAATAATGCAACATGAATTCATATGAAAAACAATTTTATACAGGAAAATTAAAACGGTAGAGCATATTGTTCTATATGAAATATTGAGCTGTGCAATCGTATTTGTTATATGCTTTAAGCAGACTCCAGTAGGAAAAACATATTTGTTCCCTTTGGAGCTTCTTTATAAGTGTATAAAAGCTTTAATTTCATATGGTCATAAACGGGTGGAATTTCACAAAAATGCCATCACCATTTTTCTCCCTTTTTCCATCAACATTAAAATGTGATAAACAGTCAGAAATGCACAGCACCTCAAACTTTGTTTCTTTTGTGTCAAGTTATTCAGAAAGCTATTCTCGTTTGTTAATAAAAAATCATTATTAAAAACTACTGACGATTTTTAAGAATCACTTTTGTGGAAAAAAAACCCAAACCCCAAAACCCAACACATTTTGCCTGCTCTGCTGCTGCACCCGAGGTTTTGAATCCGGGTCTACGCATGGGCTCTGCTTTGGCACGCGTCTAGCCACGAAGAGCAGGCAGTATCCAACGCTGCGCCGGCAGAGCCGCATCGGCCGGAGCAGAGCCCCGGGGCTCGCTGATGTTATAAGTGTGCCCACAGCCCGGTGACCTCCCGCTCCTCACCACAGGTTTGCTTCCCGCTAGCATGCGTCGTGCTGCAATACCATCGGGCAGTCAGCAACTCGGGAAAGAGAGATCCCAAGCAGGACTGTCACCTTTCTTAACCAGATCACGCAGTTAAATCTCAGGGGGCTTTAGCTAGCTAAATTTAAGCGAATGCACCCTTCTGGCCTGTACACATGCATCGTATCGTTCCAATACTTCACTCCATGAGATGAGTGTTGCCGTGAAGTCCCTGCAGAGCACACTGTGCCCCTTGCAAGCCTCATCCTCGCTTCTGAGGACAACGGCCTCCCTGGCGGTATGAATAAGCAAGAAGCTGCTGGTCACCACCTGCCGCCTCGTGCTGCAGAGGTACCACCAGAGACCAGAAAGACCCTGCAGAGCTTCGGAAAATTTTGGAAGATGAACCTGAGATTTTTAAAATTTGATGAGGAAGCTATGGCAATATTGCCAGCTTCTGGTCCGCTTGCAGCTGAACAGAAAATAACTGCAACCGCCTGAGCTGCCGGCGCTTTGCACACCCGTCAGTGCTTTGGGCAGACAGTGCCTACCCCGCTGCGCTCGGGCTGTCCGTGGGCTCCGGGGTACCTGCATTGGGGACACCGCGGTCTGGGGGACTCGGGGCCAAGGTGAGCTGCCTCTGGGGCTGTAACCGATACCACGGATGGCACGAGCACTTCTAACCCAACCGCTCTCCGCTCTGCAGCAGCGTTGGGTTTGCCCATGCCTGCACAAGCCCTGCGGAACAGCCCGTGTCCCCACGCTTCCCAGAGCCTGCGGGACTCGGCTTTTAGACTAATACTATTTCAAGTCATATTCAGATCACCTAGCTGTTCACCCCGGGGTCACGGCGCCTGGGACGGCTTGCACAAACGTCGGCAGTTCCCAGGACATCACCAGACCTCAATAACCAAAACCGGCCCCTGCAAAGCAACAGAGCGAAAGCCACCCCTGTGAACAGCACCAGCTACGGAAACTCAACAGCCCATGAAACAACTGCCAAGGTATGGCCAGAGCCTTCACCGCTGCAGATCGGTGGGGACAAAGCCAGTGAAATACATTGCCAAGAGAAGGATTTTGCCCATAAACTCCATTTTGAAAGCCCCCTCTTTCCCCTGCTGCCTTAAGGGAATATTGCAAATGTTTTAGAAACAAGCTATGTGGATGTATTCGAGACACGGAGTGGTTTCCAGTATAGAAACAGAGAGTTAAAGCAAACAGCAGGCCAAACTAAGACACACAAAATCCCAGTGAGACCCAGCGACGGGGCTTGTTGGTCACGTACACGGCCCATCAGACCACCTTTGGTTTGTCTCTGGCCTCTGCACATTTCTCACGTCTTGGAGGTAAATGCACTGCTTTCTGCTCATAATGGGGGACGGGGCACCCCTGCATACCCAGACACCCGGGGCGATGTTGCTCCTCCCCTGGGGTGCGACACCTCGCCCCGGCTGGCCGGCAGCACACGGGGCGGCGGGTGAGCGAGGCATACCCAGGAGGAAACCGCTGCCTTCTGCCAGATTTCCATGTGTTCTTGGTAACGTGGTGTTTGGGCGGGAGGGGGGGGGCGGGCAGTGTGTGGAGCTGGTGTCATTGTTACAGCTTGCGCTGTGTGCCAAGCTGCCAGGATGCTGCCAAAGACAACGGAGTCTTTAAGATATCTATTAAAAACTCCTGGTATTATGAGATGCAAAAGAACTAGCCCTGTGCAGAGGTAGAAAGTAATTATGCAATTCTTATGTAAAATATGCAAGCTTATTTTCCAGGAATGATGCATGGCCTTAAAAAGACGTCTCGATTTCTTCCCATTCTGGAGTACACCGGAGATGTCTCACTCTTCCAGCTCTCCAGGGCTAGAGCTGGCTTTTTCTACCACTGAAAACCAGAGCCAGGAGGACTTGTCAGAGGAAAAAAGAAAAAATTTCTTAGATCAAATAAATTTTTAAGCAACCTGCATATCTGTGTGCAGCGCATACAGCTGAACCAAAATGCGTGCATATGCACGTGCACATAACACACACAAGAAAGACGAACTTGAAAAACAGTAGTCCCATATTAAAAAAAAAAAAGTATTAACACAGATGAAGTGTTAGCCGCTGAAACAGCGCCGAGTTCAGAAGTGCGATGACCAAGGTCCCAGGCCGTTGCAGCACGGGCGCTGTCGCTGCTGTGGGAAGCAGCACAACGGCTGTTCTGCATTACATGGCCGGTGCCTCTGTTTGCAGAGGGACCTGCATGTCATTTACCTTTGTTGATGACACGGTTGACTCCTCATGTCCAGGCTGCGATGGGTTCCCAGCCACCGGATCAAATGCCCATGCTCACAGCCTGGATTTGTTCTGCTGAGCCCACACTTGAGCCGCTCGGTGAAGTCATCCTTCTGCTGGGGTTGTGGCCTCCGCCAGAACAAACGCTGTCCCATGCCACGTCCGCGCACATCCTCCAGCCTTCTGCACCTCTCCTCGGCCCTGACATGGGCAGCACCTCTCAACGCAATCCCAATGCTCATTTTCTTCTCTCCATCCTTCAGGCTGTTGCTGGAGACACATGGTAGCAGCTGCATTCAAGGTAGGGTCGGGTGGACACGGGTCATCGCCGCATTCACGTTTTCAGGCCCTTCATGAAGGGCATCAGACAGGTCTATAGCTCCTTAACACTGTCTGGCAAGAAATGGGGAAAGAAGCGGGGTGATGTAAGGTACAAGTCACCGTGGAAATATGTGCCAAACCTGCCCTGGGAGCTTTCAGAGAACGTGTATTCCCAAGCTATCGCTCGTTATTTTAGACTATAAATAACATATCACCCAACTGTGAAGAATGTAGTTTAGCACAAGGCACTAGCTAGAGTCACACAGTGAACTAAAATGATGTATGAAACGTGTTTCACTGGGAGTTGTCATGCAGATTACTTACAGTTGCAAGCAGGGTCTAGCCCTTCAGAAAAATGGACTGATAAAATACATATTTTACATCTCCAAACAGATCTTGCCAGCTCCCAAAATAGTCCACAAATTAATCCCACAATTATGAATCCCCCCTTTTCTTTGATTTAGCACCATCCCCTTCAGGAAAAAAATTCCCCAGGTTAAAGCACTTCAGAAAATATTCCACATATGTGCTCACACATAATTATTTTTTCCTCTCTCCAGTCTCTCCTTCACCCACTCAGTTCTCCTCACCTCTCGAGCTTAAGTACTTTCCTCTGTCAAACATCCCTTTGAAATCCATTTCATCTGAACCGCCAACACCTTGTAACCAAGCATGAAGGGAAGGACTGGAGGGGAGCACCGGTGCGGCATACCTGGGCAGGGCACAGCAGGTAAGATGCTGCGAGTGGTCCTGGCCATGCGAACAGCCAGCACACGGTCCTCCACCCAAGTCAACGAAGGTCTGCAGAGAGACCTCGTAGCCGTGCAGAGCAAACCCCGCCGCAAGCAGGCAGAGGAGAGGGGGCCTGGGGTCCCATATTGGGACAGTGGTGGCCATGGTCTACTCAGCCCCTTCAGGACCCGTCCCATCAGCATGTCTTGGCCGGCTGCAGTGTAACTAAGGGGTACTCAGGGACTAGGACAGATGGTCGAGGAAGGGCAAATAGAGCAAAAACTTTAGTTTTCTGTTGAGAAAATAAATAAAATTCACAGGCGTCAGTTTTAAAAAGAGCTACTGCTGCTTTCACATTAAAAGTGAGCTACTCGATTGAAAATCCTAAATTGTTCTTCTCCTGCTACATCATCTCCTCCTCTTACTATCTGCCAGCTGTAAGAAGTTTCTTCTTGTTCCTTCTCTAGCTGCCACTACTTACAATTTTGCAAGGAGAGAACACAACCCTTATCATTTCTTGATGGTGAGAAGACTGAATATAACCAAGAATTATTTCCACATGCCTCATATAAGTGAAGCAGTACAATAATAGTCATAATTGTAATATCCTCCACAGAACTGTATTTCTGTTCTGAATAGAGCAGGATGAAAACTTCCCACTAAAACTTCCATTTTTCAGTTGTAAACCATCCTTTTCCAAAACCACTTTTTTTGTTTTCTCTCACAGACAACTTTTTAGTCTCCAGGTTTCCTTAGCGTTAAAGTCATATGTCCCTTCCCAGCCACAGGACAGAGACCCTTTGTCCTTCAGTGGGACTGTGTCGCTTCCATTTATTGACCTTTTCTGGCTCAAGAAGCAGCTCCAGGACATTAGACTTGTGCAATCATCAATTTTGTACCTAAGCGCAAACTGTCCTCTAAGAAATAAGAGCCCAGCATGCAAGGTGGGCCAGGGAGGAAAGCTGGGCTGGACAACCAGTCACATGGTTGGGTTAATTCTGCATCTGTTTGGCTATTTAAACTTCACTTTTTGCAGGACACAAGGCCTCTCTGCATTTTGGTGATCTGATTGATGATCATCCTATGCCTGCACCTACCTTGATACCTACATCACCATGCAGGACTTCAGGCTTACGAAGATATAAATCATGAAAAATGAAAGAGCAAAAGATTAAAAATGTGAGAATGAATAAATTAGTATTTCCTAAAAGTTCACTTCAGAAAAAAAAAAAGGCATTTTCACAGTGAAATGGCGTAGCTGTAATCTCTCTGTTTCACTGTCTGAGCCCACAGAGTGGAGAGGCAGTGGTCTTGGTGAGTAAAATACATGTTACAAAGGTTAGAAAAAGTCACCGAGCAATTTTTATTGTCTGTTTTTTTGTCAAGATGCTGAAAGTTGAAAATTTCCCCCAGTGTTAATAATACAGTATTAGTTACACATGACTGCTTTACTGGAATTAAACCAACATGACTCCTGCTCACTCCGACCTGAATTTCTCCAGTGGCCAGCTACTTAAGAAAACAAAAGCCTTCATAATTTGCAATACAGGTCAGTACTTAGTATGATGGGAGCCTTAATGCAGACCAAGCACTGGTTTGAACTCTGAGCATTTGCAAAACATACCACAGGAATATCTGCTTTGAGGGGAAAATTTGGGAAATTGTAGGACTGGGTATTTCAAAGATAAAACTCCTAAAGAATTCCCACTTGAAAACAAACCGCATCCAAGTATCAGGCTGGTATCTTAATGCACAAATACCCACCTATAAACCAACACAGCTCAGATGGGTCCAGATCATTTGGTTTGATGATTTGCAGGTTTGAGAGTGAAAATCTACTGCTGATAATTTCCAAGAAAAATGGGCTCTAGCAAGAAAAGGGATTTCCCGAAGCAAGGTCGGCAGAGCTGGTGGCACTCGGCACGCTCCTGGCAGTAGATTTCCTCACTTTGCAGGATCAGGCAGGTAGGTTTCCTTGGCAGCTCCTCCACAATGATACCTACTCCTCTGTCAATCCAGGGCTGTCAGGAAAGTTCACATCACATGTTATCATCATCGTCATCATGGGAACTGAAGAAACTCAATTTCCCTCCGCACTAGACACTAAATATTTTCCATCATCTTCTGTATTTGGCTATATTGGTTTTCTACCAATGTATCTGAATAGAAAGGCCCCGTAGGCTTAACAAAAGAAGTAGGAAACACTTTTAGCAGAAATGAGATTTAACTTAAGCATGCTTACATGCTCTTTAGTAGATACGATATTATTTTTATGAGCACCAGCAAACTCTGTGGCTAATATTCACTGAAGGTAGAAGAGATCCTGCAAATTCACCTTCCCCAGCCTTCCATGTTGTAAAACCAGCATTCGTGCGGCGAGCAGGGCTCGGGGCAGAGGCCCCTGGGCAGAGCACTCGCCTGTGCAAAGGCTGCAGCCCAGCACGGAGCCAGGCACCTCCCCTGCCTTTACACCGGCTGCAAACACCCCACGGAGAGCTTTTCTCTCCTTTCTTTCTCATCCCCGCGCCATGTCTCGAGTCTCGCCTCACCTGGGACAGCTGTTTTGGGTTAACACAGCCCGCCCCAGCCTCTCGCTCGCTCGCCTCGCCCCCCCCCCCCCGCCCCCCCAGCGGGATGGGGAAGAATCAGATGGGTAAAAGTGCAAAAACTGATGGGTCGAGATAAGGGCAGTTTAACA
>JAVKLA010000074.1:82858103-82868405 GCA_034782735.1 Sagittarius serpentarius
ACCGTGACGCTGTGCAAGCACCGCTCAGCAACAGCTAAAACATCCCTGTGTGAGCAACGCTGCTCTGGTCACAAATCCGAAACACAGCGCCATACCAGCTACTCCGAAGAAAACTAACTCTATCCCAGCCAAACCCAGTGCAACCGCAGACAAAAATTATAAAACAGGGAGTCCTCTGCTCTTTCAGGAACGTCACTGCCAAAACCAGCCGCTCTCCCGAGGAATACGGGCTCTATCACATATGGATCGTCCCGCTGCGGCACAGATAGGCAGCCCTGTGCCAGTTCAACACAGATGAGCCCCACCTCGCCTACGCCGAAACAGGGTCAGGAGTTTTAGTCTGAACAGCTCTGGAGCTCTGCTTTGCCAACCCAGGATTTGGGAGCATTCACATACAAGAGGCAAGAGCTTTGATGCGCAGAAGTCATCTGTTTTCATCCCTTTCACCATATACCAGCATTTGCATCCAGTACAACTTTAAAAACACATTTGCTCATCATTAGCCCTGCTATTCCGCATGGAATCCCATAAATTACAGCTGCTGCTAGAAAATTAAGATGTATATAGGGAAATCATTCACAAATCCTGTATCTGTTGCATCTGGAAGTTCTGGAGTGTTGATTAGTTAAATACATAATTATGAGATAGCCTTAAAGGCAAAAATTGTAAGCAGTGACTTTTGCTAAGGAGTCTCCTGTTGGTGTTATCATACAAAATATAAAATGCTGCAAGTCTAAAGAAGAAATTTATCTTAGAGAAAAAAGTTGAAAGACGGGCTGAAGATATGACTCCTTCAGAACATTTCTTCACAAGTTAGATAATAATTAAATACAAATTAATTACTCCCACAAAGCATGTCATTTAGGCAAAAGCCTACATTTTTGATGAACATTAGCATCTTGTTCTGCAATTACACAGCTTGGAAGCATACAGTTTGGTTTCTTTTTTGCACTGTTGCTTCTAGGCTCTATACGTTCGCACTGATTTCAAAAGAAACCATTCATTTCCACAGGTAACGTGTCAGTAATGCAAATAACATATTGGCAGAAGCCAGACCAAGAGGGACTGAAAACTGGCAATCCAGTATGAGCACTGAGAAGCGATGCAGAGAGCCAGCAGCAGAACCGAAATGGATCTGCTAGCTCCCCTGCACAGGACAGCACTTACCCAGGTACGGAGCCCTGCCGAGGGGAGCGGGACTACTGACCAGCCTGACGTTACGTCCATCCTTACACGCTGGACTGAAACCTAAAGCAGCAACATCAGTGGTTTTTAAAGTCTTTCCTGATTTTTTTTTTTAATAAAAAACACACTAGCAAGGGAGATCTTTTGTTTTTCCCCCAAGACTGCTTGCAGAGTGGGGTTCGGCAAACACGTAACAGTAGTCCACCTTGTGCCTGCCTTCGAAGCATCAAGCCAAGACTCACACAACGTCTGGATGAAGGGCAGGCAACATGACAGCACAATAATTAAATACATCCAGAAAAGTGAAATTTTTGCCTTTAGAGGAATTCCCCCATGGCAAAATCTGGTTTTGTATTGAATCAGGAAAACCCAAATGCTAAAAATATTTGTGTAATGGAAACTCCCAAATATTTCAGTTTGAAATATCAACGTGACCTTATGGAAATGAAGCATTTTGACCATTATACATTATTTTAGATCGTACAAAATGCTATCTTAAAATCAATCAGGAAGGTGGTTTTCCATTTAGTTTGTGAATCCTTTCAGAATTCTTTCACTGAAAATTTTGTGAAAAGTGCAATGTTCCCGTAAACCATTTCAGGTTCAACAAAAGTATATCTTCCAATGAAAAATTGTTCAAATGTTCTTTTTTGCCATCTTTAACTGCTCTGACTTGTTGAAAAAAGCTCTGGGAATTTCTAGGAGATAAGTGTTTTAACCATTCAGCCTCACAGCTCATTATCATGAGTTCTTTACCTAGAGGACAATCTCTGCTAACATGAGGCGGCACTGGGAACTCTCAGGTGCTTTCTGCCTTTGAAAAACCAAGCGGTTTGATTGAATTTCTGAATATAGCTTTTTTTCCCCCTCTGCATCCTGTACTGGAAGCAGAATTATATTAAATTACAGCATATGATAATTTATTGTTTATGCATGATATTGGAAGTGCTGATTGACTATCCAAAGCATGACATTTGAAATAATGTCTTTATTTCATTCCACAGTAATAAAGGACTATTGTACCCTGACATATTTACAGCCTTGAACGGAGGAGTCGGTTACGTGCCGGGTAAGTGTCTATTGGCTCAATCCACAGGCCCCGAGACTTACAACTCAGAAGCAAGCCGTACGGATTAACACCAGGCGCGACTGTACCTCGTGATCAGCAAACCGTCGCGAAAGCCGGTCCGCAGAGCCCCGCGGCTGCTCTGGCATCAGCCCTCGCTGCTCTCGGCCTTTGCCTTCCGTCTCCCCACAAGCACCTCGGAAAACAGCAGCTGCTTGCTCGCACCTCCCACAACCAACCCTCTCTGCTCAACGTACACCTCCTGACTGCAGCAGGCAAAATTATTTAGCTTGCTGCAAAGGAGCATTTCTCCATTGCGTCAAAAGACGTAAAAAGTGGACATAAGCAGGAGATTCTTGCCAAAAAAAAGAAAATCACTGCTGAAAGCGTACTCATTTAAAGGACAGATTTGCAAGACAGAAGTCGTTTCCTGTCTGTATTTTTTTTTTTTCTTTCAGGGATAGCTGATGCTTTCACCTTTTTCAAACCAACAGCTTTTTAAGACGTATTTAGTTATAAACTTTCCTTCCCCCTAAAAGTCACAATTCAAATTAGTGCTACAGGCTTAATGAAGGAACATTTTGATAGCTTTCAACTTTTTTTCCTTCAATTTGTTGAGCCATAGGAAGTTTGGGCATTTTTTGCCCCGATTTGAGCTAACACCATTGTTGGAACCTAGAAAACTGTGCTGGGACCAGGAGCATGTTCCCTGCCCAGGTTTTAAAGAAACTCGGGGCTCACAGCCGCAGCCAGAACTGCACTGAAGGCACTCGCTATAGCACTAAGAGAGAGGATGAGACTGAAAACAGAGGTCCTACACGTACACAGCAATGAGGTTTCCCCAGTTCACATGGGGCGGGTGACGTTCCCCCTCTCGGCTGCCGCCACCGCCGCCTCTCCCGGGGGTGGGAGGGGGGCTGAGCCCTGCTGCCCTCACGCCCCCCCCAGCCGCTCGCTGCCCGGCCACCCCTCCTCAGAGCCGGCCAGGCGAAAGGGTCCGACACTTCCATGGGCAAAGACACTCTCCTGCAGCGCTTGACATGCAAGTGGATGTGAAGAATTTGATGAAGTGCTAGATTAGGCCTTTTAAAATAATTGTGATAAATGATAGCATCTGCATGCACTAATTTCCCTCAAGATGTGCTAGATTAATTTTATGAAATTAACGTCCAGAGTAGCAAACGTTAGCCATTTGCGTGACCAATGCTTTGAATCCGTTTGAGCTCTCGCAGTTATGCATGTGCTGTCAAGCATTTTGAATGCAGGGAACAGCTCAGATTTAGGCAGGAACACACGGAGGGAGGAGCCCAAGGCTGGCTCTCTGACCAGGTACTCGGGAAATACACGTTACAGGGGTAAACCGGTATGTTGGGCGGTTCCGTGTCTATTGGAGCTGAACTGAGCATCTAACCAGGACACCCACATTTCAGGGCTTGGCACTAATGTTTTATAATATTCCTGTGCATTAGCACACTCCAGTTGCATGCCATGCTGCTCACACCGAAGGATGAGGGATCCTTTAATCACCTTTGCTGAATCCTGTGAGCAGTTCAGGGCTGAGGACAGGCAGTTCTCAGCGCTAAAGGGGACCTGACCCGGGCTTTTCAGCACCATGCATATTACTTATTCCCACATAAAACACAGCTGAAGGGGATGGTTCGGTTCACTTTCCTTCTGACAGACTGCAGGGAACAGAAGGCGATTTTTACTGTCCAGAGACGTGTGAAGCACTGCAATCCCCTGCTCCTCCTCTTTCTCAAGATCTGGGACTAAATCTCCAATGCCACCAAGTTGACATGGGTGTTTGAATACACACTGTCTTCTCATCTGGTTCAACGAGCTTCATCACAAGTAACGAGATGTCTGTGAGATATGAGCATCTGGAGGAAGAAAGCTGAGCTGAAACTCAGCCCAGAGGAAATGGAAGTTAGAAGAAATATGGTAACACTTAGCAGAGCAAGCCAAGACCATGACTCTCTCCTCTGCCGAGGGAATCCACACTCCCACTTCCAAAACCTGGTTACTGCAGGCAGCTTACCCTGCTGGTTGGGCTGGACTGTCAAGAAACAAAGAGATGATCCACGCACTGGCCTCATCCCTTCCAGACCTACCACCCCCAGCAGCTCATCCAACATCTACGGGATGCACTCCAGCCAGTCTTTCGACCCGAACGTTGAACCCACCAGACCTCTGCTGAACAGCAAGCACAAGGGAAGCAGAGCAGGCTTTGTAACTGTATCACAGAGGCGACCAAGGCCTCTTTTGTTGTCCTGCTCCTGGACACCACCAGATCCTTTCAGATCCCTCTGGGTAAGGGGGCGAGACCCTGGGACTCAGACAAGGAGGGGCTGCAGAGCAGCCACAGTCAGGGCTTCCTGTAGGGCCCATGGGGAAAAAGAAAGCCTCAAGCAAGAGATAAAAAAAGGGGTTTCTACGAAGAAGGCAAAACTGACGCCGTTATTCTGTGAAGTGCCCCTGTACCTGCGCATATCGGCACTCAGGTTAAAACTGGAGTTACCAGGAGCTCACTTGCATGGTCCAAACTGCTGCTGGCTCTGCAGGTAGGTGACTATTACATTAGGCCCTACAGCAAGATTCTTTACCACCATTTTCACATAACACTTCTAAAACCGAGGACATCATAGAAAACTTAGAGGAAAGGGAAAGAGCGGAAAATAAGAAAAGACACATTCACACGCCAAGATAAAAGACATACAATGGCCTTAACTGCGTACTGCAGGCATACCTACGCCTGGAAAGGGGTCCGCGTTCCACCCGTTTGGTGTTGAAGCTGTTATGGCCAAGGCCACCTCCTGCATCGCTGAAGGCTTTCCACCTGGACACTTTGTTCTGAGGAAGAAAACACACAAGGTACCAGGGTCACTTCACCTGCATTCAAATTCGCAGCTCCAAGACAGACCCAGACTGAGGACATGCCTCAGTTTCAAAACACTTGTTTTTTCCTGCCCGTTCTGCGTATTTCATCACCAACCTCACGACGGAGCCGGCTTCCAGCTCACGCAGAACTCATAACTGATGCAGCCCTTAGCCACAGGGTTCAAAAAATAATGCTTAGCTGCGATTATTGGTGCCTGATAACAATTATCAACTCATGTTATGTACTGAATGCATTTGGGTTTACTTGTAATTTTAAATAATTCTGTAATTTGACCATAGGGATTTTTTTTTCTATATATATTACACACACACATAAACATTTATACAGATGTGTGTGTATATATATGTATACACACACGCATGACTTCCACACCTATGTGAGCACATTATTGAAGTTGCACCATGACTGCTGTCAGCTCTTGCTTCAGTTCCTGGTTGTGATGAGAGATCCTGACCTCACGCATAAATGTCCCCGTACAGTCCCCAACAGCTGCAGGGGCATCATTTCAGCAGGACTCTCTGCATACAGAAGCATTTGTCAGTTACTGTTGTGTTTTGTCTGTTGTATCAGCACCACACAAGTACTCTGCTCTTCGCAAACTCACGCATACGTAGCAAGTTAATTTTCATTTTGCTAATTCTGAGGAAAGTAAAGCTGACTTATGTTAGAAGAACATGGGCTTGGGAATGGAAAGTGACAGTAGAGATATGGATTTGTGGAGTTTGGGGGGGGTTGGCTGGATTTAGCTAAGACCACACTGATGACGTAACACAGTGACACAGGTACCAGCCCAGCCCCACTGAACACATTTCGTTTGGAATCCTGCTGAAAGATGGCCTGACGGGTCACTGGGATGAGCTGGATGAACAGTTCACTGTTAGCAGTAAGAATGCGCTGAAGCGAGCCCCTGGGATGGGATCCAGCGAGGGCCAGATATCCAAACACGCAGATCGTTTCACAAGAGAAGAGGCTGGTGTGCAGCATAAAGCACCGACACGGTATCTGCCAAGCCCCGTGTGCCCACGGCCAGCAGCGCTGGGGCGGACAGGAAGGCAAGTTTGCTTTCCTTCTGCTAGCTTGGGCCTTAGAGGAGCTGCAGGGGAGAGAAATCCCATAACGAAACCACACGGGCAGCAGGCACAAAGCGAGGGGATAGGCGGAGGGTGCAGACAGCTCGTGGGGAGCAGGGAGGAGGGAAAGCTGCAGCCTATGGAATCAATCTTCAGCTTTTGGGACGCTTATGAATTTTCTAATGAAATATGTACTTTGCTGAAGCATCTATGACTGTGGTTAAAAGTGGGTTAGGACAGGAGCTGCAGAGACGGAATACGGAGCACCCTGACCAGAGACAGAAGGATGAAGGTTTCGCAGGAGCAGCAGCCCGAGTGCATCAAAACAGCCTCTCTCTGCCTGTTTTTTTAACCTTGCCTTCGCAGGTGGCAGCAGCAGAGGCCAACAGCTACGCTGCAGGAGGCACACGAGTGCAGCGTTAGCCACTCGCAGCTGCAGAGCGTCTAGCATTTGGCGGCCCTTTGCAGCCCCAATGCCCCATGTCAAGTCACCCTTAACATCTGCTCACGGCCCAAAGAGAAAACATAGAAGCTTGTTCTACCTTAAGAGACAGGGCCACATACAACAGAGCACGTGCCTTTTGAAGGTTACCTATTGTTTGTCAACCTATTGCTTCCTAGTGAGTAGGTCCAACTCTCTTTTTGAATGCTGGGAGCAGCAATACTGCAACAGACAGTTGTCCTGCTTGACCAAGGCAAGGAACAACTTTCCCTTCCCCAATGCGATTACAACGCCAACCCCAGCAGCATCCTTCCGACAGCCTCGGACACACCAGCATTCAGTGCTGGAGCCGGGCAGGTGTTTCTGTGAACCTGGGAAGACCTTCCCCACGCCGCCATCAGTACCAAGGCACAGGGCAAGTTACATACCTACCGTCAGAGCAGTCCTGCTGCCATGGAGCCTGCGGAGCACGGGGGCGGTGAGCGGAGATGCCGGCTGCGCAGGCAGTCGCCCGTTGGAGGAGCACGCCAGGATTAAGCTGTCAGTCTTGCGGGGGTCTGTTCAAACCAGAGACACAGCCTGCGAAACAAAAGACGACAGGCAGGCTGGAGGGGATCAGCGGAGAGAGCTGCTCTTCATGGCTACACGTGCAGATATGGGAACAAAAAGAAAGTTACTCCCCTACACACACCTCTCACCAGAGGTTCCGCCAGCAGCAGGCAGGTTTTGGGTAACCCATCTAAACGTAGATTCACTCCGGCAGTTACAGATCTGAATTGGAAAAAACAATTAGACAATCTGTCAGAGCGCCTAATAGAAACACATAGTTCAGATACCTCTGAAATTTAGATGAATTAATTTAAAACAACAGAGACATGCAAAAATCATACAAGTTAACCTTTTAACCAGAAACACAGAATTTCCTCTCCTTTTCACATCCCCAAATGGAGAGGAAAATTCGGGGATCAAATACAGCTGCTACAGCATGGCTGAAAGGAAATTCTATGGTAATAGAGCCAGAGCTATTCAACGTTCATTCACTGATAGCAATTCTGGCTCTCACAGTGCTGTATTTTTGAGGACTTCCACAGATTTACCTGCGTCTCCCACTGGTTTCACCCCTGCACAGAACGCAGGCCCTGAAGAAGGCATCTCTGTCATCTCCCCCTCCTAAACCTGGTCCTTTTTCTGTCGGAACAGCAGTGTCAGCCCCTTCTGTACACTGAGAATAGCAGCAATATTCAAACCAAAAGATAACGTTTTACAGGTGTAGAAGGACATTGGCGATGCTGTCGGCTCGGTGTCTGTGTGTGCCATCCATTCCACCCCCATTAGCGGCTAGAACTCAGCACACATTTACAAGGATTTTGATTTTGTCTCTGCATTGTTTTCAATTAGAGGCTTTTTTGCATGTGACACACCAAGGGAAAAACAACACTTAGAGTTAGAACTAAGGTACTCCCGGAGACAAATATGATTAATGGGATAATCTTGTCGATTACAATAGTTAGAGGCAGTTCCTGCCATTTTCCACTCTCCAAGGACCGGTTCTGTTCACATCCAATACAGACAGCTGCAGATTCCTCAGCACCATTAGTATCCAACGTAGGACTACGTTCGACATTTCAAAACTCCTGTAATGTGCATCCTCTATAATTGTGTGTTGTCTAGACTGAGTTTTACAAATTTAATCTTAAATAATGTAATTTCTCGATTGAGGGAATTTTTGTGGAGCTAGCTCTGTACATGCTCGTCTTTGCATAAATATATGCACGCACACACCCAGAGTGCTCACATCCATTGCAAACAATACCCTTAAGTTAATCATGTCCTGATTAAACAATGATCGAGTCTTACCGATAACTGCATTGTCACTGAGAAGAGGTGTACCTAATGGGTTACAGCAGCGATGGCTCCTGACTTCCACCTGCATTTCCATCCTAGCAGAGGGCTGCAAACACGCAGCAGGAGGCACCCGCTGAACTTTCGGGCAGGTTTCTTCAGCTGTACAAGCGGACACCACAGGAAGGATTAATTGTGATAGCTTCTGTTCAATTAAAACTTGGGTTTCTATTAAACTAAATACGGCAAAAACCCTCTGCTACTGCGTTCAGGTTATTTATCTCTGGCCCTTTACATTCTCCAGCACTCTGAAAACAAATGACAAAAGACACAATATGTTTTATCAGGGAAAAATCATTTTGGTAAATATCTGGCAGACCACCAATTACAGATACTGGCATAAGAAAACAAGATTAATATTTCTAGTAAGGTGATCAGCAAGAAAAATCTCTCCGTAAACATTGGCACACCGATTATCGGCACTGGGCTTCAGTCAGCGGCACAACGCAAGGAGCGAAGCGGAGCACTGGTTTCAGAGGTCTGCTTCCGATCAGCTCATAACAACGCCGGCAGCGTCACCCACCCGTAGTCACTTTATGGGATCGGTTGGGGTTTTGGGGGGGTTTGCTGGGTTTTTGTTTTAAGCGTTCACATCCAGCCACTGGAGGTAGTGGGAAAAGGAAACAAGCAGCGAGTGCAAAATGCAACACCAGAGACAAACCATACAGGAAATTTCACGCTTGCAAAGTTTCAGAACACACAGAATTCAGATTATATATTTTAAGGTAGCATAATTAATTGAACTTAATCACCTAAACCTTTGCAACACTCTGCTGTTCTAACCGAATGCAACAGGAACGCGATTTAAGCACAAGCCTAGCAGGATGCCGAGTGACTTCTCCTGCGCCTGGCTTGACAGCGAAGTGCTACACAGCACGCTTTTTTCAGTCCGAGAACCGAGTGGTAATTTTGAGTATTTTGAACTTTTTTTTTTTAGTTTGATCAGCTTGCATAAGCTACTTATTACTGTTTATCAAAAGTCACATGAAGGGTTGGTGGCTTTTTTTAAAATGATACATGCAAACAAAGTCTTCCTGCGGAGCTAGAGAGGTCCCACACCGTCCTCTGGTACCCGTCCCACCGCCTCCGGGCTTGTCCCTCCCCAGTGAGAGCATTTTTCGCTTCCGCCTCAAGCAGAGGAGCAGGGGAACCGGGACACGGCCAGGTAATGGCTCCGGGGTCCCCCCCCCGTAGCTGACCTCCGTCCTCCGCCAAGGCCGGGGGGGCTGCCGCCAGTTAAAACTCCCCTTGCAGTTGTTGGTCTGGGCGTCGGCAGGTTCTTCCGGCATTCGCGCTAACTTCATTTTTGGTTGACGTAGACTTGTTTTCCCCTTTCCCCTCCCTTGTTTTACAGCACCAAATATCAAGCCAGAGGAGGGGGCCGGGATCCCAGCCACGGTCCCCAGCCTCTCCCCCCGCCCCAGAGCGGGGAAAGGCCGCAGCCCCCCCCCGGCGCCAGCCCCGTCGGGCACGCGAAGCCGCTGCCCTTCGCCCGCCCCACAGAGCGCTTTGGGGATTGTCCGGGGCGGGGGGCGGTTTTTGTCCCTGGGGAACAAAAAAGACGGGCAGCGTCCTGCTCCCCGAGGCGGGGGGGGGGCTCGTCTCTGCGCCGCCCTGCCCGCCGCGGCGAGGCCCGCGGGGGGAGTCACACGGGCGGCTCCCCGCAGCCCTCCCAGGCCCGAGCCGCCCCCCCCACCGCGGGTGGGCCGCCCCGCCCGCTCCCGCCGGGCGGGCTCCG
>JAVKLA010000074.1:82868617-82893362 GCA_034782735.1 Sagittarius serpentarius
TGGAAGGACACCCCCCCCGCCGCCGCGGGCAGGGACAGCTTCCGCTCGAGCAGGTGGTGCGGAGCCCCGTCCAACCGGGCCTCGAACGTCTCCGGGGAGGGGGGGCAAGCTGGGCCAGCGCCTCGCCACCCTCGGCGTAAAACACCGCGCCTCACGGCCTGGCCAAACCTGCCCTCCTTCCCTGTGAAACCACTGCCCCTTCTCCTGTCGCTACAGGCCCCGCGGAAAAGTCCGCGCGCGGTGAAGAACAGGGCTCGCGCTGTCGCGGCGGGGCTGGCTGAGGCCCTCCGGCCAAGCACCGCGGGGCCAGGCAGCCGCGAAGGACAGCCGGGGCCCCCACGCTGGCACACGGCTGCCAGCCGAGCTGGCCCCCACCGGTGCAAAGCAGCAAAGGGGCTGTGTGCTTCTTTGCGGGGAAGAGTCTGCTTCTTCAAACACGCTTCCAATAAGAAAAAAAAAATGCCTTTTAACATTTAAATAAGGTCAGGCATTGTAAGAAAGCTGTAGCCACTCTTAACTTAGAGAAACAGTATCCACCCAGAATTACGCATGAACAAATAAGATCTCAATTAAGCCAGCCACAGACATTGGGTAGCGGTGTTCAAGCAACATTTCATCAACACATAAATTAAACCGTGCTGTGGTGCATTATCTGTGCACCCTCGCTAGGTTTGTTTCAGCAATACCCTGCATTTCAATGAAGAAAAATCAGGAAGTAAAAAACTTGCAAAATTCTGCCAATATTCAAGGCCAATTAAGTAGGAGTTGCTTTGACATCAGTCCTGATGAAAAACAAAAACAAAACAAAACATAAAAACCACAAAGCCACCAAAAAAAAAACCTAAACAAAAAAACAACCCAAACCAACAAGAGTTTGAAGATCATCAAAAGATAACCAAGAGGCAGGAGTACAGTTAATGCCAGTCAAACCAGCTTTATAAAAAAATACTACCTTATCACTCAAACTAATATATGTACCCTTTTTTTAGCAAGATTCCATGCTCAGAAAGGTAATTCAGGTATTTATTTCTTCTATCCTGCTCAGCTTTCTCATAAAAACTGGCATTTTGACATCAGTAAAACATGTCAAGTACCTTTAAAAAAAAACCAAAACAGTCCAGAAGCAGCTGGAATAGACTCACGGCCTCCTGCGCACGTCCAGAGAGCAGCTCCCCAGAAAGAGGGTGGTAAAAGTGGCCCGGCACGGTGCTCCGGCTGGCAATTCGGAGCGCAGCCCGGCGTCATCCCTGATGACAACGTCCAGGTAACGGAAACCAGCACAAGGGAAGTGCCTAAGGATAAGGCACAGAATGATCCGGACTGCTCGGTATCCAACCACTGCAGCAAAACACTGCTTCGCACAGCCGACTTGGATCCAGCTTTCTCCAGGCATGGTTCTATACATGCGTTTTTATTTTTTAATGACAACCTTGCATATTTTACTTTATTTCGGGCACAAAGCATGCCGCGCCTTGAAGGTGGCAGTGAGGAAGAGCAGAGAGCAGGGGAGCAACAGTGCACCCACAGTGTTGCTTACACAACACAGATCTCTCTTCTCCCATTCACCGCTACAGAAGAAACCGTATTCCATCATTCAATGTTTTCACATTCTTCAAGGGAACTTTATTGGAGATTCAGTATCAAGACAACCATTCTGTCATTAAAGGCTGCGGGGAAAAAAGTTACACGTACTTGTATGTTCTAAACCACCATTGCCACATGCTGGCATCAAGCAGGGGAACGCTTTCCTGAACTTTAAAAGAAATACTTGTTTTGAGAATTACGTATGGAACAAGTCACTATTTTCAGTGCATGCAAAAATGCATGGCATGACGGAAGACACTTTATTAAGAAATACTCAAGTAGAAAAGACCCTTCAAAGTCTGAGCCACAGGGAAAGATACATTTGGTATGATAAAGTCAAATCTTTAAGAAACCTAAAAGTGAATAGTTAAGAGGCACAGAATGCACTTGAGTTCATGCCAAACTAGGCTAAGAATTAAATTCAGTGACAAATACTCATGTTCCCTAACACAAGTGAATTTTATACTAGGCAAGTGCAGATATTTGAGTCAGTACCTAAGTATTTTATTGGCATATCTCAAAAACACTCTTCTAAATTCAGTTACAAACTGGCTGTTAAAGAAAAAACCCCCTAACTTTTTCAAAAGTGGCGTTTGCTGCAGGTTAAGTTCTTAACCCTTTGGACGTTGGAAGTCTTCTCTCATTTTATTACTTCTGACATTCCTTGTACATATGAAGTATTTTGAATACCGTACCAAAAAAAGCACCGGGTCTACAAAAGCAGTTATGGCAGTTCCATCAGGGTATTTCCCCCTGCACAGGATGTAACTGGCCCAGGACATTTGCCCCCAAGTCAAGCCTGTACAAGACATGCATGCAGAAGCGTTACAGAGAGCAGCCATGGGACCTTCACCTACCAGTTTCGCTACTGAGCCATTTCATTGCTCCCAGCACTGCAAAGCCGACCTGAGAAAAAGGAGGAGAGGAGCTGACACATTTCTGCTTCTTCATCACCTCTGGCCATACTCTTGATTTCCTCCTCATCGCATTTTAAGAGGATGTGTCACCTTTGGTCTCCTATTGCCTATAAAACATTACAAGCACCTTCGGCTATCTGAGAGGTAGGAAATGCAGTATTTTGAAGGAATCGGGCAGATTTGAGATGTGCCTCCTTGACCACAAGCACTTTTTCAGGCTTGAAGGTTCTAAACGTTACTACTTCTTACACTTCCTCCATTAATTTAGAAACCAAATGATATTCAGAGGTTAGTCTTCCAATACCTCAAAACTCTTATCAGAAATAAAAACACTGAGGACTAGAAACATGAAAATAAACAACTTCCCTAGTGCTGTATTTGCTCTCTCTAGCACTTTAGATCAAGTCCAGCAGCTCTCTGGTAATATATGCTTATTAATCTCAATACACAAGTAACAAAGGATGAAGACGAGACAAGCCTACATCAAAGGCTCCCAGGGTACAGTATCTGCTAGCAATTCAAGTCCCCCTTCTCTGCCTTGTCAACGCATCCGCGCAGGAACATTTTACACAGTGCTTCTCTAATTAAGGCATCGCATTGCAGATTAATTCCGCTATGCACTCCCCAGCCCGATACCCTGGCCAATGTGCCAGTCCTGCAGAACCCCAGGACTAAAGAGCCTTTTGGCATTTAAAGACACCAAGCAAACCTCACAACCAGCTTGCCAGCCCCAAAGGAAGCGAGAGAAAGTTCCAGCTAAAACTACTTTTTAAGCTGCCAGTTGAACCGGCACACTTGCTATAAACCACACGTGCACCCACAGATTTTCAGCAACCTTTCAGTATTTCGCTGGAAGTTCAACAGCTCAACCTTTGCTAGAAACAAAGCAGCAAGGGGTGGGCCAGCCGAAGGGGGACAAGGGGACAGGACTGCTGTCAAAGCTGTGCCAGACTGCTTGCGTATCAAAGCACGCAAGTAATTGCTGCACACACACGCCCCTTACCTCAGTAAGGCTTCTGAGCACCACGACAGCTTATTTCACCCGTCTATCCCAAACACAACGTCAGCCTTAAGATACATCAAGAGTAGCGAACTGAGCAGGGAACCTATGGAACCTCAGAACAGTGAACGTTAGTCATCCGCAACTCGGACTAGCAACAAATTTCAATTATCTCAGCCACCGCGTTATTTGAACACAAGCAGCATTACGGTCCGCTTTTAGGGCTCCTACTCAGTTACGAAACTGATCAACTGGTCAGTGTGACTTTTCCTTTTCAGAACAAAACTCAAAAACCCCAGGCCAAGCAGCTGCATTGCAAGCACCCATCCTGCGAGATCCACATGCACCTGGGAACACCATGCAAGGGTAATGCCACTTCAAAGACAGTATTGCAGCCTAACTTCAGTTTCGTGATTTTTTTCAGCTCCTTGTGCATAATTCTACCCCATTTTCCATTAAGTGAAACATGTGACAGTTACCTCTAAACATTTATTCAGATCTATGTACATAGTATCATTACGGAAGGTATGCATCATGCAACCAAGGCAATCACAGAAGAGTCTCATAAACAATATAAATTTGACTATCTTTTACAAAGATGAGAATCACTAGGTTATCAAATCTCTCAGGTATAAATATTATGAGGTAAGCAATACTTAAGATGAGGCACTTAAACAATAACCCAAAAGGTAATTAGTGTACAAAATTATAAACAGGAACAGTTATTCATATTGCCTTCAATTATATTTAAAAATGGTTTATATTCTATATACAGTGTCTTACATGCCTTGCACACCCCACTGAAGCAAAACATTAAGGAAGTATGAAAGAAACCAAGTCATTGTCGCATGCCACTGACTATAATACAGGAGTATGCAGCAATCCAGTGGCGGGGCAGGGGGGCCTCCCAGATTGTTCTTCTAGACAATCCCGTTTTCCGTTTGGAGAAAATATCTATGCGAACAGAAAGTTAACTTGGTATTAACATACAAATCTGCCAAGGCAGAAGAAAACCACCCTACTGTGTTCAAGGAAGGAATGCCAATTAGGACAGGATTTAAGCCTTAGTGGGATTTATGGTAATTAGAAATGTAACAAATTTAACTTTACAAAGAAATTAATTATGCCAATTAAAACACTTAGCAAGTTTTACTGGGAATTTATACAGTATTATATGTGTATGGTGCTGATCAATGCCCAATTTATTAAAATTACTTAGGGCACGCTTCCAAGACAATTTACCAAAGTAGTATAGGAACTCCAATTAAGATGTAAAATTAATATTTGTAATAAACATTTCCTTATCAAGATCCAGAGAGAGGAAGAACATCCAATAAAAGTAGTAAGGAATTTATGTTCAGGTGGGGTGCACAAACATCTAAATCCCTGTAACCGCACAGCTTGCTAGAGTCTGCCTGGGAAACAAGGTCAGTATTTTCTAACAATATTAAAAAAAACAAACGCATTCAGACAACTGAAGAATTCTCAGTGGCGAACAGCTTGCATCAGCATTCCATTTCTGACAAATCTGCAAGTTAATGGAATGGCAATTTAAAATATGCTTCCTCCTCCCATGCTTTTTGAGCTGGGGAGGGAAATGGAAATTTCCAAACCAGGTGAAGTTACTCCTATCTGAGAAGTATCTGTATTTTGTGGGAACAATGATCCTAAGTTCAGTCGGTCTCATAACAAAGTAGCTCAGATTTTATTTTTAGATGGCCTCTGAAGGCCATCTGTGTTTTACTTACATTTGACACTTTAAACTCTCTGAACAAATGCAAGCTACATTATGTCTTCTGTTTCTAAAGATAAGCCAGTCGAGTTTTGAAGTTTAAATGGAACAAAGGAAGAGCCACAGTTACTAGAATAACAAAACTAAACTTGGCAAAAGTAACGGATTTTATTTACAAATACATGTACGAGGATTACAACAGAAACACACTAGGGAAACTCCATCTCAACAAAAGCAATGATTTATTGGTAATGGCATTAAATGAAACAGATTGACAGTCTCTGGTTATGGTCAAGCAATTATCCAGGAGTTGTAGATAAAAGTGAAGATCTCCGATTGCGTTAAGGCCTTCCAGTGTCTTTTGCGTCCTAGTGGCTCTCTCCTTTTTTGCCAACTACCTGATAAAAGAAAAAAAAAAAAACACCACAGAAATAATGTTTTACCAAAAAAGTCTTGCCAAGTATTTCTTAAAGTAACTGCCAAAATAAACAAGTGCAACTGAATTTTAAACTAAGTTAATGCATTTAAGCATGCATTATTGTGGCACTTGCAGAAGCTGTGAATCCCTCTACAGGGTTAAGAGGGATGCAAAACACCCAAGAAACCTTATCTTTAGTACTCAGACAGCAAAGCACCAGTCTCATTTTGAGTTAGAAGACAGTAACTGCAACAGAACAGACCACACTAAAAACCATGTGTTATATACCAAGCATTCAACCTGAGCACACTATATAAAATACTACAGTGGGAAGAGAACCACTAGGTGCTCAAATGTAAGTTTGTTCATTTCCCTTGGCATCCTTGCCATGTACCTCACTGGGAACATTTACCTTATAATGCAGCTCAAACCCTGTGAGGAAATCTGGAAGTCACATGATTTTCAGTTATTCCTCGTCAAAACATTATTCCTTACCAAGTCTCCTTCTATCTCCAATACTGCACACTCGACCTGGAATCAGAGTCAGCTTAGTGCGTCCCTTTTCTGAAAAGATCACCAAGGCCACCAGACTCTGCTGAGTCAATTTGCCAGCCAACAGCAAGTGCAACTCCAGCACTCTATATACTGCTGTGTAGGGGTTTAAAGTTAGCGTAGTTCACTGCAGAAGGGTATCCAGTCCCCTTCCTTAAGATAACTGAATGCAAAATCCTGAGAGCAGAAAACGATGCTATTTTAGTAACTTTTCTGAAAAGATTCAGACATAATTTTAGTGCTCTTGCAGACCCTTGGGGAAAAAAAAAAATCCATTTATAAGCAAAACCAAAATAAAAAGAAAATAAGTTTAAGACTTCAAACTGCAGGAGGGGCTTTGGGCAAGGCACTGATTCCCAACTCATTTCCATCTAACTAGAGAGCAGCACTTGCGTCTCTGACAAGGTGTAGTCAGAATTCACATGAACAGAGATTTGAAGATTACACTAGTAGAGCATAGAATTTCCCATTACTACTCATAATAATGCTGAAAACGAAGGAGTAAAACCTTTCTTGTATTCTAACCAACTGACTGGCATAGCAAATGTGTTAAGTATTCATTACCGCTGCAGTTAAGTGACAATATACCACACAAGATTCATACAGTCAATAGTGAAATATGGAACTAGGGGGAAAAACAAAACAAAAAATCCAGAACGCAAGCCCTGAATTTGGGACGTCTCATGGACCCACTGGAAGTATTCTTCCTGATCCTTCCCCTTTTTTCATTTCTTGTCAAACTTCAAGAGGGAGAATTTTTTCACTATCCAGCTGCTTTTGTCAGCTGAGTTATCACTGTCACAAAGTAATTGAGATCTACCGATGAAAAGTACTTTTAAACACCATTTTCACTTCCAAGGAACCCTTGACCAGGAGCATTTCACCAAGCTGTAAATTCAACCTAAGGCTTAAGGTCAGGAAAATTCCAATCTGACAACACAAAGAAGAAAAAAAAAATCAGAAGCCCAATCACTTGCATTAAGATCCAATTAATAAAGTTAAAAAAAAATAGTTAAACTTGTCAAGAAGCAATATTTATTCTTTGTGTGTTTCCAAAGCACCAAACTCTGTTCATACACAGATTAAGGGAAAAAAAAAAAGAAAAAAGAAAAAAGAAAAAGCACAGTTAAAAGATTAAAGATTAGGTGTTAGCAAGTGTGGAACGTCAATGAAAAATATTGCTATACCAGTCTGAGGCAGAAATTGACAACTCGCCCATGTGTATTATCTGTGAAAAATCAATCACACTGATACGGATATTTTGTCATCACAGGTCAAAGAAACCCATTTTCTGACCATCCCACTCCACCTTCCCAAAAGGCAACGGGCTATTTAAACTTAAACCAAACAATTGTCATTATTCCTTTCTCAGAAGTAGATCTGTTTTTCTTCCTTTTACAGAAAAAACTGCCATCTAGTGCATTCTAAGGTAGTGGTTACAGCCTGTAATTCCTAAGCAAAAGATGATGGTTTTGGAGCCAGCTTTTCTTCAATCATTTGGCTTTTTCCCAAGCATCAGTCCAGAGCCTGACAGTGACAAAACCACAACCAACTCTATGGTTCATTACCAAGAGTAGGACTGGAAACACTTTATTACTGAACCTTCTGGAGCAGAGTTGGTTTCGTTTGTTTTAAATATATACAAAGAGATCAAGCAAGTAAAATTAGTAGGATGCTGTTGGAGAACCCTAATCAGGCCACATTGTACAAACACTCACCAACTCTTCACTGTGTCTTCTCTGAGCAGGTGCCCAGTGCCCCCAGAGGGACAATGAAGAGTAGTAACTTTGCAGCCCATTCTGGCTTGCCTGCTACTTACAGAAGGGTCACAACAAAGAATAACACTAAGCTCCACTAAGATTTTAAAAAAAGTCAAGTCTTGATAGAGCATTTCACAAGCTGCATTTCAAACAGCTTTACAAAATTCAATACAGGCTGAAAAATTAGTTACAGAAAATAATTTGTAAAAGTACTGCACGGTACACCTTTAGAACATCAAGTTCAGGTTAACAGTGGGACAGAAATTTGGTAAGACTGAAAGGTAAAGAGAAGTGTTTAAGGTAACATTTGGAGCAGGGAGTGGAGGGGAAAGATGAGTTGATGAGTCAGAAGGTAGAGAAGGCTTTTCCTGATGGTAGAGGGTGCAGAGAAGGCGGCTCTTGCATCAGTGCTGAGATTGTGGAAAGGGTGAAAGAGATGCGAGAAGAGCAGAGGGAGCAAGGAAGGAAGTAGTGCAAGACCACTTCAATCTTATTATTACTTTTTAATTTCTTCTGCCTTTTTAGTTCTTTAGAAATGGGAAGTTAAGCTGAAAAACAAACAAACAAGATGTTACCAAAAAAAAAAAAAAAAGAAAGCAGCAGCGTGTAGTGCAAATAAGCAGTTCCAAGTAGAAAGAAAGCCTTCATTTGAGAGGGGACAAAAAAATTATCCCACAACCTGTGTAATATTCATGTATGCCCCAACCTCAAAACTGAAGCAGCAGTATGTTTTATTCATTAATACCAGAAATAGACAAGAACTATATTGGACGTCAACAGTTGCATGCTCTTCCAAAAATGAAAGTACGTTTACAAGTTCACCACAAGGTTCACAGGAACCTACCTAATTCAAAGCTATCAATCAACAGTAAAAAACCCCACAGAACTTGCACCTTTACTCTACACTTTCAGCTGCCTGCCCAACAAACTAGTCCAACTGAGCATCTCTGACCATCATAATCAAATTTCAAATGCAATCTACTACAACCCAATTGCAGTCTACTATAGTAGTTTGCATGATCAGTTATGCCTTAAGTCAGACCCTGTGAGGCCAAGAAACAGCAGCATAAATACTTCTAGCATTAAGGGTATTTTTTAAAATAAACATGCCTTTAAATCAAACTTTTCCAAAAGTATTTCAGAATATATTAAATAAGTATAGGAAGGGAATATTCATCCTCGTCCTCTGCTCTTGAGGGCCTCTTCATTTAAACAGGGTGAAGAACAGGTCTCTTCCCACTACTCTCTGTGCTTAACTCACTACACTGCAGTCAGTTCTAAGCAGAATTTTTTTCCCTTGGTGTCCCCTTTTTCCATCACACCAAAGACTTCCCTCCTTCCCAGAGGACAAAAATGAAGTTGTGCAAGGACCAGGATACACACAACATATTAAAACAAGTCTGAAAGTAGCTTTTATAACTTTACTCACTCAATCCAGCAATACCAACTACATGCAAGAAAATGAAAGAAATTCTTTTACAGCAGACCAGTCAGTCACTGGAACAACCTCCGCAGGGATGTGGCAGAGTCCCCATTGCTGGAGGTTTTCAAGATGCGGTTGAGCAGGGTGCTAGCTAATGTCATCATCTAGGCTCCCGTTCCCATGCAAGGCTGGATCAGGCGATCCTTTGAGGTCCCTTCCAACTGGGGCTGTTCTGTGATTCTATGTATGTCCAAACTAACTTGAGGCCAAAATCACTAACGAAGGACTGACTTAACTATACCTGCTTAGTACTTCTGTTATTTTTCAGATTAGATGGATTTCAGCTTTCTATTTGATAGTGTAAGTACCGGAAACAATGCCTCATTTATATGAAACACATGAACCAACCCCCTGATCAAGAGGAGGTTACTTTTCTTACAGCCCTGCTGGGGTTAGCAGAGCACCATACGAGCAAACGTGAGTTTTCCTCAACTGTCTGAAGGACACGGGATCTGCAGTTGTGCACCTTAATAATCAACTGCTGAGCAGTAAGCTGCTATAACTAAAAGCATGCATTCAGATCCCACCCCAGTTTGGAAGCAAAATACATTAGCCTGATCCTTAGGAAAAGTCATTCAAACCAATGTGGTGGGCTTATTTTTCACTTTGAAACTGAACATGCGTACAATCAACTGAGCAGAGATGTGATCAATCATAAAAACACGACTGGAATCACATTCATGTCCACTTCTTAATTCAAGCCCTTCAAATAAGATATTTAACAGATTCTTACAAACGCTTCCCAAACTCAGGGAAAGAAGCATTCCCCCATCTTGTTAATCATATTGCAATACTATTTCTATCATAATTAGATGAGAAATATGAACAGTAGAGACAGACTGAGACGAGGGAGTGAGACAGATGAAAGCAGTGAGGAGTAGTGTGGGTAACTACTCAAGGAGATGAAAAGAAAAATAAGGTTTCCCAGCTAATCTACAAACCTAAATATAATTAATGCCCAACGCTATATTAAGGTTTCATAACTGACAGGATCACTGGAAGAGAGGAAACAAAAGTTAAAATTCCCAAGAGCACTGCAACTCTGCCAGACTACACATCCCATTTGTTATGATGAAATATTTTAACAGCCTAATATCAAAACTACATGTTCAGGAAGCAAAATAGGAATATTACATATAGTGTCGATGAGTATCTGAATTGAGACGGGATTAGCCACTTCATAACCCAACAATGCCTGCTCCTCTATTTAAGGCTGTTCTGACCAGTTCCTTAACATCCTGACATTACCAGCACAACGCTAACACCGTGGGACTGCTGGGTGTATACATGGTCTGGTAGTTTTGCGTCCCCTCCCCTTCCATTTAAACGGATCTCACCAGACACAAAGGCACACTCCTTGATGGCACCAAGACGTTCTCCTGAAAACTTGAAGGAAACCAAAATTTTTAACTGGCATAGCATTTACCAGGCCATATAGCAGCTTCCAAGCATCCATACTGCATCTAGAACAGAGACAGCTGTAAATCCCCTCTAACTACAGCAGAGGGCTGAGAAGCCTGGAGACCCACGCTATTTTTAATGCCCTTATAGGGCTGTGTGAGGGCATGTGTGAATTAAAAAACCCACTCCCCGCACAAACACTGACTGGAGCTCAGACTGTTACAGCACCCAGTTTCAGGCTAAGGCAGTACTTCAGTACTGTGTCCAAACTAACATTTTGTCTGTGCAACTTCAAATGCTGTAGGAAATATGTTATGCAGGCTCAATGCTAGACTCAAACGCATGTAACATTCTACAAAAAAACTGAACTGCTTTACCAAGTCAGGATTATCAATTAAAAAAAAACCAACAACAAAAAACCAAAACACTAACAATCAGAAGGTCAGGGTTAAAGAGTGCACTTGTTGAAAATAAACTTTCAGTACTTTTGAAAACAAAAGTTATTTACGGATACTGTGTCAGAGCCCCATCCCCCTCACAATACCAGAAAGCACTGCAGATTAACAACGTTAAAATAGTAATTGCACAACTCATTGCAGGGGATGCCCTAATACAGTAACTACTGACAAAAAAAAAAAGCCACATAAAACAAAAAATGTAAGCACATGGTAAATCAATTAACGTATTTCTAGTTCTGGGAGAATTCGAAGTGCTACATTAGGAGGTCTAAAATTGAGACCCAGTTAATCTTAGTACATTAGAACAACTTTTTCAAGTTTCATTAAAAGGCAGCAAAACCCATTAAACTTCTATTTATTAACTTAATTATTCCCTGCAAAGATATTAAGTTTTACATGTAGAAGTTAAGATCAAGTTTTGATGTTAAAAATTCCAAGTACATGACATGTTGGTGAGCGTTAGCGTTTTTAACCTTCTGAAGTTATAGGTTATTTGTATAATAAATTCTGTGGTGCTTTCAATGTTACTGGTTTGTAGGCAGGTGTTACAGTAGTATTTGCCCTTTTACAAAGGCTACTAAGTTTTAAAGCAGTTTATTTTAAAATAGACAATATTTTGAAAAAGTTGCAAGCAGCATTACTTTCAATCCTTTCAAACCCATTTCACATTCTCAAAAAAAAACCAACCAAGAGTGCCTTATTGTTCAACACTAAAGTCATACTGTAACAAGTTGTTTGCTTCTTCATTTCCTCTTTAAAAAGCAGGTATGTTTAATAGACACCTCGTGACCAGGTATTTTTCAGACCTCAAGCTTAATGTTGCCCACTGAATAAAATCCTTCAAAGAGTAAGTCAAGTCAAAAGGAGTCTAATTTGTACGTGCAATTGCTTCTCTACTTCCTGAACATCAGAAAGCAAGTTTCAAAAATCAAGACATAAATCTCACAGCTGTTAAAAAAAAAAAAAAACCAAACCACCAACATTGTCTGTAGTGCATGTAACTTGACAGTCCCTCAAGTTTTCATATATACATTCTTACCCGTTATTTTTACAAAGTCAATGAACAAAAATTCATAAGCAAGACCAAAAGACCTGTTAAGATAAAGCTATGCATTTTCTTTTGGATGCCAAAACTACCTTCAGTTGTGGAACTGTAGTAACAACCAAGTGTATTTGTTACATTAACCCATTTCTGAGTAGGTTTAAAACATTCAAAAGTGCTTTTAAGAAAGAGGACTCACTCGCTTGAAGTCATTCATATTTGTTGCTTGGACTGGAGTTCCAATAAATGTGAAGTATGTAATTCTTGTTGTCTCTTCGTCACCATGATTGGATTGGACAAATAACTAAAAAAAAAAAACCCAAACACAAGAGTTAAGGTTTTATGTATTAATTCAGGGATGGACAGTTTACCTTAGGTGCCCAAGATTTCGGAACTAACTGCAGTAACACTTTTTCCAATTATAAAGGCCTCTGTAACCTTTAGAGAAGCTACTTTACTCTTATTTAAAATAATGATTATATATTTAAAAATGGTAGTCTGTTAAAAAACCCACACAGCTTGGACTTTCCCAGCTTCCACTTCTGACCTGAGACCACATTCTGCAAGCAAAAACAGGATCCAAGAAGTTACAATTCACTATTCACTGGAATCTGACTTGAAGTTAAATATCAATTTAACTATGTTTGCTGAAGCCCCCAAGACTATTCATGTGTAGTTTACTACTAAAGCTTCCATAATTACATGTTTTACAGCATGAATACTAGATCTATGAAGTTATTTTAGGGTTTCAAGCAAACATCAAGCTTTTTCTGAAAGATGAACTAAGAAATTACTGCTGGAACCACCACACTTTTTGAAGTGGACAAGTGAAAGAACATTTTTTTACATGAAGTAGTTTTACCACGGAACTTGGAGTCAGAAGAGCAATGAGGTGTTTGTGGATCTTTCCACACTTCATTGTAAGCATGGAGAAAGGAGCAATGAGAAAGAGAGTAGTGGCATCAAAAGCAGAGGAAAGAAAGGAGAGGGAGGACAACAGGTGGCCAAGGGACAGCATGCATCACACCCTTTCCACAAGCCATAGCCAGTATCTGTGATGATGCCCTTTCTGCCTCAGAAACTGCCTGTGCCACAGACCACCAAATGCTGGAGGGTATGCAACACTACCTGCTCGCGCTTTACTTAAAAATTTTTGTGACAACATCGTATGCTTGCAAGTGTGTGATAAGCAAGATGGACTGCTGATCTAAACCAGTACAGACATTCACCTCTCCAAGTGGCTTCCCTGCTGCAAGACCATGTATTTTCCTATACAAACAAGATGTACAGCAGGCGAGGACTGAAATGCTGAAGAAAGTACTCTTTCAACAGAAAGAAACAGAAGACCATGTCAAGGACTGACTTTTGTTGAAGAGAGGTGAACTGCAATGTGTTCAGAGATTCTGTCTCAGTAATGATACAAGAAGTTCAACAAGTACAGAGAAAAACAAATGCCACTGAAGTAGCAGTAATGAAGACAAGTACACAACAAATGGGGAAAACCAACATTCGATATGCTGAATTATATGAATTGGATGCTACTGGGTATAGAATTAATAAAACAGGCAAGTTAAAACTAACAAACTTGGCAGTGATACATATAAACGAAGTATGAACTTGCTAATACTGACAGAGAAGTGTTCAATAGGTATTTCTGATTATACATGGCAGAAAAGCAGGACAACTTGTTACTTGGTAACCGTTAGGCGTGAGGGAGCCCGGCTTTCCTGGAGACGGCTGAACACCTGCCTGCCGATGGGAAGTGGCGAATGAATTCCTTGGTTTGCTTTGCCTGCACCCGTGGCTTTTGCTTTACCTATTAAACTGTCTTTATCACAACCCACGAGTTGTCTCACTTTTACTCTTCTGATTCTCTCCTCCATCCCACTGGGGGGGAGCGGGCGAGGGGCTGTGTGGGGCTTAGTTGCTGGCTGGGGTTAAACCACCACAATTGTGTCTCCTCCAGTTCATTAGGAAGAAAATAGAAGATTTCTATCCACACGACTACGTAAGCAAGCAGAACTTCACCACCTGCAATGAAAAGCCAGGTGGTGGACAAGATGACTGGCTGCCTCCTTTTTAGGAATTCTTAAATACAGAATCCAGGTTTAGCTAGGAAACTAGGGGAGTGCTGCTGCAGTGCCCACATGCAAAGGGTGCAAACAAGTAGAACATCTATTTAATCACCTTATCACTTGTCTAATGTTTGCACATCATCCTGTCTAAAGCTGACACAGGATTTTATCAAAGAACAAATACGTAACTTGTACGCGTCAGCACAGCTTTATAGAATATAAGCCTCTGTGACCAATCTCCATTTCATATGGGGGAGGACAAAGCTGGTTGCAAAGGTAACTCCACAGAAATACTAGACGTGAAAAGGAGTTACTTAGGTTCACCTCCATTACCTTTAAAATAATTGCTAGTAAAACATTGCTAAACATGAAAGTAGCTGACTGATCTAAAATGCAGAACACAAATACTAATTTAGAAATCTAACAGAAACCTTTTTACAGGAGAAAAAGTGTGATAAAGAGATTGAGGGTGGATCAATGTTTTGGAGTTACCTGTAACTCATAAGCAGCTGGCGACTTCTGTGGCCAGCCCACTAAAATACAGTTTAATTCAGTCAACTGTAAGTCCATACATTTGCAAAAGCATAACTCAGGCCATGAAAAGCACTTCCATAGAAAAGAATTCAGGGGTCATATTGGAAAAATGGTTCAATACAATACTGCAGGAAACAGGGCTAGCGCAGTACCAGAATGATGCCAAGCATAAAGCAATTCTAGCATCAACTTAGTCGTTGCACATATTGCACAAGAACCTATATTTTTAAAATGGAAGAGGAGAAACCCCACCTGCATTTAAGAGTCAAAAACCCTATGTGAAAATCTGTGGAAAGTCTCTTACAGCAAAAGAATCAGAGAGCTCATTAAAAGACAAAGGTGATTTGATTACAGCATTTAAGAACCCTCACAGAGTTTAAAGACATTGCAAGTACTTGTCAAGGTTTAACCCCAGCCAGCAACTCAGCCCCATGCAGCCGCTCACTCACTTCCCCCACACCCAGTGGGATGGGGGAGAGAATCAGAAAAATAAAGTAAAGCTTGTGGGCTGAGATACGAGCAGTTTAATAGAGCAGAAAGGAAGAAACTAACAATTACAACAACAATAAAGTGACAATAATAACAAAAGGGTTGGAATACACAAAACACATGATGCACAATGCAATTGCTCACCACTCACTGACTGATGCCAGAGCAGCAATTGCCCCCAAGGCCAGCTACCCCCAGTTTATATATTGGGAATGATGTCTCATGGTATGGAATACCCCTTTGGCCAGTTTGGGCCAGCTGTCCTTGCTGTGTCCCCTCCCAACTTCCCTGTGCCCCTCCAGCCTTCGTGCTGGCTGGGCAGGAGAAGTTGAAAAGTCCTTGACTGAGTCTAAACACGACTGAGCAACAACTGAAAACATCAGGGTGTTATCAACATTCTTCTCATACCACACTGAAAACACAGCGCTGTACCAGCTACTGGGGAGACAATTAACTCTGTCCCAGCTAAAACCAGGACAGCACTTCACTTGATACTCAGAGAAATCCGTCATTCCTGCAATCAGATCACTGAGGAACCGGATTCCTTGCCTCCTCAACTCTTCAAATGAAGACAAGATGCTGTTCAAGAAGGTAGTTAGTAAAAATGCAAGTTGTATTAAACAGCACACCAGCTCATGAAGAGGTGAAAGCAAACCTTAGGTCAAAAGGGACATTGCGTGCACACAGCCTTGTCTCACCTTAAATACCTGAAATACTTTTAGCGTAAACACACAGTATGCAATCAGCAGAGAGAAACTAAAGACATTTGCAATGAAATCAACAGACATGCACAATGCTTTAAAAACTTATCAAGTTTTCAGCCTACCCAGACCACAGAACAGAAACTTTACTTACAGTTACACTGTTAACATTCTGAAATTTTACATAGCGAAGCTGGACAATACCATCTTCTTTAATATCATCTGGTGTCAGTTCCAGGGCTTGAGTTGGTTCACTTCTTTCTGCTTCTTCAAAATCCATAGATCGAGGAAGGTTGATAAAGATTTTTATGTACTTTGGACCTTGTCCTGTGTTAAAAATATAGAAGTGGTATTCCATTGTTTATTTTAAAATGCTGCTTGATGACCCCTCTCTAGACACCACTCAAGGAAGGCATAAGCTTGTATAGTTCTAGTACCTTATCTGCCAATCCTACATCACCACCCTGGATATTGAAGGATATCCCAAGTTGCACTACTCATCTACGTGTCAGAGAATTCCACAAAAAAAACCCAAAACCAACAAAACAATAAAAGGTCTAAAAATAAGAGTTTTGCTGTGTCATAACACCTGAACATTTTATGTAATTTTATAACGTAAACTGAGTTACCATAAAAACTAAGCTGTACTTTTCAGTAGCTCTCACATGAATTCTTGAATTAAATGTAAGCTTCTCTTTGCAGCATATCAAACTAGAGCAAATATAAATATTTGCGTCATACCAAAGACCCATGCACAGTCAGTGAAAAATGAACGAGCTAATTTTTTATGTAATTCATTTACAACAAATCTACTGAAGCTGCTCTGGGATTCTCAGAAGGTAAAAGGTTCCACGGACAACAGTGTCATTTCTAGAAAATTTAGCTAAACATGGGCAAAGCTTTGGCTTCAAAGATATGATTAAACTTGGCTTCAAAGATATGATTAAACTGACACTTCACTCACCATTATCTGGCCCCTGAAGTTTCATAGAATAAAGCTTGACAGGTTGACTAAAAGCTACAGTAATAAGCAGCTGCAGAGAAAAAAAAGTTGCTGTTGAACACTGTTTTCTTCATTCTTAAAAACAAACATACCACAATAATTAACTACAAGTAAGTCTGAGCCTTGAAATAAAATTAAGTACTTACCTTCACTATATTCCACACATGCACTAATCTGTCACTTTAAAAAAAAAAAATCAGCAAATGCTACTCCGGTTGGAATTTTTTCCATATATAAAGGGATGTGAAACTGGAAATGCTACAACGACCTTTGTATACTAATTTTATTTACATCCTACTACCATCTCCCACTCTTACTTACACATAACAATATAAAGTAGACAAGTTCTTAAAATAAATGCTTGCAGACTAGACCATCATTGAAAATATCTCACTTAAAAATATCTACTGTACCTGCTCGTCACAGTCTGATTCCAAGTAGGTAGAGTCTTTACGTAAACAATTATCAAATCCATGCTCATCACTCTCATTAAGACATTCACAGCCGGCTTTATTGATAAATGGCATTAAATCCATCTGAAAGTAAAAGCGAGAGCATTGCTGAGTGTGTAAGTGCGCCATGAACTCACCTGGGATTAGTAAGCATTGGAACGAATGAAATTCTTCATTCAACAGATTAAAATAACAAGACACACAGAAAGCCTCTGGGGTTTATATCAGAAGACATTACAAACACAAACTACAAATACTATAGCACTCCGATGTATTTGGTTTGTAGCTGAACATTTTTCCCTTCCATTCAAGTCCTGCACCCCCGGAAAACACGCTTGCCATTCCGAGAGTAAGAAATTGGGCACAGGGAGAATTTTCAGATACACTTTTGATAAACAAGACTACAGCATTGTAAGTCACATCACAACACAGACAAACTGACATTAGACTGGAGCTATGATCAACTTAAACAAAAAAGAACCACCCAGAAATGGGCCTCCCCAAAAATATACTATATATTGCAAAACAAATGGAAAGACGACCGCTATAGTTCTTACCAGGCTTTATATGCAAAGCTAGTCTTATTTTACTTCTTTTCCAGCACTGTATACAAATGAACTTTATGAAACCTTTTTCCACTCCTTTCTCCATACACTTTGGTAAAAACCCAGAACAACAGAAAACAAAAGCTACACTATTCACTATGAACCAGTTTGTTCTACTGCTTAGCTCTTTTGTAAAGGGTTCAACTAAAAGCTTTAGCATATATGCATTCTCAGATTAAAGCAGACCGCTATCCGTGCTCCGAGCCATTTAAAATGTGGTACTATTGCAGGGGCAGAGTAATCTGTATCAATTTCCAGATAACCAGAATTTTTTGCCTGCAACTAAAGTAAACCAAATCCAATTGAAGCACAATAAGCCAGGCTAAAAATCAAGTATTTCATATCTTAAGGCCTGAAGACAAGAGTATCAACATCTCATGCCGCAACAATACAAATTCAAGATCAGTGTACAGTCATAGAACAGTCTAGACATAAGAAACTAAAGGAACTTTTAGGATGACGACCATTCTTAAAGGCATATATTAGGTCCCAAAGAATAATATACCACTCTTGAAAAAAAAGCACACACGAGCTTGAAAATTACTGCACACAACCACTCAGTCTATAGCTTCACAGTACAAACAGAACCCAAAAACAGGCTGCTGAGAGAATATAACCCATTTCCTGTATGCCACTTCCCTTAGCTCTTGCAATGATGTTCTTCTCAGCAAAAAAAAAAAATACTTCTCCCCCTCCCAGCATCCAAATGAAAGCTTAGCTTGCAACTTGCATGCTCACTAGACACAAGGTAAGCAAAGAGAAGGAACACACAGCTGCACAGAGAATGAAGATACTTCCCTGAAGCCAACGGCAGTCCAGTTTGGGTGAAGCATATCCTAAACCAGCGTTTCATCCTACCACTCATGGGTCAAATGGCATTCCTGCTTGCCTCACACAGCCCTAAAAGTACTCAGGACTTCATTCACAGGGGTAAGACACCACCTCCTACAAGATTAACTGTTAATAGGAGGTGGTGTGTTCATCTCAAAACCAATCTAATTGAGCAGACCTGAAGTTGTTACTTGAATGATTTTCAGTGTCTTTAGGGCTCCAAAGCTCCCATGCTGAACCTTTGTCTTTTGACGTTCCCATAGTTTGACAGAGGATTTCACAGTAATTATAAATGTAAGCGTTCACATATAAAGTGAAGCGCAACACATGCCGCGGAACAGTTAGCAAGTAGCTGAACTGCTAGAAATTGAAATGACCTCTGCTGTTGCAGTTTATTTAAATGAGAAATACTAAGCTGGATTTGCACCCTGCTTACATTTGCCTGATAGGATACGGCTAGCTATGAATTTAAAATACTTAACCTCCAAAAAACTTGGTTTTGCATTTAACAATGTAATTTTGGGTTCTATAGATACTCATCACAGCTAAGTGTAACATACTAGATTTGCTAATGCAAAGTAATGTGCACACTACAGCAACCAGCTAAGCACTGAACTGTGATATGATTTAGGCAGAATGCAATACACCACATAACTAACTGTGTTTACACTTTTGGTAGAACAATCGACCATCTCATTTAAGGAGTACTATTACACCAAGGATTGCTTGGAGAATACCACCTAAGACGACAGCTCTAGGAAAGTGTTTTGTCACATTAGAGTTCTCATTTACATGTGTTTGTTAGTACTGCTGTCAGACAGGCTTATGATTTGCAACGCACAATTGCCTTGAGGTAACATGAAAACATGGTGAAAATAATTTCCTGAGAGCGCCAATATTTCTAAGCAGATTGGTCCCTTATTGAAATTTTGGCCAAAAATTCAGGTATCCCTACAAAGTTTTGATGTACCTAGAAGACATGGGCAAATCATGCAATGATAAAAGAGAAATCTGTTCATGAATACCAATTTTTAAATTCTTCGGAAAACGTTAAAGTCACATTCTAGTTATGAGAGATTCTGATACATGGTTTAAAAACCACTGAGTTTGAGAACATACTTAGAAATGTTCACTTTTCTTTTTTACAAATTACTAAAAAGTTATTTACCTTGTTTACATTATCTGTGAATGCCTGGTCAGCAATTACTGGAGTGATATGCAGTACGCCTACCAAGGCGAAACGATATGCATTAAGCATTAAATCAAAAGGAAATTCACAATCAGCAAGAATTCTTGTATGCCACTCAGACCAGGCACATCATCTTTTCCTGTGACGTATTTTTTAGTTTATATACTTTTACATTCTTGTCATTCTTTTACAGGCAAGAAGAAATCTAAAGAGAACGCTTTGTAGTACCATGCACTTTTGCAAACATGAGCAATTAGGCAGAAGAAAGCACATCATGAGATATCATTTATCTAAATACCCTCCAAAGGCATCCTATTTTCAGGGCAAGCTGCTATAGAGGAAAATGGAGCTGAACTGTTATGAAGGTTAATTCCTTTGGCAACACAATCCCTCTCTCTCTCTTCCCCCCCCCCCCTTTTTTTTTAAAGAGATGAAATGAAGAGCATTAAAGAAAGGGTAGGCAGCAAGAAGAAAAAAGGAAAAGCCCAAATGAACCTACCACCACATAAACAACAGAGAAGATTTCTTAAGGAACAACTAGAGCAACCTTTCAACATTTTTGACAAGCATCTCTAACAATGTCTTTCCCCATGGACAGTTTTACACTTTAAAAAACATTTTGGGAAGACAGACTGGGATGTCTGAGAAGAAAGAAGCAGAATAAAGAGCTGCAACAAAAAGTTTATCATAAAACATTAAAATCGTTATTTTAATGACTAATGGCTACACGGGGAGATTTTTCTTAAAACATTTTACAGTTCTATAACCATACTTACTAAATATGTACATGTTAATTTTTAATTTTGTCTGAAAAAGGAAACCCAGACAAGTGATCTTCTCAAAGCCATGCAGAACCTGCAGTTTTGCCTAAAGTAGTATTATTCGACTTAGAGTATGTTTAGAAAGCAAGAGATTTTTTTTTTTTTTAAATCATTCAAGTTATGCAAACATTAAAAAAAATTATCTTAAGAGAAGAGATGCATACATATCCTTTTGGGATATCTGTATCTTCGCTGTTTCCAGGATCATTCTCCAGGTGCTGTTTAATTTTTTCTTCTAAACCTACAGCATCTGCTCCTTGGTACTGGTCGATACGCACTTTGTTTCGGAAAAACAGAAATGTCGGCGTTGCTGATATATTATTGGTAGCAGCTGTTCCCTAGAATGCATAAATTAGTTACAAGTGTTACCTAACAGAGTATTACCAATATTAGACAGAAACATTAGCTTGCTTCACCTAGGTAAGATTGCACGCACTAGATATTAAACAAGCTACATCAACTCAAGCATCACAAACAAAGTTCGTTGTTTTATCAACAGCTTTAACTTGGACAACAATTTTAAGTTAATTTAAATTCTTCAGATCCTCCTAATCCTTTACACATTTGGGCATTCTTTGAACAGACTTCACATTGTCAGTAGATTTATTGGTACAACATAAAAATCATATTACTCATTTGCTCTTGAAAGTGGAGGATGGCTTAATTTAACACTTTTTTTTTTTTTTTTTACAAGTTTTCTTTATACCTGCCTCCCTTCATATCCCAAGCCACATTCATACACACCCAGGAACTGCAGCCTGCTGCTGTGGAAAGTGAATTCCATTTGATTTCTACCAGTATTCATACCTGTTATGCACCCATAGTAGTTTTTCCAAAACTTTCCTTAATTTAGTGTCATTTGCAAACATTGTTACCACTTTGATGTTCGTCTCTCTCCATTGTAATTTGTAGTAATTCAAGACACTTCCTTTCAACATACCATTGTTCATTTTTGTTAACAACCCTTAAGTCAATCAATAGCTCAGCTGCAACACTGTTGTCTGCTAAAAACAGAGTTGAGTAGTACTTGAGAGGAATCTAGTCCCACTAATCGTATCAGTTTATTGCAGTTTTCATTTTGCTCAATAATTATGCCAATATTTGTTTGGAAAGACTTACTCTTTTTAATTTATACTGTTGCTATCGCCCACATTTAACGGTATTATCTAAATAGTACAAGCAGCAGGAACTGTTAAACTGTCTGTACACTGCTTAAATTAAGGACATCACAGTGGTAACTGCAAGAATACTTTCCTAAATAAAAGTGTTATGCGTTCACATCTTTGTGCATATCCTAATTTTGGAGAATTTCACAATACGGCTATTTGTGATTCATCAACCATGTCAACAGCCACAGGACACTACTCTTAGTATATCGTCTGAACCATTTTTCTTCAAGTTTCCCATTCACTACATTACCTGCTCTTTCTCTTACAACTGAAAATATGTTTTTGAATACCAACCTGGCACTGATGCACATCTACTTCCAAAAAAGTTGCCTGGGGGTATTTGT
Source organism: Sagittarius serpentarius (assembly GCA_034782735.1). Taxonomy (NCBI): domain Eukaryota; kingdom Metazoa; phylum Chordata; class Aves; order Accipitriformes; family Sagittariidae; genus Sagittarius; species Sagittarius serpentarius. The sequence goes on from JAVKLA010000074.1 coordinate 82,891,178, forward strand.
TACTCAGAGCATTGAAAGCTGGGGCTATTCTTAAGCAAGGGCCACATCTGTGAAAACAACATACAGTTTAACTTAATTTTTTTTCAAAAAACATCTGCCCCAAATAGAATTAGCACATTCATGTTCTTACTGATATCCTTGGTACATGTAAAAATAACCTTCCTACCTGGCTGACAGATGGTGAGCAATCCTGGTGATACAATTAAGAATGACACTGAGAAACACATCATGAAGTGTTAATTCCCACTTCCTCAGACAGCTTCAATGTCATATGATTAGCTTCACCTATCAATTAATACTAGCTTCCTATTTTCCATCTAATGGGTTTAGTTCCAGCATCTTTTTCCGCTAAAATCCTGCTAACTAAATAACACAAGGGAGGGCAAAGAGTTCCCTGTTTTGCCTGAAACAGCAAATACCACTTTTAACAGAAAACTAGTACTAGCACTCCATGTTACCTCCTGTGAAAAAATAGTGTCTACAGTAAAATCTACATATGACTTGAAGTGTTTAACAGTAATAATGCATCAAACCTTCAGCAGGAATTATAAAATTCTTACTACAATAAATCTCACCACAACTGTAACCATTTACTACCATACTTACTTGATCCTGGTAGAACAGACCTGACTTCTGCTGACTTAACGGTATCACCTTGGCTGAAAATATGTATTTGTTAACTATTATACCTTTGCTAGCATATATGAAGTGTACAGATGCAACTATTCCTGCAAAGGGATAGTCTCACAACTCAATTTGCTGTGAAAGAAGCAATTAAAAAGCAAAACAGCAAAAAACTCCAGTAGAAACTCCCTCCAACGGCATATCAACACAGGCCGCATCTAAACCAGAGAACTCTGTCAATGTGAATCTGCCAACACGTGTAACTGTAAAACAGCACAGATGAGATCCACCTCACCTTTCCTAGTCTCTTGACAGAGAGGGTATGGATCCATAGCAGCGTAGCAAGGCAAGCTCACAGATACACGCTAAGACATCGACCCATCAACGTAACTGGAACCTAATATATTGGTTAGTCTGTAACTAAAACATTTTCCTGGACACGTGTATGCAGTATTACTGAGACCACCAACACCTCTACAGTTATGGATGAGGTTGACTTACCTAAAAAAAAAAAAAAACTAAAACATCAGCCCCATAACTAAAAAGCAGCAGTCAGACATGAAATGTGTGTATATGACTGGTTTTTTCAGTACCCACTCAGACACACAGCTAGTGATTCTTGTGGCCTCTTCCGAGTATAACATCTTTCACCATCTCTTTCACATCAGACCTGAAGTCTTTCGAGCTCCAAACAGCCATTGGAAGTGGAATGGTTCAACTGTACATTTAAATAGGGGGTAGAAAGATGAAAAAAACTGCCATAGGCACTAAAAGGTAGGACTTTTACAATAATGAGGTGCACTTTGAAGCCCAAGACCCTCCCAACACCATCGCTATTCTCCCTAATTCCACAGGTTACTATGAGTAACTGAATTGTCAAGACGTCCTTTGGTTACCAATTCATCCAGATTACACCACAGTTGTACTTCAAATCCCTGTCGAGTATGGGAAAAAAGACATCTGCTTGCCCTGGGCAAAAAAGATCAGGATCCAGCTAAGTTTTAACAAGGCAAAAGATATTTTTAACAGAAACCTAGCAAGATGTAGTTGTCCGTGCCCTCTGTTAACAGTGGCTTTCTGACCTGCAACCAGATTTTAAGCCAGCGTCACATCTGATCTCCTCAGAGCACCTGAAGAATGACAGGTTCAGAGGGCAGGGGAAGCTGGCTCAGCCGCAAAAAGGCGAATTTAACACCAGAAATAGGAAATACCGTTCCGATGCTGTGACTATACTGATATGCTACAGATGGGGAGGGTCACTAATGCTAAAAAACAATTAGCTCGCAGCTCTTACCCACAGCAGCCGGCTAGTGACCAAAATGAGACAGCATTTTGCCACCAGCTAACCGCACTTCTCAAGTTTGAAACCTTGCCTCGCCTCAAGAAAAATAAAGAATAAACACCAAAAACCCTCAAGGCCCCCAGCGGTTCTCTCAGTACCGGGGAGCCTCCTCAGTCCCACACCGGGGCGGGAGAGGCAACGCCGGCTGACGGGGCGGCGAAGAGTCAGGCCCAGCTCCCGCTCTCAACCGCCTCAGCGGGAACGAGGCCGCGGCGGGGC
>JAVKLA010000074.1:82897319-82934293 GCA_034782735.1 Sagittarius serpentarius
CGGCGCCCTGCGAGCCCCGGTGCGCGCCCGCCGGCCCTCGCCGCCCCATTCAGCCCGGCGCCCTGCGGCGGGAGGCTCGGGCGGCTTCCCCGGCGCGGGCGGTGCCCGGTACCGGCTCTCCGCCGTAACGCCTGCGGGTCTCGGGCTTGGGCTTTCAACAGGTTGGAGCCCAGCGCTCACCGCCGCCCTGCGCGCCCCCGGGCAGGCGCCTCTTTGTAACGCCTCCGACGGGCCGCGGGAGTGGGTCATGAGCGACCGATGATTAATGGGATGGGGAGCTCTTTCCCTCTTCACGGGACGTCATCTAAGGGGTGACTCCTCGTACAGAAAGAAGCCTTTGTCGGAGCTCGAGTTACTTTTAATGCCAGATTTTTGTTGCATCGCGGCCTCTCTTACCTATTTCCTTTTTCTGTGGCAGCTGTGTTATTATTGGCAACTAGGGATGTGATCTAGCGTTTACTTTGCAACTGCTTTGGATAACTGGCCTTCATGTGATCATGACAATTTTAACCAGGAAAAATATATGCAGATTTAAGGGGTCATCAAATTAAGTGCCAGAAAAACCTGCAAATGGCTTTCAAAGGTATCTATTAACTATAATGAAGGATTTGGAGTCCCAAATTATTATTTCCTCTTCTTTCTTGTTTTATAGCCTTCTACGTATACGAGGAGCAGTGGGGTTTTGCGGGGTTTGGTAATCAGTCTTGCCTTCATTTTGTTAAGTACTCTTAAATCAGACTTCGGTAGTCATTCACTCAGCTGGGGCAAGCAATAATCTTTCATGGGATTGTCACTGTTGTTATTACCACCTACAGATTAAGGAAGACCTTGTGTCTTAACTAATTACTTTTCAGTTTCTACTTTGGAACACAAGTTTGTATTTGCTGAGTTTATTTTTGATCTTGAGTGTGTTGGGAAGGCTTGACAGTAACACGATCTTTTTCTTTAGATTACCATAATATGTAATAGCCAATTCAAGACATAGAGCCCTGTGACAAGTATTGTCTTGGGGTGCTTGAAGTACAGATATGTTCTATGATGTAGCATTGCCGTTTGGAGATAGCTATTACGGATAAATTGACTTAGGGGGATGTAGAGGTACTGGCTGCACAATGTTACGGAGAAGCTCCCGATTTAGGGAAAAGCAAAGAAGATGTGAGGTGATAAATTTTGAATCAGCAAAGTATGTGGGGATAAAAGAAGGCCAGGTGCCATTAATTTTGTAATCCTTGATCAGCATAATGAGAATGATGGTCTGGTTTGTTAGTCATTATTACATGGATTGAAATCACCTTTTCACTTCACATACATTTCAGTGTAGCCTAACGGTTGTGGCCAGGTTCAGAACAGTAGATTAGTTCTCTCCTGCATTTGTGCTTAGTTCTGTTTTAATCAGTACGGTTAGTGAGGTCAGTGTGAATATTCATAGTAGTAAAATTAAGTGTGCTGTGTTTACGAAATTGGGGCCTTTGAAAAGTCCTTGCACCTCTTGGTTATGTAGGGATGCATCAGTTCTCCTTGATAGCTGCTGGGGGCTTTTTTGTGTATACTGGAACAAGTGAAGTTGAGTATCAAACTGAACGTAGTTGCCCGTTTAACTCCCCAGCTGTGATCCCATTTTGTGTGTGTATTTGTGTGCGCATCCATGCCCGTGTGCATGGGGGTAGCATTTAAACTCTGGGTTTACCCGTCTCTTTGCTACGCCAGTTTCCTGACTTTGCTGTCATCATGAACGTTTTTTCCTGATTGTACAGCTAACAAACTTGATTGCATTCTTCACCTGTTTACTCATAATACTCTTAGTGAAAGATGACATTTTTTAAATACTTCTTCTTATAAGTAATTTTTAGCATAGTGTTGCAATAATATTTTTGTAGTTGCAAATCAGAAAGGTGTGCTGTTAATTGGATAAAGTATAAAGGCATAGTTATCATTCTCCAAATTTGTATTCAGTGCATACAAGATGCAAGCTGAAATGATAATGATTTGTTGCATGGGTCAAAGTGTAAGATCTGACCTGATAGATTGTTCTGTAGTATTTTGTATACTGCAGATATGGTCCAAAATTTCTTTTAGCTTAAAAAAAAAAAACAAACAAACAAACAGGGATTTATTTGCTGAAAATGTATTACCTTTTTGAAAGCTTTCTCAGACTTCTCAGTTGGCATGGATTTACAAAGGGCAAGTTGTGCATGACCAACCTGATAGCCTCCCACGATGAGATGTCCGGCTTGGTGGATCAGGGAGAGCAGTGAGTGTTGCTTATCTTGACTATAGTAAGGCTTAGACACAGTTTCCCATAAGATCCTTACAGACAAACTGATGACATACGGGTCTGGATAAGTGGACAGTGAAGTGGATTAAAAACCCACGGAATGGTTGGGCTCAAAGGGCTGCCACTGGCAGCATGAAGCCCAGCTGGAGGGTAGCTGAGCACTGGAACAGGTTGCACAGGGCAAGGTCGTGGAGTCTCCATCTTTGGAGATATCCAGAACTCAACTGGACGTGGTCAGGGGCAACCTGCTGTAGGTGACCCGGCTTTTGCAGGGGGTTGGAGGGTGTGATCTCACAAGGTGCCTGCCAACCTCAGCTATTCTGTGATTCAAACTCCTTTTGTTAGATTAATGATAGGTTAAGAAAGAAAAATATTTTGCATTTGATCTCTTTGTGTAGTAATTCAGAACTAGTTCCAAAAGACTCTGAAAATTACTGACAGGCCTTCAGAAACAAGTGGCATTTAATTGACATAGTAAACTTTACTGACCATTTGTATTTAGTAACAGAATTGTTTGTTTATTCACTGTCTATTTAAAGAAAGGTGTGATTGCCTAAATATGTGGGTTCTGATAGTAAAAGATTTCTGCAATGCTGGGTAAAGTACTTAATCTTCTTCTCCCTACCTCGTTAATCCTTTTTCTCCATCCCCAAGTATTAAATGGGAAAGGTCGTTTGTCATTAAATTTAAAATCATCAGATTTTTATAAAATGCATTGGATTACTCAAATGGATGCCGTGATATAACAGAAATGAGCCTTTACCATAAATGTATGGTTGCCTTTATGTAAATGGTTTTAGGAGGGGTGTTATAATGCTTAACTAGTGTCTTTGAATGAAAGATTCTGTATGTGTGAAAAATATTAGGCATAAAAATTGCTGTTCACTTTAAATATCCACTTAGAAGGTTTGTCTCGATGTCATGGATGGCAGCCATCTCTACTTATTGATGGCAAAGCTGAATAATAACATAATTTAAATTCTGCTGAAAATACAGAAAAATAGCATTAACATGTAGTAAACATTGATAGGGAAAGGAATGATTTATTCTTAACCTTTCTGAGTTGCTTTGTTTCAACAAGCACAGTTACATTTATTTAAAAGCAGATGTTTATATGGCAGCCTTTAGTCATTCGTTTCGGAGCCGTTACATCCTGAGAGCATGTATGATAAAGAAATAGTCAATCCATAGATACTTTTTTTTTTTTTTGGCAGATTCTTTTGGTGTCCACACATACCCCAAGATTAATTCTTTATTTGCGTATGCTTTAATTTAAATAAATGTGCTTGGAAAGAGCTCTTGTTGGCTTTTACTGCACTTTCTGAAGACAAAGGTAGATGTACTTATCTCTTTACTTCTTTCCCAAAAGATGCATTCTTTTCTTCTGGCCTGCCTTGTATCCTTCCCATGCACCTGGTGTAGCTGGATCTGTCTCCCCCAGAAAACAGGCTCGAGCGCAACATGGGGCTCGCTGAGCTCAGTCTGGGCAGCATCATGCCATAGTGCTGTAATGGGAAGTGAAAGTACTGAAGTATTCCGTGAATCTGACTGGATTTATGTACAGCTGATACTCTCTGTCTCTGCTTGGGAGATACGACTGTGATTTGCTCCAGACCAGAGCAATCCGTAGTACTTAAGCATGCAGTGCTTCCAAAAACGCCCAGGTAACTGTGAATTCCGGTGGGGTCACATGTGGCAGATAGGAACACGATGGTTGCTTAGTGTTCATTGTTCATGCACATAGGATAAACCTAAAACAGGTTTCTTTTTGGTGACAGAACTGAAGTTAGTCTCCTGGTTGTGTAGTTCTAGCAATATTAACGATGTTTTAAAGTCAGGTGTGTGAACTGTTACGGCTAAGTGCTGTAAGAGGGTGAAGAAGTCACGTGCTTCTGTGTACCTCATTGTGCTCTGAAAGTCGTCAGCAGATCAAATGAGTGGGGCAGTGTGTTTAGTTGTACCGAAGGACAGTGTAAATTGTACCTTCTGGTTATCTTGCCTGGAGACGTCTCCAATCCCATGTTCTTCCTTCTTCTCTTTTAGCTTTGTTTTCTGCTTGTGCAGTCTGCAACATCACTATCCCTGCTTCTTCTTAAACCTTTCCTTGTTTATCTACCCACTGGAATGTGTGAGGGCAAGGAAGTCTACACACTTATCAGATGCTGTACTGGCCACAACTTTTCTCTTTCCCTGCACGCGAGGTATGGAGATACTAGCAGCTGGAGGATTATATCCACTTGCTAGTGACAGGCGCAAAAGGAAACTGGTTTTATTATCCCAGGGCAATGTGGATGGGAAAAGTAGCTCTCGTTAGCTGCTGGGCTTCCTACCATAAATTAATTTTGTTTGGGTGCTTTTTCAGGCTGTAAAAATCCTTATTATGGATGCTGTTTCAGGGTTAATAACTTAAGGCTTATGAGGTTTAATGAGGTCTTGAGGCTTCCCATCATGATGGAAAGTTGTGGGAAAACTAGTGGAAATTGCAAATAAAAATGTTCCTGTTTCAGGAACAGTTTGTATAGAGGTGGAGGAAGGTTTGCGGGGTTTTTTTTGTCTGTCTGTTGCTGTCGCTTGGAAAGATAAAAGTATATGCAAAAAATGGATGTACAGGAATGCTAATCATTTTTTTAAATATTGATACTAGTTTCCAAGTGTGAGTTGTGACAGAAGGTAATAACCATATTATAAAAGCTTTGAGTCCTGCTGTGGTTTGTATGCAGAATCTTTTTGTTTAGGTGTTATTCTTATTTGCTGCATATTAGTTTTATAAAGTATGACAGATGAGGCAGAAAAATTACATGACTCTACCTTTAATCTGTTACAGAAACAGTTGTTATAAAGTTCTCTGACCGTGCATCTGACCTTTGTCTTTATACCTGTGGCTATCCTACCTGGTCATGCCCCTGATTATACTGAACAATAAGCTACTGTTAACTTTAGCATTTTTCTATGCATCTGCCTTGTAATTTGATTTGAAATTACTATTATGTTTTCTGATTGTAATTTGGTTCAGTAAATTAGCTGTGAATAGTTTGCCATAGCTTACTAGTCCTGAAAGTGCTAATTAGTGTTTATAGTTAGCTCGATAAAGATGTTTATGTGAGTCTTTGATTCAATATTTAATACATTGTACTTAAGAAATCAGTTTAATAGCTTTACTCAGATAGGAATTTATGCCAGATTATGAAATTTGCCTAAATACCAGCCTTAAGCAGTGAGGTTGGAAGTCACTGGACTATTCTACCAGATTAGCATACTATTTTTAGGTTTTTTGGATCATCTGCTAATCTAAAGAATCACTTTCTCTTTAAATACAAAGAACGTAACTAAGATGTGCGTGGCTATAACTCTAACTGGCTTGTATTTTGACAATATAGTGGACCTAGTAACAAAAGCATGAAAAAGGCTGAGGTACTCAGTGCCATTTTTGCCTTGGTTTTTACAGGGAAAATAAAAATCCATAGGACCAGACAGTGGCTGATGTAGTTGGGAGACTGCTCTCTATGGTGGAAGGTTATGGTGATGGGGGGAAGTTCCTGATGACCGTGGAAAGTCCTGCACCTGAAATGGCACATGGGCTGGGGGACAGCAGGCTGGAGAGCAACTTTCCAGAAAAGGACCTGGACATCCTGGTAGATAAGAAGCTGCGTGTCCTTGTGGCCAAGAGTTGCGTGCTGGACTGTATTAGCAAGACTGTAGCCAGCAGGTCAAGAAAAGGAGAGGAAGGATTACGAGGCTGCACTGCAGTACTGCGGGGCCTTGCCGGTACAAGGAAGATGTTGATGTGTTGGAGTGAGCCAATGGAAAGCTATCAGGGTGGTTCAGCATTTGTGTTTGCAGTTAGGTAAAGATAGAGCGGCAGAAAAATGGACTTCTAAGATAATTTGGTTTTAATGAAAAAAAATAAACACATCTCTGTTTTATATTGTTTTAGTCATTATGTCTGGTGAAACATGCCCTGCTACTCTGGACTGTTCTGGTACATCCTCAAAGAGATGGCAACTTACGGGTATAAGTAGCAGTTATCCGCTGTAGGCGAATAGCAGAAGAGCCAGTATTTATTCAGAGGGAATATGAGAGACTATATGGGTTTGGGATACTAAGCAGCACCTACTAGGGTTGTGCAAAAAGACCGAAGAAGAGGGGCTTTGACTCCAAAGATGCAAGTGGAGATAACTTCCAAAGGCACTGCAAATTATAGTGATGCTGTGTGTTGCAACTCTCACTCTATGAAAAAGCAAATATGCAGGAGAGAAAAGATCCTTTGTTGTGGGGCAGAGCATGAAAAAGACAGCCTCTGCTTTTGTCAGGTCTTTCCAGGAAGGTCTCTTCCCACATCCCTGCATCTGTATATTTATTGTCTCTTTGCAAGAGGTAATTTGAAAGTGAAGCAAATAACTACAAGCGTGCGTTTGCACATACATATATTTATATACACACATACACCCCTACATACATGCAAAACCACCAACTCATTCTTTTATTGGGTGTTTGGAGGAAGGAAACTGGGATTCTGGCACTTCTGGAAGCGATAGAGAAAAAATTAACAATCCCAATGAAGACAGAGGGGTATTAAGCAGGAAGAACTCTAGTCAATTTGACGTCTCCATTTTCCAGTTCAAAGTTCCAGTTCCCTTTTCTGCAAAAAATAGTTTATTCTAGAAAAGGACAAATAACTAGAATGTGGGATTTCATTTGTAATGACTCGCTGCATGCTTTTTGACCATTTGTCAATGGTACGGTGTTTATTTGCTACTGTAGTTTGTCATCATTGATGTAAAAAAATTATTGATTGTTTACAGACAATAAGTGAGTTTTGGTCTTTGCAGGGGATGTATTCAGTGTTCACCAATGACAGAGAAGGGTGGTTCTTTGTAGACTGAATTCTTCAGCTGTTAAAATGAGCTTGTGGTACTTCCTGAAAATGAAGTTTTTACTGAAGGCGTTGCGGTACCATAATAAAAAACTAGAAGGAAAGAGGTAGTTTTTCTATTTGCTGTCTCTCCCAAGGGTTGATATGAAATATTCGAAGAATTCTGTTTCTCTTAGATAAAAGTTTTGAAATGTGGATATCTGTAAACCTTCAGAAAGTATTTTGCTATTAATGTTTTCAGTGCTTTCTCTCACGTTTTTCTGCATGGAAAATGTAAAATACATTAGGTTACTTATATGTGCTAATGCTTTTGTGTGTTGTAATATCCTGTGTGTTCCTTTTGAAAATTCAGTTTAAGTATATATTTATAGTGCTATCAATTTGAAAGTTTTTATAAATAGTTTGGAAGAGCATTAAGCTGACTGCAAAATTTCAAGGAACAATTTTGTGCCCTGGCAGGGGAGCTTCTGTATTTTTTCAGAAGTGTAGCCATTTGCATCACTAAAGCAATCAAGTGACATGTAAATACTGTGACTTGGTCCCTGAACTGTGAGCAATAGGAAATGAAAGGAATGAGAAGAGACTTTTATGTTGCTTATCAGCATTTTTACCCCTAGATTTTTCAGCTCTGAAATTGTGGGTGGATGCTTTCTTATCCATTAAAACTTAGTGCGTAGATTACACTGATGATCGAATACCATTTACTGTCGTGAGAAATACCCTTGGAGGAAGCGTGGTTGAACACGTACTTTTGCGATCACTGCTCACCAGTGTGTCTTGTACTCAGGGGGCTGAGAGGAGCGCTCTGTGTGTGTTACCTGCGGGGGCTGCAGTTGTGGCATCTTTCCGCATTAATCTGGGCGGTTTTGCGTTTCTAGTCCACAGTAGTGGAGCTGCTGAAGGGAGCTCTTTGCAGGTAGCAAGGGGAGAACACTTCGTAAAGAACGTTGTACCTTGATTGGCGTTCAAGTGCTTTAATATATATAAAGCAAAGAAATGTCCATCTCTTCCCACCTTTCCTCGTGTGTCCTTTGTTTTATTTCATTACAAGAACTGGGTGTTAAAAGAGTTAAAAGGGTATTTTTGTTTGTTTTGGTGATTGTTGTTGTTGTTTATGAATGCATTTTTTTGGTATTACATCCCAGCGTTTTAGTTCAGTTTTTCACTGTATTTTTATGGTTATTTCACTCTAAATCAAGTATTTTTAGAATCGTAGCTGTTAGTAAAGTCACCATAATCTTTAAAATTTTTTAATTATTTTATGGTTCTGTATGGTGATCGACGAGACAGAACAATTGATCTGCCATTGCGTAACAATTAACGCTACATTTACAGGCATGTTTTACAACTACTAGTTCCAGGCTAGCTTTTAGTATGTTGCAGTAGATTAAATGCTTGATTGTTGGTCTTTACTTATACTTGTTCAATAAATAACAACTCTGACTAAAATAAGTAGTTGTTAATAAAGGTAGTCCAGTTGGATGCAAGAAAAGAGTTGGTGTAAAATGGCACTTCATAGTAAGTGAAATTACTGTTCTTATGATACGGATTTTGTGAAAAACCATAATGCATCTCCCACTTTTCAGAAGTTTGAGGCTTGGTATGTCCAGCTGGCCCTGTAAGCTGTTTTACAGTTTGTCATACTTAGCTATTCATTATTCTGCTCTTGCTGTCTTCCCTTCCCCCATTTTTCCATGTACATTATCATGTTCGATTTCTCTGGCTGCAGAGGTTGCTTGCATTAGGAGTATATGGAGCATTTGTCAAAACTAATAAAAACCTACTTTCCTGTAGAAATGGCACTGTAATTTTTATATAGATGAGAGATGACATTAATTTATGTTGCACTCCATGTAGTACAGTAAAAACCAATGTTTTGAAATAGAAGGTATTTTCGGTGCAGAAAGCACTCGTTTTAAGTGTGGGAGTCACTGCTGGGAATGGCCAGCATAATGTAAGATCAAAAGGTCATGTTTGTGGTTGATGCAAGCAAGATCTCTGTAGTTGTCTCTGTTTATATCAAATCTGAGTTTGTCTCAAAGGGGATATGTGAAGCCTTGCGTAATAGTTTTCAGTGGAGCTGAAGATTATTTGATTAAATTCCCACAACTTCCATGGAAATCTGGAGCTTGTGCTTGTGCTCCCTTTGATAAAAGGGCAGGCGGGTCTGGTTTGTGTGTGCTGTTTGGCGATAGCTGGGCAGCGGGTCAGCATGACTCTACTTACTTGCTAGTTAGTTCCTTGTAACCATCGCTGTTGTCTGATTGGAGTATCACGGGGACACAAAGGGGAACTGCAGTTATCGCAGTGGGGAAGTGGAGCTGTAGTGAACCTTAGATTTGGGATGATCTTTATTTTTCCTCTGTCGTAATTCAGAATTTTTTCCCCTTTTCTGAAGTGCTGTAAAATAAGTTTACATTTCTGTGGACAAATGCAAGTATTGCTGGATCGCTTAAGCTAGAAGAGTGTGTATGTATCTATAGAAAGACAGGAAAATAGACATTTTTAAAGAATATTTCTTCAATGAATCCTGCCTTTGTTCGGTGTGTTTGTACTTCTCCAAATCAGAAATTCCGCTCTGGTTTGAGCTGTGGTAAGTTCAGAACATGAACCTCCACAAGATAGTACCTAAGGAGCATTTATTTATTTATTTAACACAAGCGCTTCACCCATTTGTTTATCACAAAATGCTCCAAGCAATAACTTTCCATATCTCAAATTTTACTGCGGCAAAATAGAGTAACTCCTACAACTCTGAATCCAGAATAAGAGACTGATAAGAAAATGTCAGTCATTCTTGACTTGTTTTCTCTGCCTGATGGTTACGTGTACCATTTTTCAGTTGTTTCCGAGAGAGTAATAGTAACTGGAATGGATCTTACGTATGTCTTCTATAAACTCGCCATTGGTGCGGTCTAAATTTAACTTAAATTCCAGCATTTTTGTTTATTAAATGCGGAATATACCCCAAAAGTATACCCCAAACAATCATGAGCTCCGCCGGTTACCTGGAAAGCAAAAGAAAGTCTTGTATTTCCAGCTTCCTTTTCCTGTCCATGGGCTCTCTCGAGCTGCCTGCCGCGGGGGGGCAGGCAGGCCGTCCGTCCGTCCCTCCGTCCCCAAAGCCGCTGCCTGCACCCACCCTTGCCCAGCTGGAGAACTGACAGTACATTGACAAGCGCAGTATAAGCAAACTGGGATTCGAGGACTGTACGTAATAAAAACATTTAAGTGATTGGCACGCTCAGAATGTTGCGAACAAAAACAGTGGTTTGTTTTGGTGTTTAAATCTTGTGCTATCCTCTTAACTGTTTTTTGTTACTACAACTTGAGTGTCTATGATGTTTTCCTTCTCTCAGAAGTTATGATTGAAACACATCTGTTGTTCTCTACTTCCCAGTCACCAAAAAAATTTTGGCTTTGTGACACATAAAAATTTCTCCCTGTTATCTGTGTCAATATATGTATAAGAGACTAAACATTGCTATGAAGATAGTGTCGCATCTGTTTCTTGTTGGATAGTGGCCGGAATCTAGTCCATATGGCAAATCATGGTGATCGAAACTACCGTCAGATACTAAATAAGCACATCTAGTATGACTGTTGTTCCGCAACAGACTTCTGTTTGCGTAGCTGGCTGGTCGATTGTTGCTTTCTGTTTCAATACAAATTGACTCTTGTAAAAGAAAAAGAAGGGGGCGGGGGGAAAGGCATTTTAGGGCCATAGATGAACTTCACAAAGCTTGTAAAATCTGCGGAGGCAGCAAGTTTGGCTGAAGTCGTACTGCAGTGCCACCGAGTTTTGCTTGCAGGGCTTTTTCTTGTCTTGCGTTTCAGCTGTGTAGCAAAGCTCACACAGCAGCACGCTCGCCGCCTGTCACTGCGCTGTGCCACGCTTCCCCCTTGGTGGGAGCTGTAGGTGGTCCGTGCGAGAAGAGTCCACTGCAGCTTAAAGCTGGCTGGGGTCGGCGGGACTGGGGCACAGGCTCTCATGGAAACTGGGGAGGGGAGAAGTGGAAGTCAGTTGTCACAAAATCATCAGCGTCAGAATGACTGGATTACATGACGCTGTCAGCTTTTATGCGGAGTAAATAAAAATGCAGCCTGTGCTGAATAAAAGGTGACACCATGGATCCTCAAGTGCCGTAGTGCAGGGGGCCACAGGAGTAAGTCCGTGCCTACTTGTCAAGTCTCGGACTTCAAAGCCCTTCAGTTCTGGTCTGGGATCCAGCCCGTGGGGTTTGGCAGCGGTGGAGAAATGAGAGTGCATAACTAGTGGTCTGTACTATCGGCCATATAATAGCTGCCGCAGGCCTGGGACTTAAAGCATTTGTTGCCTAAAAATTACTCTAAAAGGAGTGATTTTGGCAAAAGTACCTGTGTGTGTAGGGATATGCCATTTGGTACCTGTATGTGTAGGGAAATGCCGCTTTGAAAAGTGTCTTTTGCAAAATGTGTAAGAAATCAGAATTGTGAAGTTACAGTACTACCACAGTTCACCGTATTTTTCGAGTGACTGTTTAAAGAATTTATTTAATCCATATATGAAGATGAACTCATTCCCTGTTGAGAGAAGAGGTGAGATGGTATACTGTAATTTATTTGAAGAATGGTGTATATATAGTGACTGTTTCTTCTGTATAAAATGTTTATGAAGTCACTTCAGACTAATTTTTTAAGTTTTTGTGAGGATAAGAACGTGCTAAGTGCAGGAACAGTATACCTGCTGAGAGGTAATATTTATTATCTTGATTAAATTGACAGGCGTGTAAGCAAAATGGCAGGAAACAGCCTTGTTCTGCCCATCGTCCTGTGGGGCCGTAAAGCCCCCACGCACTGCATATCCACCCTGCTGCTCATGGAGGACACGTCAATGATCGTCACAGGGTGCCATGATGGACAAATATGTCTCTGGGACCTTTCTTTTGATTTAGAGGTAAGACTAAAGTCTGTATAATCTTAATTTTCTTTGTGTTTTTAAAGCGTGGGTCAATGTTGCCAGTGTGATTTTATTCTTCGATATTATAGTACCCATTCTGGTGTTCAGTTCTCTCTACGCCTTGTTCGCTTGTCCTTTCTTCCTCCCTCTCAGGAGGCCTGAATTGACACAACATGCTTCCTGTAGTGAGTGTTTCAGATTAGAAAGAGATGGTTTTGCTCTTGAACTTTGTCGCTGCTCCTGCAGTAATTTTTTAAAGTAATTACTTCCTTTTTTCTGGAGCTGCTCTAAACTAGTTGTTACTTTCAAGCTTAGCTGCTTAATATTGTTTTGTGAAAACAGATGCCAGTGATCAGAGGACTGTACTTAACGAACTTCTAAAGGTTATTATTTTATTCAACCATTTTTTTTTCCATGATTACCGAAAGGAAAAAGGCTTGTAGCAGAGGTGAAGGCTGATGATTAATTGTTTTATGCCAGTGGCTGCCCTAGAGTTGAAATCTGCAGGTGTCTATTTTGAATATGATCTCATAGTTTGCATTGATACAGAGATTTTTAAACTCTTGGAATGGAATAGCAAAAGAATCCTTTCTTCTAAAAAAAAAAAAAAAAAAAAGCTGCATGCTTCAGGAAAAGTTCATAATGAATACCTAAGAATCTCAGTGTCTGAGAGTTACCCCCATAAATTATGTTTGTCTGGTGTATTTAAAAAGAAAGAATGGGAGAAAGCAACTAGTTCTTTCTAGAAAGCATAAATAAAGGGCAGCTTTCTTTATCTTTAATCTACGTGTGGGCTTTATATAAACTTATTTATGAACATATAGGGTTGTCAACTATACTTGATTGGGGGGGGAACTATTGTTGCAGTACAACACCATTTTTTTCATTCAAATTGGACCAAATGCAGCTTATGATTTAAAAATATTGCTAGCATGAGTGATGCAAAATGCATTTTTTCACAAATTTGCATTACAGTATTAGGTAGAAACTTTTTCATGTATTATAGCAGCATTCTGTGCAAGCTCTTTCAAGGTTATATATCCACTGCTATGTTAATTAAATGTGTATGTGTGTGTATATATATTAACAGATATGTGTTCACATAATACATAAGATGGAAATCTGGAATACGTATATTCTGGTTAAGTAACAGTGACTATGTTGTTTTTACTTCACATTTTATTTCCCTGATTCTAGATTAATCCCAGAGCTCTGTTGTTTGGTCATACAGCCTCAATTACTTGTTTATCAAAGGCCTCTGCTTCCAGTGAAAAGCAGT
Source organism: Sagittarius serpentarius (assembly GCA_034782735.1). NCBI lineage: Eukaryota > Metazoa > Chordata > Aves > Accipitriformes > Sagittariidae > Sagittarius > Sagittarius serpentarius. The sequence continues at coordinate 82,910,686 of JAVKLA010000074.1, forward strand.
ATATAGTGAGTGCATCAGAAAGCGGGTGAGTTTCCTGAGGATTTATTAATATGCAGATCTGTTAATGGAAAATGAGGGTAGAGGAGAGATCAGGTTGTTTACATACATGGTATTTTTTACTTAGTATGATGTCTATAGCTATTCCAAATAGTTGGACTTCGGCACTGTAGATACTGAGTGTGGTGTGAATTTTGGATTCATGGCCTGAAAGGAACGTAGGGAAGCGCCCAAGGTCCTGGACGGTTTCCTCTATTATTTGTTGTACCGTGGGAGTCAGTGGCAGGATGCCTCACAGTTGTATGTAAAGCAATATGTGGAGCACTAAATAAATGTGATTTATGTTTGGATGGGCAGTGAGATGTGTGATGACGGTTCCTTCAGTCAAGACACTTCTGTGCTTTCTGTCATCTTTTCGCTTGTGCGAGTTTCAGTTCAGTTGACAGTACAAGCATATTTTTGCTCCTTTTTTGCTCTGCTTATCCAAGATCTGTTTCTTGAGTGAAAGCAAGCTTGAGTTGTGTAGCTTGTTGGCAGGAAATGATACCTAATACATGTTTTAAAACGTGGAAACTTGTCACACAATTTATATTTCTGTTGCAGTGTCTGATTTTTATCCTTAAGAAAAAATTCATGAGCAAATACATTTTATTTTTTAAGAGGTTTTATTTACTTATCAGAGTAACTGTTTGGAGGGCAGAAGGGAGAAGGATTTCTCACGCAATTGACATTAATGGGGATTGTAGTCAGGTAATTTAAAGAAAAAAAAGTCATACTCTAACTTTTCAGTGAAATATACTTTGTACACTCACATTTTAGCCTAGACTTTGGGCTAATTTATTGAAAAGATACAGAGTTTGATAAATTACAGGTCAAAGCTTTGGCACCAACTAGTTTTGTCATTCATAACTCACACATGTTATTTCCCCCCCACCTCTTCTCCTTCCCATCCTCTGCCTCAGGCTGAGTACAGGATCTTTAGTAACCAGCTGTCCTCTACTGGGAGAGCACTATCAGCTGGCTAAATACGTTGTTCTGCTGTGGTTTCATGCTGTAGCTTTTGCCGTCTGAATTCAGTTCCCCTCCTGCTATGGCGAGCTTTTCCCCCGTGCCCCTGGGCGTTAGCAGCCATCAGGAGGTGGGGTCTGGGTCGGTGCGGCCAGACTGGCAGCCCGGCTCCAGCAGGACGGGGAAGAGGACCCAGTTTAAACAGCCTCGCAGAGACAGGGAGCCCCTGCCGAGACAGCTTCCAGTGCTTTCTCAAGCCCTTCAAGGCCAGACAGCAACTTACCAGAGTTGGCCGTGAGCCCAGCCCGGCCCTGGCGAGCGGGGAGGATGCTGTCCCCGTATCCTTGTATCTACACTCGTACTCTGGCTGGCCATATGAAAGTGAGTCCTCATTACCAGCAAGCTGTTTCTAGGAAACAGGCCATGGACTTGATCTTGTGATAGAGTCATTCTAGAACGCAGGAGCTTTTTTTTTTCCCCAAAATACGAGCCTAGTTTTGGTTCAGGGAGTTGGAGTACCTACTACTGTTATCAACAGTCTAGAATAGCTTCTGAGTTTCCAAGTAGAGGTACAAGCATTTCAGTTACAAATTAATCTTCTTCCTCCATGGACTTGCACTGAACAAGCTGGGTTGCCTTTCACTTCTGCCCTATGTCAGGCCATCTCATAATTGTGCTGATTTTTAGCTTCTCTTTCTTGAGTCTTAACAGCACAGGGAATGCTACTTATTGAAGGGCGATGTAGTTTAAAATGGATTAGCTGTCGTGGAGACTATTATTCTGGAATAAAAGTAACTGTGTTTTGGAAAGAAGATATAACTACACATCATAATATTCCTTCTTAAACTAGTGGAGACTTTGAACACTCTTAGATTTAATGTGGTATGTGTGTGTAATTTGTTTTTAAAGTATGCCTTTCCACTTTACCTTTTCAAAGCAAACTTTGAAAAGTTAACATTTCCAACTCCATTGTCTTTTGCTAGGCAGAATATTTGACCTGAAAGCATTTGCAAAGGTATTCCTTCCAAGAGCATCAACCTGCTCTTGAGGGCTTTTCACTCACGTACAGAACTTACTGTTAGAATGACAGACTTTTATAAGCTTAGTTTGCATACCAGAAAAGGAAAAAGAAGTTTGAGTCTGGGTTTTTTTGTTTGTTCATCTGCTTTGTTTTTAACAGGCTGTTTACGGAAGGGTGGACCTTCAGGCTGAGGCCAGTTTGATCAGCTCTGAGGAAGAAATTTCTTAACCTCTGCCTGTATAAATGTAGCTGGCCAGGTATAGGTCTGTCATGTATCCAAATAAAATGAAGAAGTTTTTTATCTGGAACAGGCAGGGAACAATATGACCGAACAACCTTTTTAACCTGCAAGTTGAGAGTCCAATGTGCCAAAACTTAGAATTTCCATCTTGTAGTGACTGCAGTACTAAGTAATCTTTTCTGTTGGATTTAGAACCAAAATATGTTTTCATTATGAAATTATATATCTGATGTAAAGGGGAAAAAGGAAAGCAGCTGACATTCTCTTCTGATTAAATTTTAATATAAAATTTTAAAAGTTTTTTTTAAAATACTGTAAATAGGGAGAATGGCTGCTAATTGGAATGAATTAATACAGGTAATTGTAATCTTTGTTCGTAAGGCAAGTCAGAAAAGTATCTACTGGTACTGTTTATAATTTGTTGTTCAGTGCTTTCAGTTTGGTCTTAGAAGTGCTGAAGAGTTCAGGTGATGCTTCTACCTCTCAATAGCTTGGGCCCTCAGAAAAACCTGCAGCGTTCACTGCCATCTGATACAGTTCTGTTTTCCGTAATGCTGTTTGCTTCCTCACAAATGTGGAGAAGGCAAGCTAATCTTTGGATGACTTAAGGGATGCAGTAGAAGTATATAATGACTTGAAACATTTGTGAGAAGTGAGAAATTCTCCATTATGTACTTGTGCTTACTTAGTACTGATTGTTTATGATGAACCTTGGCATTTCACTTGTTTCTCTGTATCTTTGTAGGGAAGAAGAGGTTGTGTAGATTCAGACAGAAGGACTGGAAATTCAAGCTGATTTTGAGTTTCCTTTATCTAAATACAATTCATACAGTCACTAACAAATGGTTCAAATGGTTAAGTTTCTCCCAGTGTAAATGATTTCTAGACTCTTGGAAGACTGAAATATTTTCCATGTAGTTTTAAGTTGCCTTTTATATTTCAGGGAGATGTGTCTGTGGGATGTGAATGATGGGAGATGCATAGAGTTTACTAAACTAGCCTGTACACATACTGGCATACAGGTTAGTACTCTGGGTATGTTTCAGAGGTCCTGTTCTATATTGTAATGCATGGATAACTATCGGTTCTCAAAGCAAGGCTGGTTTGTTTCTTTTTAAGCTTAATAATATTATATGCATACATCATTATCTCATACATAGTTTATGCTATATCATTGAATGCCCTAGAGCTGGAAATATGTGCTGTGCTTCAGCATTTGAAAATATGTATCGTAATTAATGAGAGGCTGGAAAGAAAGGAGGAAAAAGTGAAAATTTTTTGAGGAGTACAGCCAGGTGAGGTGGGAGCATGAGCACGATCTTAGCAGGGAAGGCTGAGGCAGGCTTCTGTCGGCCACAGGAGCTGGGTGTCCAGGGTAGAAATTGCCTTGGGAAGAGAACAGGAGAAAGGAGGCCTCTGCAAAAAGCTCCCCTCATCAGTGCAGAGTAGTAATTTCTAAGCATATGGACATTAGAATATTTTTATGAAGTTATGGCTTTGATTAAAAATGAAGTAGTCAATGTCTCACAGGGAGTATAATTTCTGTATTTTGTTAATTTCCATTTAGTTCTATCAGTTTACAGTTGGGACTCAGCGTGAAGGGAGACTATTATGCCACGGACATTATCCAGAAATTCTTGTTGTGGATGCTACTAGCCTTGAAGTTCTTTATTCTTTATTATCAAAGATATCTCCTGACTGGATCAGCTCCATGACTATCATTCGATCCAGTAGAACACAAGGTAATTATTTTTGTTGCTTTTATGGCTTTGCCTCCCTGTAAGAGAAACTGTTCTCAACTTTTTCAAGAACCTGGGGAGGAACTAGAATGCACGAGATCACAAGAAGTAACAACACCCAGCAAGCACTAACATTTCCAAAAAGCGAAGTATACGTGGTTGTTTCTAGTCCCTGAAAAAGAGGGTAGTTTAGTATCCATGCAGTATTGCCTGTGTTGCTGTTCCATCAAATGGGAGTTTTGGCTCTGGCTAAAACGTAACTGCTTTCTCATGAACAGAACCTAAAATCTAGCCAAACTGCTCTGTGTGCATGTGCTCGGCAGGATCCAGGCTCACCTAGTAAATAGATTCAGTTCTGTCATCTTCAGTGTGTGCATGTGCTGAAACCTGAAGGACAAGGAACCTTCCTACAGGAAGAGCGTGGGGTTTGTTGTGTTTTTTGGGGGTTATTTTGATTTTTAATTAAAGCATATTCCACTAGGGCTATAACTTTTTCTCTCTGAGAATTGAGAGTTCTGGAGAACGCTCTGGCAGCAAAAGCCTGGGAACTGGCACAAGACTGAAGGAAGGGGTGCAAGCACTAAGACTGTCATCTGCTTTTCTGAAGTGATGTGTAGTATATATATCAAGATCATTTGGCAAGCTATACATCATAATTTTTGACAAGATATATATGTACTATGAGTATTTCTTGTGATTAATAGCTTTATAAAAAACGCTGTCATAACATTCTCAAAGCTATAATTGTAGGAAATGTGTTTAAGGAATGTGCTGATTAAAGTACACAACAGGATTTTAAAAAACCTGAAGACTGTAGAGGGAGGAACTTCTAAAAGTGATGACAGTCGGTTTAGTGGAGAGGTATGCGAGTAGGCTCATGTTTGGTGGTGGATTAGTTGACGTGGTTTGAAGTGATACCTGTCCACACATCTGTTTTGCTCTGCTAGTTTGTGTTAATTTGCTAGGCTTTAAATTCTGGCAGCTGAGGCAGACAGGTGTCTCATCCAGGTTTTCCTGTTGTGGAGACTGTAATTCCTGAGAGGTCTGGGGAACACTAAGGAAGATCTTGAAAAAAGGAGAGACTTTTTATCTTGAATTAAGGCTGACAGCGGTTGTAAGCTGAGTGTTCCCAAGTCCTAGAGTGAGAAAGCTCGGTTGCTGTCCCCACAACATCTAAGCTGCTGGAACAACTGGAAGTGAACTCTGGTATTGTTTCCCGATACTGCCTTTAATTTTATTTCTTGTTTTGTAATGATTTTTGTATTGTAATCAAGAAGTTACCCCTTGGATTTTGGTCTTAAACCAGACTTGTCTGGTGGAAACAGGAATGTCTAGGTAGTTTGGCTAGCACTTGATATACTTCGGGTTTTGTGAAGGTAGTAACTCTAATGGAGTAGTTTTGCTGAGATGCCCTTTGGGAACCCGCAGCCAAGAGGTGCTTGGGCAGCTGTACAACTAGAGTATGCTTCCCATTAAACTTCAGTGTCCTCTCCAGCTGCTGTGGGCAGACGGCTAGGCATAAGCAACAAATCTCTCCTCTTGGGAGAGTAACCCCTTGCCTTTGGGGAGAGCAATGGGACAACCCACAATGTCCGATAGTAGTACTAGAAACAACAGTGACTTCCCTTCCCCTCGTTTAATTTGAGCCCTGCGTGTTGATTGAGAGATGTAAGCACAAACCCATGGAATCTGTGCGTGTGCATATGTGCTTCTGGAATACCACTTTGCAAATAAACGTCTGATTTTGAAGCAAACGCTTCAGGAATGTTTTGGTAAACTTTTAATGTTGAGGTACTCTCAGTACATTTTTGTACTCAGATATGCACAAGTGTGCAATAAAATGAAGACATCCTTGTACTTATCAGTCTATTGTTTGTTTTTCCCCAGAGGATACTGTTGTAGCAGTTTCAGTAACTGGCATCCTGAAAGTATGGATAATAACCTCTGAAGTTAGTCGGATGCAGGTAAACAAAGGCTTTTGAATTAATGATATTTCCTGTTGTGATGAAGGGATAACTTCTGTTAATGCTGTTTCCTGTTCTTCCAGCTACCTAATGATATTACGGGGTTTTTTCCTCTTTGCCATTTGAAAATCAACTTCCTTAATTTTGCTTTACTGATTTTTGCTTTACCAGCAGAATTCCTAACCTTTCTCATGTTCAACTTGGAGAGCTTACTTCAAAATCAGGAGTAGGATAATCTCCAATTTCTACAAATATTTTTTTTTTTTTTATTTGTACCATGTAATGATTTGTGTTAATGTACAGATGTCCTTGTTAATATACAAATATTTTTCTTTTAATTTTTCCCCTTTAAGAGTCCTATTCTTTCATTAAATTGTCTTGTACTATGTTCCACAGGAGATTTGAGTTCCAAAGAGAATTTAGTAACAAAGATTGTTACAGTAATGTTTAACTTTCCAAACTGATACGGATGCTGTACTGCATGCATAACTTCCTTCAGTATAGGCAAAACTTCTGTATGCAAGATCTTGCAGTATAACTACTCATTAGTTGAAAGAGATGATGTTAATAAATACATATTTACTCTGTATGGTACAGACAGAAGAAATAAGTCACGGAATTAAAGCTTGCCCTGTACTGCATAGGAAGTGTGGGTCTTAGTATGGTGATGGCATTAAAGAAGTGACTTTGACAGTGTTTAAATTTAAGTTCTCCAGCTGCATTTCTTATCCTCTTAAAACATCTGTACTTAATTTTTGTAAAAAATTTCATCATTTTTTATATTCTATTACTATTATTATTACATTTATTATTAAATTTTATTAAATGTAGTATTTTCTTTGAGAAAGATAAGAAGTGAGATGTGGAGATGCCTGAAGGGTTTGCTGACAGAGAATACAGCTTTTAGGAATATTCATTATTAGGGGTTGTCTAGAGCTGTCTTTGTTATTTGGCAGTTCCTGCCTTCCTGTGTACTAATGAATAAAAGTCTTAAGGGAGATTTGCTACATGTCTCGTAGACCTTTGGCAAATTAGCTATTCAGAGAAACCTCTTGTAAAAGATGTACCTTACCTATAGTGTTTAGAACTATGGAAAAATAACCTCATGATATATAAATGAACTATTTTTTTTGTTGAACTTGTTTATTTCCAGAATATTTATAATGCAAAAGCAATGTAGTTTGCATTAGCTTGGAAGAGCAATATAATGGAATTCCTTGCTTTTGACCCCATCAGGGGACAGAGGTGGTATTCATGCATTTTTGCTTCATAGTTTCAAACTTGATGAAATGATGCTTGCTCTCAAATCATTTTCTGGAAACCCTTGTCATGCAGCTAGTAATGTTTTAGCTAACATCACATTTAAGTGACAAAAAAAAAAAAGGCAGCTGTAAGCAGTGAAGAGTATTGGCTGTTATGAAAGTTAGAAACACAAAGATAAAGCTAAACAGGAGCTTATCACAGTCTAGTCTATTTGGGATATGGGGAACCTTGAAAGAATGACATGTGAGCTGAATCTGCTTAGTGATGATACTAAATAGGCACTGCTAATCTGTCCAGCTGGGGAATTTGTTAGACTTAAGTGATGAAAGAGGATACCACATGCTCTTGCAGATCTCCTTACGAGGAGTAATAGAATAAGAACTGCTACAAGTGTTTGATTTTTCTTTAGAAGTTGGCCATCTGGTGTCTTAAGGAACAGCATAGTCCCTTTTCCATCGCGTGGTCTCTGTCATGTTCCTAAGTTCAATTTGAGCAAGAAAAAAACCAGCTGGGTATTTTCTTGTTATCTGATTTCCATCTGTGTGTTGTTCTGTGTAGAGACTCTTTCAGACACTGGTTGCTGTCACACTGAGCACTTAAATGGTTTCTGTGTAGGACAGAATGCTTATTCCCCATCTTGATGTTGAGGAAGTAGTATTTCAGGAAAATATTGTCTTGCCACAGAGATCTGTAATAGAGTAAGGAGTCGTGATCTAGGACATCTGAGTCACTGTTTCTGCCTTAATTGCCTGGCCATCCTGATTTTTCTCTGCCCTCTCTTGATAAATAAGGTTACTTTTTATGAAAGTGAAGAGCCCTTTGAAATTGGTGAAAGTGACTGGCATTGCAGACAGGTCTTTCTGTAAGTCTGTTTATACCCACAGCAGGGTATCCTCATTCTGTTGTTTCAGTCAGGATTTTATAACTGTAAGCCAAACTTTTCAGATGATGAGTGGCACAGCTGTCCCTCCTTCCTGCAAGGTATCCCAAGTCAGAGTGAAGATGGACATTCAGTCAAAGTGAGGATTAGTTTGGGAGCTAGTTCCTGTGTGTTCTGGATCTGGACAGGTTAGCAGTGACCACCTTCAGTACAATCAGAAGAGAAAGTTTTGCTTTGAGGTGGGCCCAGATTAATCAAAGTGCAGCACCGATGTGATAGATCAGGCTGATACTCAGCCTCAGCTGAGGTTGTCTGGCCAAATGGTTACGATCCCATGCTATTTGATAGTGCTAGGTTGCATCTCAGAAGAATGTGGTCAGCAGTGACTGGATCTTAACCCCTGGCCAAGGGTCAGTCTGCAGCTAAAAACTTTGAGATGTGATCGTGCTCGTGAACATGAGGAAAGGAGTGGGCTTGTGTATTCAGCAGTTCAGCTCTCTGGCTCTGCTGGCGTGCTGGTCGGTACTTGTGCCTGATTATGGCTATATACGTATGCTCTCTAAATAAGTGATAAGCTCATCTTGGTGTCATTTTTGTCTCTCTCTACAAGCCAATTTCTTACCCATCACTTCTTCAGTTCTGCTTTTCAGCACATTTGCTACTCTTGTGACAGAGCCTGCAGACTTGAATCTTTATCACAGGAAAGTTGGTGTTCAAGATATGATATACACATAGAGTATCAAAATAAAACATAAGTGTTTATTTCAGTTAAAATTTACAGAAACACTGACAAGCTCATGACTTACAAATTTAAAACTGTCAAGAAATGCCTTTTTTGAAGATGTTGTTACAGAAGGTAATACAGCTCTTTAATTTCAGTTTTGTAACTTCAAATAAAATTCAGTTAATTTAATGTTGGGTTTGTTTGTTTGTTTTTAGGATACAACACCAGTATTTGAAGAGGAATCAAAACCTATTTATTGTCAAAACTGTCAAAGCATTTCCTTCTGTGCGTTTACCCAGCGGTCGTTGTTGGTAGTGTGTTCCAAATACTGGAGGGTAAGGCAAGCTAGCTGAACAACACCTGGCTGCTTTTCACTGTAGAAGCGGATTTAATTAAATTGCCAGTAAGACAGTTAGATCAAGATGGTCTAAGTCCTTTTAATGTGTCTATTGAAATCAAAATTAGCTGCTCTCTGGGCATCTTAATTTGTAACTGGTTAATGACAAGAAACTTTTCTGTTTCTTTCCAGGTTTTTGATGCTGGAGATTATTCCCTCTTGTGTTCAGTCCCTAGTGAAAACGATCAGACCTGGACTGGTGGTGACTTTGTGTCAGCTGATAAAGTGATTGTGTGGACGGAAGATGGACAAAGTTTCATATATAAATTACCAGCCAGGTAGTCAACAATGACATACTCCATTTATTTATTTTTTGAGATAAAAACATGAACAACTTTGAAGAAACACTGAGTATCTTTGCCTTTTATTTTGTTACAAAATCATATGGATATTGCAGAAACGAGTATTCCATGAGTGTATTTTAAACTGTCTGTTCCCTAAACGTATCGTGTTGAAGCAGTGCTCAGTAATTTAGATTGCCTTAACTAAGATTGCTTCACTATTTTCTGATCATACACTAACTCTTTCTCGCTTCCTAATGGAGCTGTGTGATGGGAAGAGGTGCATTTTGCTGTTGAACAAGTGTCATAAAATATAATTTAAATATTTTCTTAGCCAGGTCCAAATAAGGAAGAAAAAAGATTTTGCTATATGGAGTAAAATGTAAAGGATGATTGTATTCCTGTAACAGAATACTTTTCCAGCCCATTAAGGGAAGGCACAAACAGCTGAGTTTGTGCACATAAATGTGAACACAAAATTAATTTAAAATTAGGTCTCAAAGAGGTTAAATGTAGAATGACAAAAGTAAAATAAACTTTTCTTCTGACATCTCCATGACATGCAAGCATCTCTTTGTTCTGGGTAGAGATACAGTTTTGTCTTGGAGATCCTTGAATATTCTCAGATAAATCAGGCGAGAACTCCTTTCTCACCCTCGTATGTGATCAGAGCATAAGGATGCAAGCAGATGTATCTCGTGATCTGTTGGAGGAATTCCTGGGCTTGGTGTGTTTTGGTCCTGGTTCTGAGGCCAGATGTCTTGAAGTCCAAAGCAGACCTAAAGCCAGACTTCCTTCATTCTTTTTGCCTTCTGTTCTGAATGGGTGGGACTGAGCAGGACACATTTGGAGCAGTTATTAATTGACTAAGCATACCCTGTACATTAAAATTACAGTAATGATCTGCTATACACTGTATTAACAATTGAAAAAAATGTAATGTTTAAGGGCTTGAGGGTTGTTTTTGCTTAGTATTATTTAGTTAGGTAGTGATGTAGTAATCACTCTCTAGTAATACAAGGAATTTTATTCCTTTCTCTTTGTTCTTAAACCCAGCTGTCTACCAGCTAGTGATTCATTTCGCAGAGATGTGGGGAAAGCAGTAGAAAATTTAATTCCACCTTTATTGTACAGTGTGTTGGACAGAGCAGATAAACAGGTAAAATGCATTTCTTTGGAGTTCCTTTTAGAGAGTTGAAACATGCATACATCATGACCAGTTCTTCTCTTTCAAAGTAGACCTTTAGGATTTCTTCTTTTCCTAGACAAAGTAGACAGATGCAATTTCCCTGCTGTTTGGTTTGATTCTTGTTGGTTTTCAAGTAAATGCAAATGTTAGTCTCTGGTCAAGTGAATCTTCAGTTCCTATATACTAACACTTCATCATTTATCAATGCCTGGAGAATTAGAAGTCAAGTTGTGATGTGCGTGATGATGATTAGTAACTGAGCAAGAGCTTTTAGAGTCACAACTTCGCATTTGAAAGCTTTAATCCCTGCAAAGTAAAGAAAATAAAATTTTGTAGGTCAAAGTCCTCGTTGAGCTAGACTTCCTTTTTATATTGTACTGTGAACTATATCTGCTATAAACTAATATATCTAAGACTGCTGTATGATATATCTAGTACTTATACCTATACTACTAGGTGTAAGTAACTGATTTACAAATGCTGTTATTAGAAGACTATTGTAGGAATCCTTTCTTTATCTTAACCATTTAACCTGTTGCCAAATTTGGACATTGAAACATTTATATTTGAATATTTTTTTCTTTGTTGTCAATCAATACTAAAATTTTTGGCTTCTGTTGTGGACCATGTTCCTTACTGAGTAGTGTAACTTCAGCTCATCACTGCAGTTAGAATGTTAACAATTTTAGAATACACACACATATATATAAAAAAATATTCTAAACATGAATATATTTAGAACAAAACCAAATATGTATAAAAATCTTTTTTCCTCTCCCCTAAACCTGTGACTTGTTTCTTCTGATATGTATTGTTTTATTTATTCTTTCTCCTGTAAGAAAGATAAAGCATAAAGTAGCTATTTTTTTCTCCTTTTTTTTTTAAAGGTACAGTGGATTATGTGGGGAATGTAAATTTTGAGATTAGTACTTGGTTTGTGTGTGTTCTGAAGTTGTTTGTTTGTTTGTTTTAACAGCTACTAATATGTCCTCCAGTTACTCGATTCTTCTATGGACATAGGGAGTTTTCGTATAAACTGTTAATCCAAGGAGACTCTTCAGGGAGATTGTGTATTTGGAGTGTGCCTGATACTCTTGAGCAACAAGACAGTGCAAAAGGTACACCTAATGAACAGCTTTGCTTCCAGGTCTTTTAATGGGCCTCTCTATTTTCTTATGTGTGTTGTTGCTGGATAAAGCACTGCTGCTTTTTCCACAGATCCATGAAGTTGGTTTTTTAATTGTTAGCTTCTTCTAAGAGCTATAGTAACTTAGTTCTATGATCAAAGTAACTTAATATATGACCAAAATCTTAATTTACTCTGAATATTTTCCAGGTATTACATTTTAACTGCTTTATTCCAAATATTAGCTATGGTCATTGCTGCCTGCCGATGTGACTTCCTCTTGTAGCTTAAATCATACACTTTTCCAGTTCTCACATATATTGTTTCTATGCGTTGCTGTAGCTTTACTCATGTAGTCAGTAGATTAATCTCCAGTACGTACCTTTTACTTTGAACAAAGTGTTTTAACACGGTGTATTTAAACTTTGAGATCTTTTCAGAAAACTATTCCTAGTTTCCATTCTTGATTTACTTTTTTTTAAAATCTTCTCCTCCCACCTCACCCCTTTTTTTTTTTTTTTTTTTAATTTTTTTTTTCCTTTTTGAACAGGACTGCAAACAACAACTTCAGTATCCCTCCAGGAAGCTTTTGATAAACTTACTCCTCGCCCTGCTGGGATTATAGACCAACTAAGCTTGATACCAAACATCAATGAACCACTTAAAGTTACAGCCAGTGTGTATATCCCAGCACACGGGCGTTTGGTTTGTGGTCGTGAAGATGGAAGCATTGTTATTGTGCCAGCAACACAAACTGCTATAGTTCAGCTGCTGCAAGGAGAGCATATGCTTAGGAGAGGTATGCAAATAAGCTTTTGAAAAGCATGGTTGGGTTACAGTGTGTGCCTGTCACTTACGAGATATACTGAAGTAAGACATAGTTTCACGAAATGAGCATTAAGTCATTTTACCGGTAGAAATCATACAACTGTTTTCTAACAGTTTTGATGTTCTATTACATGATGACAAACCTAAGTAATAAATTAACTGTGGCCAGCTTGCATCAATTTGAGGGGAGGTCCCTTCACTGGAAAGCCTTGGATATTTCTCCTGGGTTCTTGAGATGCAGTAGCGAAGATGTGGCGGGGGACATCTCCTGTCTCTCTTCCAGAATTGTTCCGGGCACTGCATTCAGCTGGGCTATCGGTGTGCCTGTGGAGCTCTTCTTCAGAAAATAACACATCTAACGGAGAACTCCCCTTTGTGTATTGTGTAGTTAGTTGAGTGTTATACCTTGGCCTGTTGTGTATTTTGGTTCCAGATAATGTTATTTTAATACTTTTGTGATTATAGTTGCAGAACAAATATTTGGGGTTTGATTTTCACAAATGCTGATAGATGAAAAAGACATGTAAATATTTTTCTGTGAATACACCTATGAGCTTGTCCGTTATATACAAGGCTGTTGGTTGTATTGTTTCCTTTATATAACTGATTATAACTGTATATAACTCTGTACAAAAGTGATTTTTTTTTTTCTTAATATGAAGCTGGATTGGCTCAAAGTTGATATGTTATTCCGCAAATAAGCATTGGTGATTCTTACCCTCATAAAAAGGCTGAATTACTTCAAAGTGAGATTGTACAGCAAGACAAAAGGAATTCAGTCTATGTCCAGTAGAAAACATTATAAACATCTTAAAGACAAGGCTAATTCTGTAAGAATTTCTGTCAAAAATTGCAGTGTGTCTGTTTTGGTTTTAATCAAGAACAGTGGTTTGGATAGTTAATTGTTCTACTGAATTTCTTTTTCTTCTCTCTCTCTTTAAATTTTCTTTTCCCCTTTCACCCCTTACCCAATTTCTCAGGTTGGCCACCTCACCGGACACTCCGAGGCCATCGAAACAAAATTACATGTTTATTGTATCCTCATCAGGTTTCTTCTCGTTATGATCAAAGGTATTTGATCTCAGGTGGTGTGGATTTCTCAGTCATCATATGGGATATATTTTCTGGAGAGATGAAACATATCTTCTGTGTGCATGGTGGAGAAATTACACAGCTTCTAGTTCCACCAGAAAACTGTAGTGTAAGTTTTACGTGATATGTCTGATAACCTGTCTCACACTTTGCGTAAATGGTACAGCTCCTCAAACCCTTCTTGAGAATGTGAATGTAATATGAAGTACTGAAGATGTAGTGCTGACTGAATGTGTAACTCTTGTAGACATGTAAAAAGAGTTTAATTGTTCTGCTGATCTTGGTTTTGTTCGCATCATGTTTTAGCTACGTAAAGGATTAAAAACAGTGGGAAAACTGGATATTAAAACCTAGCTAGCTAAGGAAATGCTTGGCATTTTATGATGTACAGCATTAACAGTGGCAGAGGATTTCCACAGCATGGAAGCAGTCTTTCTCCTGAAGGTGTTTGCAGATGTGATGGCCAAGCATTCCCTACCACTTAGCCCCTAGGTTTTAAAAGCAATTTTGTCTTTTGTAACTTGGATGAGTAGGTAGAATTTAATGAACAAAATGACATTGATTTACTTGAAAACAGTGGTTTCTCTTTTTTTGCTCAACAAAACAGGTTCTAATACCTATTTGCTCTTTATGATATGCAAGCGGTTGGATTCAGAGAATTTCTGCAAGCAAAATACTGTTTCTAGTGACCTCAGTGAGTTTAGCCGTAGAGTTATGTGCCTGGTTTTTGCTTATAAAATAGGTGGTTGATCACCATGCTTGGCCCAGTGAAGAAGAGATTATTCAATGCGAACTCTCTGCATTATGATTAAGATTTCTTTTCTTTTCTTTGGTTGGTTTTTTTTTTTGTTTGTTTGTTTTATTAGGCGAGAGTCCAGCACTGTGTTTGCTCTGTTGCCAGTGATCACTCAGTTGGTCTTCTCAGTCTGCGGGAGAAAAAATGCATCATGCTGGCATCCCGTCACCTTTTCCCTATTCAAGTAATAAAATGGAGGCCTTCTGATGACTACTTGGTGGTAGGATGTTCAGATGGGTCTGTGTACGTCTGGCAAATGGATACTGGTAAGGTTAAGTTCAAAGATGCTGATTAAACATTTTATGTATATATGTATTTGGTTATAGTTCTGTATAAGTTGCATCTGAGAGAAGAGTTAAAATTTTTTCGCGCATTTATATTTGGAAATTTAGCACTCCGCATATTCCCAAAATTTGTAGATTGTATAACCTTTTGTTAAATATATATTTTAGTATTTGGAATAACTCATTTAGTTTTGGAGAAGTACAGCTTGCTGCAGCTATCATCCCCTTAAATGGTTTTTCTACTTATCTTTAGAGAGACCAGTTAAAATGCTGGCTGCACATATAGAGTTCTCTCACCTTATTAGTGACCATGCTTCCTCAGCGATTTTCTTCAAAGCTTGGAGTAGAAGTGCAGCACCTTGAATCTACAGTAGTTTCCTCATCTGCAGAGTGAAGACAGTGTTTGTCTGGGGTTTTATGTATCATTTGTGTTGTTTGATGTGGGTTTTATTTTGTTTGGGTTTTTTGTTTTGTTTTTGTTAAAGGGACTAACACTTAGTTTAGAAGAAACTGAAAATGAGCCTTAACAGAACGGGCAACAAGGCATAAAATAAAAACAGCTTTGTTGTAGGAAGTTTTGTGGTATTTGAAAGGGAGAAAGTGAGGAAAAAAAGCAACAAAATAGATGCAGTATGTAATTACCTTTTAACTCCTTAACTCACTTAAGAAAAACCCCACAAACCTGCAATAATGTTTGAGTATTATTTTCAGCCTATTGTGAAAAGTAGATGAGAATTGTTTTTTATTGAAGCTCTAGGGAAGCAAAGAGGAACCTGAGATCCATCATGGAAAATTTCATCCACACAGGTAGCTGGGTGGGAGAGGGAATGCAAAATGATTGAAAACAGCCTTCCACTAAAAATGTTGAGCAATTGCAGTCATCACCCTCTGGTCAGTACAGAATCACATTGTGCATTTTTTTAAACTAGTCTTGATTTTTGTTAATGTGGTTTTTTTTTTTTTTCCTTCCACACTTCAGCTTCCTGGAAATTTAGGAAAATTCCGTCCGTTTAGGAGTATTAGCTCTAAAAATAGCTGTTAACACAATGGAAGATTTTCTGCATTGCATCCTGTGGTGTAAATTATTTTTGCCCACTGTTGTACTTGTGATGTTCTGGACATTCTGAATTGTTTCTGTTTAAACTCATGCTTTTCAAAATATCTGCAGGTGCGCTGGACAGGTGTGTGATGGGAATAACGGCAGTGGAAATCCTGAATGCCTGTGATGAGGCAGTCCCAGCGGCTGTGGACTCCCTGAGCCATCCCGCTGTCAACCTGAAGCAGGCCATGACTAGGCGTAGTCTGGCTGCTCTGAAAAACGTGGCGCATCAGAAACTACAGACTCTTGCTACTAATCTGCTCGCTTCCGAAGCATCTGACAAGGTAAGTTGTGTTTCAGTTTGTCTGGTTTTAGTGCAGTACCTGAGCCATTTATTTCCATAAATAATTGACTAAAATATGGGAAGTCTTCATCATTGTAACTGAAAGGTTCTTACCCCCAGAGCTCTCTGAAATTTTAATGGACCTAAACTAGCTTTGCCTGGCCTTAGGTCGGTCCTAGGAGTTCAGTTTCCTTGAATGAAAAGTGTCAGCCTTCAACATCACTGTGCAGTTTCCAATGCAGATGGTGTTATCTAGAGTTACATTTTTAAAAACACATTTCAGTTACGTTTTTTCTATTTTGTGCTTTCAGTGGTAGTGGTTTTCCTTGCTGGAGTCTAATGCTTTTAAACTTCCTCTTCACTGTCTACAACTAACTCTGTACTGCTTTTACTATCTTTTTCTCTAGGTTTAGTAAGAACAGAGGTTATGCACCAAATATATTACTACGTATCTAGAAAGAGAGGAATTTATTTTTAACATTACCCAACACAATCTCCTCCATATCTCTCTGGGCATGTTCTCCAATTTATGTTACTGTTCATGAGGTTACCTCCCACTTCAGTATGCATTCTGCTGTTGTTTTCTCAGGTTGAGTTTTTTTAAAATCCGGGTTTAGCAGCATTTCATAGAATCTGGAATACTTGCTCAATTGTATTTGTTCTGTTAACTTGTAGTATTGATGGGTAGACAAGGAACCAGCCTGTGATCCATATCCATCAGAAGCAAGTCTCGCCCTTTTAGTTTTGTGCTAACTTTGAGGAATGGAATCAGCATTGATCTTCTTTTTTTTTTTTTTTTTTTTTTTTCCTGGTTTCCCCCCATATTGCTTTATATATTCCTGCAGATCTTGCTAATGGTGGAGCTAGAGCTTGATTTGATTTTATTTTATTTTCGTAGTTGTTGCTGTGTGACAGTTCAGAAAAAGTATTACTGAAATGTATGTCCAAATAGATATAAATGGAGCCAAAGTGACTTAAATGCTGAAAATTAATTACGGTTTGAGAAAGATCTTAAGTGTTTAATGCTAGAAGATATTAATGGGCTTAGTAGATTCCTAAATATTTCAATGCTTAATGTTTAAGAACTTTCTCAATCATGTTTTGATAAAAGTGATGAATTCAAATGGAAATACCTGTAGTAACTTGCTAAAAGCATTCGTTAACTCTTCCTGAGCGCTGCATGTCTATGTACAGAATGAGCGTGTGAGCCACGGCATGTTTACATGTGTTCATTTAGACACAAAACTTTGCAATTTATATGGATGTTACTGAGTACAACAACAGGCTACTTACCAATCTGAGCAATAGGTAAATGCTTGTATTAGGAACTCTGGTAAGCGGACCTTTCTGATAATGTCATAATGGTAAGAGTCGTTCAAGCGTTAGAGCAATAGCTGGGTGGTGAGCCTGCACATTAGTCTGTGCAGAGTCAGAGGATGATTTTTCTCCATCCTGGTTATTACTGCACAAGTTGGAAGCACCTTAAATATTTTGAGATCGGGGGAAGTTCCTTTTTTAACAACTAATAATAAGCTCTTTTTCCAAATTGATATCTCGCAATGAGAAGTAACTTGGATTTCAAACTATATGAAGACTAGTAAAACTAGTACAGTGCAAAAAATTTTCAGGAACTTCAGTATGGCAGATAGAACAGTGCAGGAGTTAGTTCTGAATATCCTGTTAATTTTCGTGTGCCTAATTATTATTCAGTCTGATGGATTTGGACTGACCATTTTGAAAACTAACAGGCGGCTAACAGAGTCACGTTGCAGAGATGGTAGATACGGAACAAAAAAGCAAACAGTGAATTTTAGAAATAGGCTTAACTACTGATGGTAGTTTAGCTGGTGGGCTCACTAGCATGTCAGTGCAGATCGTCAGAGGAGAGCTTGAAGGAAGAGCTTTCTCTTGGGCTTTGCATCATGCGTTTTTGCTTTGGCCAAACACAGAGAAAAGGTAAGTCCTGACCTTGTGAGGGTTTTGTGAACTTTGTCACAGAAAGAATGACTGCTGACTTCTAAATTTTTATCTTTCTGTTAAAGATTAATAGAAGGAAGTGCAAAATTACCTTGAAGGAAACTGGGAAAAATATCCTTAGAGTCACGTGTTAGAGAAGAACGTAAGAGGCTTTCCTTGCCGTGAGCAACTTGCTCTAGTGGATCCCGCTTTGAGCAGGGGGTTGGATTGGAGGATCACCAGCCTTAGCGATTGCGTGGCTGTCCTGCTTACGTTTGCTCTTATTGGTGATTCCGACCTGCTGCCATGCATCATAACTTCCTAACAAAGACCTGTCAGAGTAGACGGGTATTAAATTTGTGTGGTCTGTCACTGCCATTCAGAAACGTTACCCGAGTCCAAACAGAAGAGCCCGTCTTCTGGCTTTTGTTGCCTTGGCGTTGGCGCGGCCCGCGAGGGTGGCGGTAGTCTGGGCGGTGACCGGCAGAGAGCGGCAGAGCTCCGCTCCCCGCAGCCGCCTCCCGCTATCTTCTGTCTGGGAAAGACATGTCGCTTGGAGCGAGCGTTCCTTGGAACGACACCATCACGTTTCTGCAAGCGCACGTGTGCTCAGGCTTGGGTGCTGCCGCCCCTGCTGCCTCCAGTATGGCTGTTCGCGCAGCTAAGTGTGAACGTTGCGCTTGTACGTGCTGTGCAAATGTACGTGTTCTACGTGCAGGTTCCTCGCATCTAATGAAGGTATGGCTACCTACAGAGGCATGATACATAGCACAGCAAAATGTGTTCTATGCCGGAGGTCAGTGATGATTAATAGCTTGAATATTTTGGTTATATTCTTGCCTTTAATTTTACTGTCGTCACCATTACCAGAGACCATTTAATAAAAAGTTACCTACATTACATTCTGAGAAAATAACTAGATTTTTTTTTTTTTAAACAAATGAGGAATATATGAATATTCTCATGGCAAATTTATTTAATAAGCATAGTTTATTCATTCTTCAAGTTGGCCATAGGGAAGGGAGCAGAATTTGGCTCTTTGCTCTAGTGCTAATTGCATTAGGCCCTGGCTGTGTGGTGTGGTGAGCTAGCCCGAGCTGCAGCTCCTCCGCAAAATGTAAGAACAAGGAGCGAAGAGGATGGTCTCTGTTTAACTGTTCTTTCATGATCCCTGTGACCAAATGTGAATTTTCCTTCTGGTAGTGCCTTAACTTTGTTACATAAGTGAAATGAATTTTAATTTGAGGAAAGACAGAAATTAATGATTATTTAATTCTAGTGGAATAGCGGATGGTATTGAAGATTTTGCCAGGTGTGCATTTCATCGTTGGAGGGTCTTTTGATATGTTTTGAGTATTGCTCTGTGTGTGTGTGTGTGTGCGTGCGTGTGCTTTTGGTGTAACTAGTTGGCTGGTTTGTTACAAAATGAGTGCATTGGAGTAATGTAAAATATTTATGTATATCTGTTGAGAATCATCCTCTGAAAGTGAGCAAGAACTAGTGAGTGCAGCAAGCGAACCAATAATTGTACTTGCTTTTCTCCGCTTCAACGCCATACAAATAATACAGTATACATACAGTATACATACATACATTTTACATAGAGTAAAATATATATGGATATTAGTTCTAACTAACTAAGAGTCTGCAAATTAAAGTATTAGTGTGGTAGAAAAATGAAGATTACAATATCAAAGACAACTAACACGGTGGATTGCTTTAGATAAATAAACTTTGTGCGTATTACGTTTAGACAGGATTAAAGGAGCAGTTTCTTACTCTATGGGTTTGTTTTTCTTTTTCCCCTGGGCCCCTTGTTGTGAAACAGTCAAGGGGAGAGGTTATTCTTGAGTTGCTCCAAAGTAGCAGTCAGAAATGAATCGTGAGGAAGCTGTGGCTGGATCATCAGCTGCTCTTGACAGCAGGTCAGGGTACTGGTGCCTCTTTTGGACCTATCGGTTTCCAAAAAGAAAGCTAATATAAAATTTCGGAGAGGTCAGTTTTTCCTCTGAGAATTTTTTACTGTTAAAAGCAATCTTCCACTGTTCCGGGATATACAGTAACTAACAGCCACAGAAAAAGCAGAGTGCTTTGAGAGACGAACCTGTGTGAGTGAGAACCTTGAGAACTAAAATAATAACCTTATTTCAAAGCCAGGTTCATACACTGGAACAATAATTGAACATGATGTGGTGGCTATTATGTTCTTTCATGCCAACAGGATTTTGGGGGTCTTTACAGCTGTAATGCAAAAAGAATATATAAAAATTAGTTCAGTTTTCAAACACGTGCTATGAAATTTGTACAAAACTTAAAGCAGCCAAATAGTTGTAGGCCTAGAAATGCTTACTGTCTCAAACAGTCCTTGAGAGAAAAGAAATGGTACATATGCATGTCCAATTTTCCAATTATAAGATGTTAAGTAGAATATACATTTGTTTCTGTGATTCATAGCGATAAATACATTTGTTAGTGTTCAGAAGTAGAATGAAAAGGGTTGAAAAATGCAAGATAATGAGTCTTGGTAGAAATAATGTAGTTTTATAGCTCAGCAGATTTTCAGTGGTGACCACTCCTATGACTGAGCTTCGTTAGGTGTGCACATCGCTTCACGTCAGTGAACAAAGGAAGCAATATATCAGGATGTATATAGAATAGGGTAAAAACCTGTTACAGATTGTATATATACACTAAAGTTTTGCATGATATAGAGTATATGTTAGTTATTTGTATAGTCTGTATTTATAACGTATGTGTGCGTGTATATATATATGCATATCTATTTGTAAATATATATACAGTGTATATATAAAAACTGTAAGCCTTGTTAATTTCTAAATAACTGTCCTGCTGTAAAATGTGCTTTTGTGGTTTAAAAAAAGACAATAGAGAATGGAAATTTTAGAGACTACCAAACTGGAAGAGTTTATAGGAATATTGAGGCTGTTGAGTTATAGATGAGAAAAGACACAGGAGCCTTTACTGTGTGGCTTTTATTGGTGATATATTAAGAACTTTTGGGTTAATTATAATTTCAGTAAAGGTCAATATTTTCTGAACAAACCATTCAGCCTATATCAGTTGTGGGGAAAAAAAAAACATTTCTCCTGCAGCCCTTCTTAGACTTGTGTAGGGTAATGGTTTTTATGTGCTCCCTTAGACTTAGCTGTGAACTGAGGACAGGGTTTAACTTCTCCAGTGACTAATACAAGCATCAGGAATGCTGCTTCTTCACCGAACCTAGTAACTGCTTCTGCTGTAGGCTTTTCTTGCTTTGACTTTGTGCATCAAACATGAATATTCAACCTTATGTCTTTCAAGCTGTTAATTAAATTGTAAAAGAGGAGAAATAACATTTTACTTACATTTGAGCAGGGTTTATTTCTGTTAAAAGATTCTTTTTCACCTGTTTGAGGAAACTAAGTACTTGAGCATAATTTCGTGTTGATTGTGGAGAGAATGAAGTTCTCATAATTCTGAAAAACTGATGTTAATATTCTTTTGCCTGACCTCCTTTTCTGACTTTTTTCAGCTTTTATCCCATAGCGTTTTAATTTTCTTCTTTTTTCCTTCGCCTTGCCTTGGGAGGAAAGGAATGAGGAAGAAGATGGACTTTAGTGGAGTGAACAAGTGACACACTAATTGCATATCTGGATGAATTTACTAGTAGCTTATTTTCCAGTGGCATAAATTGATGCTATACTTCAGTATCCAAATATGAAATATTTAATGTGTTAAGTTTAATAACAGAATATTGAAATTTTATTGTTTCTTAGAGTATAACTATTATCTTTTGGAGTTCAGGAGGAAGAAATGTGAACTTCTGTCTTATCTAGAGAGTTCTATTTATCTGATAAACTTCTGCAAGTGAAACGTTTGTATTTTACGGGTGTAACACTTGGTCACAAGTCTAACATTCCTGACATTGTGAAAAGTGCTGTAAAATTCTTCACTGATATTTACATAACATTTATCACCACGTTTTATACCCATGTGAGTTTTCAAACTTTGATCATCCACAGCTTCCTTAATTTGTGAATTAACTCTGTGAAAAGTGTTGAGAGAGTAATCCAAATGAAATGTCAAATTTTTTCTTTTTTTTTTTTTTCTTTGTTCAGGGGAATTTACCTAAATATTCACATAACTCCCTGATGGTTCAAGCTATAAAGACTAACTTAACAGATCCAGATATACATGTGCTCTTCTTTGACGTAGAAGCCCTGATTATTCAGCTGCTGACTGAGGAGGCCTCCAGACCCAACACTGCACTCACTTCTCCAGAGAATTTACAGAAAGCCTCTGGCGGGTCTGACAAAGGAGGCTCCTTTTTGACTGGTAAACGAGCAGCCGTCCTCTTCCAGCAGGTCAAGGAAACAATCAAGGAGAATATAAAAGAGCATCTTCTTGATGATGAAGATGAGGATGAAGAATCGATAAGGCAGAGAAGAGAAGATGGTGACCCAGAATATCGCTCTAGCAAATCTAAACCATTAACTTTGTTAGAATATAATCTAACCATGGATACAGCAAAGCTTTTTATGTCCTGTCTTCATGCCTGGGGCCTGAATTCTGTTCTAGATGAGCTTTGCCTTGATCGTCTCGGCATGCTTAAGCCACACTGTTCAGTGTCCTTTGGCCTCCTGTCTAGAGGAGGCCACATGTCTCTGATGCTTCCTGGCTATAATCAGCCTGTAGGCAAACCGTCGTATGATAGCGTGGAGTTAGGCAGGAAAATGTCCATTACAGAAGGGCTCGGAAAGGGGACGTACGGTGTATCACGTGCTGTCACCACTCAGCATCTCCTGTCTGTTATCTCGCTGGCCAACACACTGATGAGTATGACCAATGCAACTTTTATCGGAGACCACATGAAGAAAGGTCCGACCAGGTATGGCAGATACTCACTTGAACTTGTGATAACTTTCTTTCAGAGTCTCTATTTTAATACAGCATTTTATTTTGTTTAATTTTACTGTGGGGTTTGATGTATTAAATGGCTGTGAAAACCTTTGGTACCTAGATGGAACTGAGTATGTCTTCTGTCTTGAATGTAGTATTTTTTTTATGCCAAGATAGCTATATTGCTTTGAATGGAGTCACGTAATTTACATTGTTAATAGAACATGGAGTTGCATTAACATATGGACTGGTAGGTCTGAGAAGCCATTTCTGACCTTCTTTTTAGTTCTTATTGTTTTTAAAGAGTTTTTATAATGAGTAGGTCAAATTCTAAATAAATCAAAATATACAGATGAACTTTTTATCATTAAAAAATAAGCTTATGTAGGAATTGTGAGATGTGGGGTGGGTCATCGTCGTCCCCTCACCCCTGTCAAACTGACAGGTTTTTATAGGGTTGCTTTTCAAAGCTTGTTTAGTCATGGTATCTTTAGCAAATAATCTCTCTTTTTCTTTTTTTTTTTTTTTTGGGGGGGGGGGT
>JAVKLA010000074.1:82934303-82958955 GCA_034782735.1 Sagittarius serpentarius
TATCCTCCTTCTTATCCCCCTTCATGTATATTTTGTGTTTAGGCCACCTAGGCCAGGCACTCCTGAGATGTCGAGAGTGAAGGCACCCTCTTCAATTTCAAGTCATGCAGCCCAAGGACAAATTAAGCAAGGTAAAAATCACTTGCTTTGGAACAATTTGATAAGTCATTTCAGCTCTTGACACTGAAGTTACCACCTTACTATCAAGTGATTAAAAATATTGCTAGCTTCTATGTGGGAGGAAAAAGTAGTGTAATAGTCTAGCTAAAAATTTCAATGACTAAGACCTTTCTAAGAATCAATATAAGATGCTGATACTGCCATGAAGTCACTCCCTGAGAATAAATTTTTGCATATTTTAAGTGCTCCCAAACATTCTGGTATTGAGGTGATAGTAAGAGTTTTAAAGTCTGTAGCTAAGGGCTATACAGACTAATACAAAAATGTTTATGTATGGTATAAACTGAAGCATAAAGGTAAACACATCTAGGTAGTATGTATACATTTCCTCTCCTTCTTACGAAGGAGGAAGAAATTATTTTATTTTAACACTACTTCTGCCTCTGCTGCTATTTTCATCACTTGCAGTTATGAGAGATGGTGGTGGATGATACTGAAGGATCCTTGAATAGTCTGCATTGTATCTTTCTCAAATGTAATGGTTAAGTACAGGAAGCAGAACAACATGTGATGTAAAAGAAGGATGTACGCAAGAGCAGACATGAATTTTCTACTGGAGTAGAGTAGAGCAGGGACTAGAGCGTCCTAGGACAGAAGCAGTCCTGCTGGGACTGGAGAGATGGAGGAGGAGGCACCTTCCTGCTCACTGTTTAAATTAGAGCTGCTGTTTGATGGGGCAAATGAGCTACTCCTCTTAATGCCAAAAATAAAGTAAATGTAAACCACTGTGATGTGGCCGATTCTGACTTGAGCTCAGAGCTAAGGAGCGAGTGTACTATGGGGAAGAGTGTGGGGCGACTCTTGGGGGGGCAGCTGCCGCAGGCTCGTGGGGAGCGAAGGCAGCACAGTACGGCGCAGTATGCCTGCGGTGCCCCACCGAGGAGGGGCAGTACTTACCCGCTGGGACAACAGGGGAATAAAATCCCCACAGGACCAGTTAAAGGTTGTTTATGGCTTGAGGGGGGTGTATATGTGTAACCTTTGTCGTACGTGTTTACTGCCTGATAAAACAGAGGAAAAGGTGTACACATCATTGCTCTTTGTACAGTGCTTCAGGATTTTTGTGGGTGTGAGCTTAGCTGCATATGCATATGCTGTAGGGCATAAGAGGAAAGGCTTTTCTTTGTGTCCATGATGTGTGTGTTTGGGGTTTTTTTTAACTGATCTATAAAGCAGATATCCCTCAAGACTTATTAAAATTTCCTTTGAAAATGGCAATTATCTCTTACTTTTAACTTTTACCTGTTAACAATTAAAACTGTATTTTCAAGCTATATGAATACAGAGAAACTTGCAACATGTAAAATGATTGCGTTTTGCAGAATACAAATACTTTGTCATTGTGGTATTTACCACAATGTACAATCTTTAAAGATGTACATTAAAGGTATATGTACACCTTTAAAGATATTTTTAAACCGTGGAACTGTTCTTGTATTAGAGAGCTAGTAAGCACAACAAGTAACTTATACATGAACTGTGTGATTTTCTTCACTCACATGCAAAAAAGGGGGATGTTTATGTCTGAGGAGGAAACTTGCCCATCAGCAATATTTGTGTGTATTTAGTCTTCTCCTAAATGTAAATATTTATTTACTGTGGTCTTTGGTTGGAAAGGGAAAATCAGTTTCAAGAGTGATATTGGTCAAGCTTTTTTTCATGATCAAGGGTGCTGCATAAACAGAAAAGTAGCAGTCAATAATAAACAGAAATTAAAAAAATCCAGGGCTCTTGTCTCAACATGTGGGGCTTTTTTGGTTTTGGGTTTTTGGTGGTGGGTTTTTTCCAGCCATTTACTTTTCCTCTTTGAAAGATTATTTGAAAGGTCAGGACTTCTCAGAGATAGTGTCTGTATGGCAAATTCAATGCGAGAAAAAACATACTCATCAGAGACCATCTGTTTTGTCTTTAAAAATATAGTTCCATTGTGTTTTTTTTTTTTTTTCCTGAATGACAACTAAGTGATTTTTCTTTGAAATAGCTTTGCTAATTTGGGGGATAGACATAGTTTTGTTACCCAGTGGAAGGATTTATAACTTCACAAGAAACAATTGATAAAAATGAAATTCTGTGTGCTGTCAAAAATACGGAAAAATATATACCTGTTCCTAAATGGTTATCTTTTTCTGTATCTGGTGGCGTGTCTCACATGCTCTTGGGGGAAAATGATGTTGTTTTGAAGTGGTACTCTTGGGTCATAAGTTTCCTCAGTGTCTTACCTTTACAGCCCGTTGTGCACTACTTGCAGAATCTTGCTACTCATAAACTTCTACTGCTTTTGTTCTTAAAAATCAGAGATCCAATTAGTGCATTTTATGACATGCTTGAGCTCCGTCAATTTGACCTGTATTTGTCCCGAGATGAGCACAGCTCTGTGTTGCTCAGCCACTGGGCCAGCTGTTTCCATTACAGTGATTGTTGTAATTACTGAAGCTGTAAGAGAAAGAACAACTACGACAAAACAAGGCAAAAAAAAAAAAAAAAAGGAAACTTAAGAGTAAGGCTTTCGTTTCAGTATGGGGTGGTTTTGTGTTTCTACAAACGATCTTTCTCATAAAATAAATAGCTTTTTTTTTTCAGACATCTACTGAAACTAGGTTTTGCTGTCATGAAGTGATGTACGCTAGTCATCCTGTCACTGTACACGTGCCATCATGATGCATTTGTGTGAAAAGTATGGAAAAAGTAGTTTTGATGCAGATGTCCCACAGTGACAAAAGAAGTTCACTGCATGAAAAGCAAACAGACCATTCAGAAGACAATGCTTAATCGGTTCAGGAGCTTGAACCCATTGTTGTTCTGCAACGGAATAAGAGAGGAGGATTAATTTGAAGATGCTTGTGCATGACATATGGTAATTTCTCTATAGGAAGGAAGTGTCAGATAGTGACCTCTAAATCTCCACGTTGACCTCGGGTTGTAGCATATGTATGCCAGAAGGTCTGCGCATCTTTTCATGTGATAATACTAAGTCATGAAGCGTTAGTGGAAGTACAATGTTTAGAACTGCTTTTAAATTACATTTGCACCAAGAAATGATGCCGTTTACAGAGTAAATGCTATGGATACTGTTTTGAGTGACATGCTTGAACTGTGCTCTTCTGTCCTTGCTGGCCTGTAGTGTTACACTGTACGCTTTGTATGCTTCTGCTTTAGATTTTTAGTCCTTTCCTTGGTGTAGGCTTAAAATTATTTGAATGGGGACACGTTTAAAATGAACCTATATTAAAACTAACTCAGTAATACATCGTGACATTCTGGAGTGACAGATGGGGCAGCCCAGGTTTAAAAGGGGTTATTTCTAGGGGTTTTCAATGAGTAGTGCAAATTCCAAACCTACCTAAATATGGGAAAAGCACAAGAAGCAGCAGCAAAACTCCTGTTTTTAAAATTCATAGTCAACCATGCTGTCAAACCAGATCTAGCTATCTAAAGCCACATTTGTAATCGCTTTATTTACAGGTACTTTTGTCTTTTCAAAACATGCAAGTTTCTGTTAGTGTCTCTGTTTCTCTGCAGTTGCACGTCTTGCTCTCACTGGCATTGCACTTCTTGTAAAACCTAGAATTTTTTTTAAGTTTAATATTATCACAGTTTCCTCCAGTTTTGTTTTTCATTCTTCAGTGATACTGATTTGTTTTTCAGAAGCTGCTCTCCTCACTTTCCTATTTTTTTTTTTCTCTTTATTTCTTCTTTCCTCTGCAAGTTGCTCCTGCTGTTTCTTCTAGCACTGAAGCTGGTCACTCTGGCTCTGACACTGCTCCTACTTTACATACCTGTTTCTTAGTCAATGAAGGTATTCTTTCCTCACTTTTCTATCTATTTGTCTTTTACTTTCAACTAATGTCCCTTATCATTGTTATGACATGACTTTAATTTGATCTGTGTAGGAATTTTTCTTTGTAAAAAAGAGAGGCAAAGAGGTTTTTTGTATATTTTGCCATTAATGCTGGTAGAGGGTGAGCAGATCCAGTTTGTGTGTCTTGGACTGTCTGTAAATTCAGTTCTCAACTAGTGTATCAAAGATGGTATTTTGGATCTCGTTTGGGCTTGCTGTTGACTTTTGACAAAAAAACTCAGTCCTTTTTAAGTAGGGAAAATACATGTACCTTTACCCTTCGGTAGTGTATGAGAGAGAGAAGCCGCAACACGCGTGGTGTGTTCCACGTGGGTGCCGTGTCCCGTGTCTCGGCTGCGGGTGTGAGTGCTGCTTCTCGGTACGAAGGGTCAGCCCCACCTCGAGCCTTCAGAAGACCTGCTGGGACGGGCACGGGATAGGTCTTCTGCTCCTGAGATGACTCTGCAGTCCATGGTACAATTTGAAAGAACACAAATTTAATGCTCCTCTTAAAATGAAACAAACAAAATCAGTTTCACTCATTTAAATTTTATTTTTGGTGTTTAGGTGAAAACTTAGTGTTGATTTAAACTACTTGCAATTTGTGTTGGGGATGATTTTTTTCTAATGTTTATCCACATTATGAAGGACGTCTTTCTGCCAAAAAGATTGGCACAAAAAAACCCAAACGAAACCCCCTTGTATCTCTGTCAGCAAGTTGCGTTAAATCAGAATTTTTATACCTTCATTACTACGCTATAAATTCCTACTTTCATGCATCTCAAATATTAGAAACAGCGCTCTCTTAAATTGGAAATTCCTCTTTTTAATCCATTTTTCTTTAAGGAAAATTGACAATTATTTCTTTTCTTGTAGCACCATGTAGAGCTTTATTAGTTATAATATTTAGATTTTTACACTCAGTATTGGTGATAAGCTAAAAATATAGATCTCTATGCTCACCTGAAGTATTTCTCCAGTTTCTCAAGTCAATGTAGAGCATAATACTAGAAGCATTCTTTTGTGCAGAGTACTTTACAAACATTTTTACAAGCTATGTCGTTTGAGCTTGATATGCTTATCTTTGCTAGTTTTAACTACGCAATATTGCAGGCTTGTAGTACAAATGCACCAGAGGTAAGCATGTTGAAGAAAGATTTAGATGGAAAGATAAGGATAGCAGACAAACATGCGCTTATACCTATTTGCATAGCTTTTAAAACGGGACAGAAAACTCTGCACTCTTTCTGGTGGTAATTCATATGCCAAGTTTTCTGTAATTGAATTATATCACACTTGCATGTAGGACACTAAATATCATAAGTAATGCTAATTATGGTTTGAATAGGGTTTCTAAATCTTGAACTCGGAACCATGGCTTATGGTTTTGCAAAAAATGGCCATAATATTTTAGGGACTTTTTTGTATTTAGTATGTATGTTGAATGTATTCTTAAGGCTGCAAGTTTAAAATCCAACCATGCGACTAGATACTGAAGTCTTTCTGAGAGGGTCTGGGGAGGAAGAGGGATGTTTGTGTTTCATCAGGACTGATTTGAGGCAGTCTTCTCCTGATGTCTTATTTGACCTTTGCATGTGTTTGAGATCTGACCAGCTAGTTCCCAAGGCATGACTTATGCCTGGAAGAGCTCGTTCCTGTCTGAAACAGAAAGCACATCCACTGTGCAAGCTGCCCTGAGGTCAGCTGGGATCAGTAAAGGCGGGGTGCAGCCCATGATGGGGTGAGCCCTGGGTGCCCACAGCAGAAGAAACAATTCTATTGTTCTGCTGCAAAATTGGTTCTATTTTATTTTTTTTTTTTTTCCCCTCTCCCTCTTTGTCCCACCTTCTCCTGAAGATCTACTATGTACCAGGCCAGTGGCCAATGTAAATTTACTTGATGGCATTTTGAACTTAAAATTGCTTCGGTGTTTATGATGTTTATCTTCCTGTTGTGATGTGTTTTAACAGGGTGGAGCCAGCTCGCTGCTATGCACTGTGTAATGCTCCCTGACCTGTTGGGACTGGATAAATTCAGACCTCCTCTTCTGGAGATGCTGGCTCGCAGGTGGCAGGATCGATGCTTGGAGGTGATTTCAGTAGTAATTTTGTACTACTAGATTTTGGGGGTTTTACGTTGTCTTTTACTGATCACATTTTCCCTTAATATAAAAAAAAAAAAAATTCTTTTCTGACACAAGTTCCCGCAGTTTTTATTTATTTCAGATTCGGAAAGTTAATTTTCCAGTTAACCTGTCAAAATCTTGAAAAAGTGATTGTGCATGAGTGTATATACATATCTGTTTTACCTTCTGGATGCTGTACATATGAGGTTTTTTTAAAGAATTTATTGGATTAAAAATTTACGTGATACTATTAGGAGTCTTATTAAGATTAAAAAAACCCCTACCCTATATTTTTCAAGAGACTGCTGAGTTGCTTTATTTTTTTGGAGCGTGTATACAGTAGCCAGTAAATGGTTTGTCACCCAACTGGTTGATAAATGACTAGTGGGCCTTAAAACTGCACCTGTGCTGTTGTGGCAAAAAATGTGTTGACTCTGCAGCTTTCCAAGTGGGAAAGGAGTGACAGAGCTGGGTTGTAGACTGTAGGTCCTCAGTGGTCCTGTAACTTAATTGGGAATATGTTTTTTGCTACCTGATTGCCTGTTCTTCTGCTGGATGGGATATACTGTGAGATGGTTTCCTGAGAGGGTAATTACTCTG
Source organism: Sagittarius serpentarius (assembly GCA_034782735.1). Lineage (NCBI taxonomy): Eukaryota > Metazoa > Chordata > Aves > Accipitriformes > Sagittariidae > Sagittarius > Sagittarius serpentarius. The sequence continues at coordinate 82,941,047 of JAVKLA010000074.1, forward strand.
AAACTCATTAAAATTTGTAAGCAACAGAAGTCTAGTTACTGGATATCCTTAGGTGTCAGGGTAGCGTACTTATATTCTGTTTGTCCACAATTTTTTACTTTACCTTGACCAGATCACTTCCTTGTATGTTAAATTTTTTAGACCAAAAATAATGTGTATTTATGAATGTGCATTTATGAACTTTTCAGGTGGAACAAGTGATATTAATGAGGGATAAATAGTACAAGATAGTGTTTTGTATTTGTTGGTGCAAAAGCTCAGGGTTGTTTGATGGTTTGGTTTTTGTTCTGTTTTGTTTTTTTAAAAAACTCTGGGAAACTTTTTATGTATATTTTCCTCGGCTTTCATTGTTCAGTCTCCCATAATATGCAGTAAATGAGTAAATCTCATGTGAAAAAATATTTTTAAGTTATTTTTTTGTTTTGCTTTTATATTGCAACATTCATGACATTTAAAAAACTTTATTCATTGCACATTTGGAATTTTGGACCCAACTTTGGAAATACTGTAGAGAAGAGTGATCACGAATTGCTTCTGGAAAACTAGAATTTTGGTGGCCTTTCAATGCATCAGTGCAAACGAAAGGTTCAGCCTTATTTCCTTGACTGAGAAACGTGTCTTGCCGTTCGCTTTACGGGATGAGAGACGGCCTTGGTCGGTCCTGCTGTCTGTGCTGAGAAAGGCCTGTCCACGGAGGCCGGGAGGAGGTGGGACAGCTGTTTGGTTTATGCACTGCACGCGTGCCGGGGACCGAGTTGTGATGTTCATCCCCTAGTTTTCCCGTGAGGCAGCACGTCTTTGCTGTATCCTGGGCATGTCCTGTTCGTGGTTATTTTGCTTCTGTGTTTATGGTGGAGAGGGGTGGGAAAAAATGAAGGTCTTCTAAAAGTTTAGTTTACTTTTCTGTAGAAGTTTTTTCTTTTGTTCTTGCTGAATTACACTGAAAGCATACTGACAAATACTTGAGTTTGTACGATGTTCCTGTTGGCTTTACAGGTAAGAGAAGCTGCCCAGGCCTTGTTGCTAGCAGAACTGAGAAGAATCGAGCAGGCAGGTCGGAAAGAAACCATTGATGCGTGGGCTCCTTATTTACCACAGTACATTGACAGCGTTATATCACGTAAGTAATGCTGTGTTAAACCTGAAAATAACTTGGTTGCTAGATTAAAAAAAAAAAAAAAATTTTGTACACAAAATTATGAACAGTGCTACCAATCTAGGGGAAAATTGTAGGGGAAAAATCTGGTTGTATAGAAAAGTTTCTTGGAATTTTCAAAGTAATTTCACAATCATGAAATCACCTAAGGTCACTAATGTTGATTAAGTAAATCGAACACTTCAGTACATCTCATTGAGAAGGGAGTGTCTTTTCCAAAGGCTGTCCCTGCTGTTGAGGGACTAGGCTGTAGTTTGGAGTTTTCAGGGAAGAAATCTGCTATGAAAAGTGCTGATAAAATTACAAGGTACTGGTGGTAAACCACTGACATTCCTTTTCAAGGAACGTATAATTAGGTTATAGAAATTGTTATAAAGGGATGCTTTGGCATCCCAAGAGCATAAAAGGATTCTGAAAGGAGCTAATGCAGGGTTGCGCAGTGTACGTCCATCAGGGTCTGTTAAACACTTGATGCAACTCCTGCTCAGTCGGGTGTTCCAAGCCATTGGTTACCAAGTGCTACAAGGAGATATTGGGTAAAGATTATGCTCCAAATAAATTAAATAGCTACTGACCACTGTTTAATCTGTTGTATTTTTCTCCAAAATACCTATTTTAATTTTATTTGTTGTTATTAAAGCAGAGGTTGTACCGACTGAGTATATTCTTGGAAGATCTGTCAGCATCATGAGATACCCCATTCAATTATCCGTCTAGAAACTTGCCTTATAGAATAATGTCCAGGCACATCTGCTGTATATAACAAACCAGTAAAAGCTTGTATTTTTAGGAATGTTTGCTTTTAAGTTGTAGGTGCTCATCTTTCTTAAAATTAGATTCTTTTTCCGCTGAAGAATGTAGTTTCTATTCAGAGAAAGATCTCTATTAAATACCAATTGATTTTTGAGAGATGTGTAATAATCTTATTAAATCTAAATTGAATGCATAAATTACGTGGAACACAGTACTTTAAAGTGATGTTGAGAATTTGTTGGTAAGACTAAGCTGTTGTTAATTACAGCCTTCAGCCATGTAGCATTTGCCTTATTACCGGGATGTTGTTGCACAGTTAGATGTGCAGCCAGGCAGTGAATAATAAGTGAAAGTATGTTGTATATACATGTCAAAGAGCCTTGATTCATACTGATAGATAGTTGTGCCATTTTGTGTATTAGGATGTAATTTTTTAATTGATCTTCTTATGAGGTCAGTTATGCTCAGTTTGTAGAATACAGCTATAGTTGCCCTTTACTCTCAGGAGTAGCTGCTGTAGCAACTGTTGATGATTACTAATTTTTCTGTGGATTGGCACCAAATGACCTTGTTGGGTGCGAGGTTATGGACATAATTGTATTGGTGAAGTGTATATAAACAACTCTGTAGTGCCTGCTTTAGCCAGTTGACTGTTTCCAGAAAAGGAGCTTTGTTAACATACTTGAAAACAACCGGTAATTCGTATTAGTGTTAATAAGATGCTGTTTCTGGTACTCCTCGTTACTTAAAACAATTACATTTGAAAGTTTTAGAAAAGAGTATGAGGTTCTGTTTTACTTATGTGTCAGTTGGAAGAATAATATTTTGTTCTGCTTCTTGTGCTTATGTTTGTGCTCAGGGTAGAAGCATGGCGTACATTTTTATAGCAATAGTCAGGGGCTGACTGGTTTAATAAAAAACTTGAATATTTTGTATGCATTTAATTCAAGTAGGTATGCAGCAATGTTTTGGCCTCTGCTAGTCATTAGCAAATCAAAGCATATAATTTGTTTTAACACTAAATTAGGATGTGCTTATCTATCAGAACAAGGAAGTTTTAAAACACAGGAAGAAAATATGAAATAGATAAATCAGCTGAGTATGGCTGAATGAATGACTTGAATGTAAATGTTCAATATTGGGAAAGCACTGATATCGAAAACCTTTCAAACAGTTCATGACTAGCAAATTGGAATTAATTTTTTTGTGTTAACAGCATTGAAAACTGTGAATTAAGGTTATAGAGTTTGTGGTTCTCCTGAATGGCTGGGCTGAGAAGGCATTTAATAATGTTATTGTCTGTATGAAGGTAAACAAAGATGCTGACACTCTGAAGAAGAATAATAATTGGGATATCAGGAAGGAGAAACCAAATAAGGAGCTACAGATGTTGCTGTTGTGGGTAAAGAGTACAGTGTATAGATTAGTTACATTGTAAGACAATTAAAAAAATGACACTTTTTTTTTTTTTAGAGGTCTGGGGAGGAGTTAACAGGGATAAGAATTATTTAGGATGGCCGAAGTGAATGCAACAGAATTCTGAAAAGTATAGTTTTATGCTAGGAAGGTAAGGAGAAGAAGTATGAAAGAGAAAGAAATACTGCTTTGATTCCTTCATCTTCCACTCCTCTCGACTTTGCCTCTTGATATAGGGGCATAAATTATTATCAGCGTATTTTTGAGTCCAGCATATGTTTTCACTCTGCAATAGTTCTTGCATGATATAGAAGCAGTATTTCTCTGGCATGTTAACCGGTTTGATTTAATTAAAACGAGTGGTAATCACTAATAGAAGCTTGCTGCTGATATAAGATACTTTGTCATGTGCATTTATTTGGCTCTTGAATGAATCAAGTGTGTAGTACCAGCAAAGAGGGGTGAAATCTTTCCTCATTGGTACATTCGGTGCTCAGATCCAATAGCAATTCTGGGACCTGACCTTACTCGTACAGATCAAGCAACTGGCACCTCTCCCAGCGTTTTGGTAAAATGTGTTCAGGGGACTTGAAAGACAGGCACACTTGCACAGGGTTCTCTCTTCATAATCGTTTAACTGATGCAAGAGAGATTATTGTCCCCCTGTAGATGGTGGGGTGGAGGAGCAGGGAGAAAGCCAAGCAGATCTTACTTTCTCTTTTGTGGGTCTGCCTGCACACCACCAGCTTGCGCTGCGGGGACCACCTCAGATGGGCCCGTTACACTGTCACTGCTCCGAGCAGCTCGCTTACAGCTGCTTGCCCGGCTTCTGCATCGCACAACTTGCAGTTCAGGTGTTCAGACACATTAGGCTTTGTTTCACGGCACCTTGTGGGGGAACAATAAATCTTTGTTTCATTTGCACCTTCAAATCCAAAATTGGCGTGTCAGCTTGTTGACCCCACGTCAAATGGGAATGGATGTATAAGTGATGCTACGAATTAAACCAATGAGAGATGTTGCAGGTGTTGGTATTTTTCAGGCTCCCACAGGGAGGAAAACAGTTAAGCTTTCAAAGCTTCATCTTGTATCTACTAAGATTATGTCACGCGACTGTAAATATTTGCCGTAGCCTTGTCTGCTCCTCATTTGCACAGCATACGGTTGTTTCTGAAATGCTGCATATAGTCTGTGGGGCGTGTGCTGTGATAATGTGTTTTCAGGTGAAGTTCAAAAAGGGAAAAATGCTACTGCCTTTTTCAGCCTGCGTATTTTGAAGAGCAAGGCCTGTCTTCAGCGTCAAATGGATTCTGCAAATTCAGTTACTTTTTTAAAGGGGTTTCTTTGCTGAATATTATGTTTGTTTTATTTCTTTATTTATTTTACCTTGGTCAGTGTAAATGTTTTCTTAAAATCCTGAAGGCATCGTTTCAGGGCTCTGTGCAGTGGGACGCCTGAAAGCTCTTGGTGGTGGGTCTGTCCACCAAGGCCTGGAGGGACAGATATATTTTTAAATATGTGACATTACTGCAGGTAGAAAAATGGCTCCTATGGCTTTAATGGAAAGCAAAAGGTTATCTTGCCCCGGCCTTTGTGTGCATGTGGGATGCGGATGGAGCCAGCAGACAGGCAGCGTGCGCGGGGCGGCTGGGAGCTGCCCAGGATCGATCGGAGCGGTGTGGAGTGAATTAATGCGAGGCAGGCAGGCTGCCTGTCACAGGCTGCCAGGGTGCGGGCAGTGCTGGTCAGCCTCTGCAGATTTCTGTTCTCAGTACGTTCTGCCCAGAAATTAGGTATAGACCCTTCTCTTGCTTCCCCTATTGCTAAAACCCGGTTCATTCAGGTAAATATTTGTATCAAATTACTCTTTAAGTGAAAAATCTTAAACGTGGCAGCACAAAATTGAAGACATTTAAATAGATATCCTTAAATTGTGTGTCTCTTTAAGCTGCTTCAAGTAATAATCCGTGTTATCACTAGAAAGCAAAATAAATAAGAAAAGTCTATAATAATATAATAACAAATATGCTCTTGTCAGCTTTTATGAATGTATTTCTAGTAGAGTTATATTTCTGTTAGAAAGTTTTATTTAAAGCCAGATTAATTGAGTAAAACTTAATTAAACTTCCATCGATTTAAATGAGAGGTTTTATTGAGTAAGGATAGCTTGATTGGACCCTGAAGACTTTGCTATTTATATATGTGGTTGATCATCTTACTCATGCGAGGTTTCACTTAAAAAAGCACAAAGTAGTAAGGGAAATAATTTTGTGCTGCAACATTTTAATGTGTTAAATGAATAATGAGTTTAGCATGCTGCAGTAAACCGTAAATTTTAATAATGGTGTAAGTTTCTAAAACAAGCATATCTTAATTTTCCACTGTTTTCTGATATGTCACCTGGCTTATTTCTAATATATTCAGGGTTTTATGATCTTTTCAATTCTAAAATGTGTTTGAGACATTTTTGGTGAATTAGGTAGAAAACACCTGTGTCCAGGAATACATGTTCCTTCTTACTGGACTTTGACTGAGAGGGAAAGGTAGTTTTTTGCCTGACATATTTGCGTGATGGCTATTTTTCTCCTCTTTTGGCTTTTATCCATTCAGTGTTTTGGGGGGAATGTTTAACCATTCTGATTAAATAGGTTTTTACTTTTATTTTAATTGTGTAAAATTTTAATGAACCTTTGTAATTTCTTATACACTGTACTTAAAATCAACTCATGCAAAGGGACTTCCTTCTGCTGTTATAACTGGTCTCGCTAAGCTCTTTAGAAAGGTGTAGCACATCTAATATGGAAAATCAACCTCTTTTCAGCAACTCGGGGCGAGAAAGCAGGGAAAGAGGTGAGGTAATAACTAAATAAATCAAAGGCTTTGAATTTTGGCCCAGCCTAAACCTACTGTTTAGGGACTGCGAGACCCTTGGCTTCTACCGACTTGGGTGTTCAACCACAGAAGATACTCCCTCTGAGATGAAAGCTCATCGGTCAGAGCCTTCATAGTACAGTTTTTAAAAGGCATGCAAACTCTTCACCCTTCTCTGGGTGTGGAAAGAAAGAATTTCAGACTATGGCAGTGGTATTTAGGGAACAGCTAGATGCTTGCTGTGCCTGCAGAGATTAGCAGCTTCTTGTACTAACTGCAGTACAAAACGTAAAGCAGTGCTTAAAAAATAACCTTCTTTCTTCCCCTCAACACACTGGCTGACTCCAGTGCGTATACACAAATAAATAGTAGTGTTAGAAAATAGTTGGTGCTTGAAGGTGAAGACCAAAAAGTGTTTTGGTGAAGTGGTGCTGGAATCCTGGTGTCTGTGTGGAAGCTGGTGAAGGCCCCACAGCGAGATGCCCGTGGGCTGCAACAGCTGCACCGTAACAGTGAACTCCTTATTTTTCAGAAGGGTCCCGAGTAAGGTTCATGTGCAATTTGTAATTGCACGTGATCTCTGTGCAGTCACGCCAGCATGCTTAATTAAGTGATATGCTATTGATTCGGCAGTGTGTTCCAGTCTGGTTGTATATTTGCTGTCACTGTTTTTTATATGTGTTGACACAAGGGGAAGGACGTTCAAAAAGTTCTTTAAAAGGTACTAGTTTCTTTACAAAGAGGTTATGTCAGAATAAGTTAGAAACTGCTCTCAGACAAAATCACTGTATTATCACAAGGTGTAAGTACTTTGCTGTGAATACTTAGTATTTAAAAACAGTACTAAAAAAAGTAAAATTGGAATACTCAGTGTTTCTGGACTAGTTTAAAGATGGCCCAGAGCTAAATGGCTTTCCAGGGTGGATTCACAAACCTTGTTGTAGACAGCAGAGAGAGATTCCCCCCCCTTCTGATTTATTATGATACTGTTGACTTTTCATTTATCAATCATGTTCATATGTTTGGAGAAGACTAGCAAAAGTTATTACATGAAAACTACTGAGAACTGAAGTAATGCACGTAAATGATTTCATAAGGTGATCTAAAAGCAGAAGAGGAGCAGCAGCAGGTAGAGTGGGCTGTTCTCCACTGCCCAGTGCCAAGCCATTAGTGGTGCTTGTGTCGGTCAGCGAGAGCTGTCTGCCTTCCACAAGGCAGGGTCATTCACAGAGACTTAAATTTCTTGTTGAAATTTGGCTGGTGCAGACAAAGGGCCACAGTCCTTTTTTTTTAATGGGAACTTAATGCCCCTGTGGATTTCAAACATAATGCTGCAATCAGTAAAGCAGCAATTGCTTCATATAGTAAGATTTTTGATAGCATAGGCTGACACATAGGATGTATTGGGAGGAAAGAAACCTTATCAGGGCATCCCTTCAGTCTGCTTTTTAGCTTTCCTAAAGCTCTTTGGGAAGACTATTTGTGACGCTGTACTTTCTCACCCTTAGCAAAACAATTCTTTTGATAAAGCCTTGATTGAAACGTGGTAAGTCTCATATAGGGGATAATTAAAGATTGTAACTGGGCAGAGTAAACACAGGTGAATTACAACTTTAATCGCATGGTGTTATGTGGCATGATACGGTGTTCGTTGTGTAGTTTCCAGCAGCAACTAACAGATGCATTCCAACCCAAATGACATGAATGAGCCAGCTGAATTAATACACCATGAAGGTCACCTGGGAAAATGGTGCCTTTTTTTTTTTTTTTTTGTCAAGAGAGATGAAGTATTGAAAGGAGATATAAAAAGTTCTGCTGGAACTCTGTATTTTGTGACAAAATAAGTTGTTAGCGTGCAATACGTGTATCTAATATTTTTAATGATGCTAGAAGATGGCAGAAAAAGAAGAAAATATAGAAGAGAGATTTACAGTGTAGAAAAGATTTATTTTTTTTTTTTTTTTTTTTAAAGGATAGGTTTGTGAAAAGTCTGCATACAGTATGAAGGGAAACCAGAAAATAGTTGTTCTTTGTTTTATCTGTGTTTCATAGAGTTACATTGCATGGTTCAGAATATCAAAAGGTAATTATTTTTTCTTCCCCTGACCTAAGGATTTTAATTACCAAAATCACTGACTTTTGTGGGTGTTGGATTGTTTCTTTCAGCTGGAGTAACCACGGAAGCTATTCAAACTGGTAGTGCAAGCCCAGATTCCTTGGGAACAGAAGCAAAAGTTCAGGAAGAAGAGCATGATCTGGTTGATGATGACATCTCGGCAGGTGAGCGTTAGTATAATGGATATGTTATTTTTTGACATACTAGGTACTGTGCAGAGGAGAGAGAACACCTTCTGCCAAACTGTGTTTTTCATGAGAAAGTGAAATACTAAGGCTGCTTATGAAGTGTATGCTATTAGAAATGAAGTTATTCAACAGTAGAAAAGAGTTGTAGACAAACGCTAAATACCTGCTTAACTGTAACTACTACAATATTATTGTGTTACTTCTGAATGATAATCTATATTTTAGTGTATGTGTTTTGGGCTTTTAAGTCTGCCTGCAACCAACATGTTTAGCTTGTGGTTCTTGAAGAATAAAGTTTTTAGGTGATTCTTTATAGTTATACCTTCAATTCTTTACCTTGGTGAAAGATCTGATGTAACGATGGTACCGTCAGTCTGCGTGACTGAACTGAGTTGTTTGGTTTGGCTTTTTTTTAACAAGTAAGTGCTGCTAGTTTGCTGCACATAGAATTCAAGTGTATTTCATTTCTACAATACTCATAGCCTTTTACTATTGCTCCAGTTTACTGTGGACTGGCAGGTAAAGTCAGGCATTCTGGTCTGTCAAGGTACTGTCTGAAATGATAGACCATACAAAAATATACACTTAATTATAAGCAATTATCTTCTGATTCTTTTTTCATGCTTATTTATGCAGTATCATAAGGAAAATATCTATATGCTTAATATCCTTGGAATTTGAATGATTACGGTATGTATTTTAGTATTTTAGCATAGCACGTTATAGAGTTTTGGTTTTGGTGGTTGTTTTTTTTTTTTTTTTTTTTCCTGAGCTTTGTATAGATTTTTGTGAAAGTCTAAATGAAAAGTAGTTATTCCTATTGACCTGAAGACAGTTAGTATGACAGATCTAATTTTGGGTCAAGATTCTGGTTGAAGGTGCCAGAGACAGGATTACTGCTGGTAGAACAGCCTGTGCGAAGAGGGAGCATTAACACAGGTTGGCGGTAAAAGGCTAACTGGAAATAGCCAAGAGGGAGGTGGATGCTGGGAATGCCTTTAGCAGCTAGGGGACGATGCAGGATGTGTCAAGAAACAACAAAGAATAGAGGATGGACGCTCAGAAAAAAATAGAAATAAATTAATGAATGGGCTCAACGTATCCTGAAACAGATTTCCGCAGCATATATATCAGATCACTGTTTTCTTCAGGAAAACACTCTTTGGCTTCACAGAAGGTTAGAGACCTTCTGGTTCTTTTTCTGGAAGCTTTAGCAATAGCAGTAGTATAAACAAGCGTGTGTTATATCTGGGACAGCTTTCTGCTCCTTCAATGTCGTATGTGCTTTTCATGGGAAAAACTGAAGATGGGACGGTTTAATGGAGTAAATTCCAAATTATGTGCAGGTTTTTGCTATGTGTTAGACTGAGTATTGAGGTTTTCAGAAAGCTATTCACTGTGTTGCTAGAGTCTGGTAGTAACAATTTTATTTACAGAGAAAGTGTTTGTGTTATTAAAAGCAGTTGAGTTCTAAAAAAGTATCCTGAGTAAAGATTAAATTTCAGTCTACAGTTGAATACAATTATTTTTTTGTTGGTAGAATGGGAAAAAAGAGTTTTGAGACAATTTGAACTTAACCTTATCTTAAAAATATGATGCAGCTTCTTTTTATACTGGTCCTATTAAGGCTAATATTTATTGATTTGACTGCACAAGGTAATGCTGGTGTGCAGTGGTCAACAGGATTTTTTTCAGTTCAAATTGAGGTTCACCAAATGCTTTCGTTTATCCAAATAATTTTTTAAAAGGATCACTTTCACATCAGTCCTTTTAGAGATTAAAGCATTTTAGCTTAGCTGGCTGAAAAGCATTGAAGGCTCTTTCTGGAAAATACTTCAGTAATACACTGCAGTGCCTCTTAAGCATTTAAAAACACTCATGCAGGAGTTATTTAGAAAATGGGGTCTATCTTCAAATGCACTGAAAATACATGCATAAATAGTCTTCCAATGTAGTAGTGGTATGTGGTGCTATCCTTACTGCCTGGAAGGCTTTTCTGCATAACTAAAAGTAGGGCAAATGTTTTGCTTAAATAATTCACATGTGGACAACAGCACTTTTTCCTAGCTTGGCATAAAATCTACTGGCTTCGGTGGCTGAAATTTTGCAATTCGTCGTGATGGTAAATTGGCTTTTTCAAAATTTATTTTTAATTGTTTAAAATTTTGTAATTTGTAATCTATTTGAATTTTCCATGTAACTTTAGGCTCCAAGGTAGCATCTAAGTTTTAATTTAGAAATGCAAATATGTTTTTCCAGTAAACAAAGGAAGAGCAAAATACTTAGGAAAAAAACCCACAACAACATAGTTCCGTTACATATTTGGAAACAGGTGTTTGTCTTTGTTTTAGCACAGGTGCAGCAGCATCTACAGGGGTAGTAAAACAAGGACATGGCTGTGCATGCAACAGGGATAAAGGGTCAACTGTCGCTGGTGCTGTGAAAAAGGCAGCATTGTAGTGCATCGCTACCCCTGACAGATTTATTTACTTGCAAAGAGAATTATATAAGAGCATAAAATAGGCTGTCTTTAGAAATCCACTGAATTTACTGTGTGGAGCTGTTTTGGAAACTAAGAACTTCCTTGAAGTAACTTTTAGGTTGCAAAGCGTTTGCTTCCGAGCTGTGCAACGTTACCTTAGTAATGGAAGTAAGTAACATATTGGGGCATGATATGATATATATATTCTGAATGTTGTATGGATAGTTCTTATGCCTAATGAACAGAAACTTCTAGCAAGTTTAGAATTAATTTAGTTTAATTCCCAGGGTAACTGTAGACATGTCCAGACCCATGCGAATGTCCTGTGGGTGACCTCTGGTATTGCTTGTGGTTGTAATTGGAATGCCAGGTTTTGGTTACGACCCTGTTGCTGGTGGTGCCACGTGCAATGAAAAATGACTCTTGCCACAAAGAGCTTATTCCCGTCTCTGTTCTGCTAACTTAGATAGCACTGCCAGCCTCTTCAGCCTTGCACAATGTGGAATTTTTCCATGGCAATCACTTTCTGTGATGATAACCTTAGTCACATTCGTGTTGACAATGACACCTGCACAGCACAAACCTGTTCCTGGTTCTAATTCAAGACTTATTTTTTAAACGTTTTTTACCCCTTCCGTGAACACTGAATGGCATGTACAGCCGCCTCTGCTGCAAAGACTGTAGAAATATAGACTGCCTTAGCTTTGCAGATAAAAGGCTTTCAAAAATATACCTCCTGTGTTTAAGTTTGTTAAATCTGTGCCTGGACCACTTCATGGAACTGTGCTTCACTCAGCAGCAAGCTCAGCCGAAGTGCTGCTGCAGTGCTTTGGTGGAAGAGAAGGTGTATGCTGGAATTGTTCTGGACCCTCCTTTCACTGTCGTATGAAGCAGTGGTGCCACGTACATGTGTGCAAGGCAGATGCAAGCCCAAAAGAGTTTTGCTAGAGGTTTTGTTCTAACTCTGGGAGGTTTGGAGGAGTTTTACGTAAGACACGCGGCCCTCAGGGAGAGGGGGTTAGATGTCCTTGGAAAGTCATTCTGACCTCCGCGAACAGGTTTTGTGCCCCCTAATTGATTTGATTTACAAAATCTGTTGCCTGCCATGAAACAGTAAACAGTTTATGGTTTTTCTACACTTTGTTTTTAACAGCTATGTGAAAATAAAATGTCAGTGGGTGGGAAATTCAAGGCACAGACTGCTGTGCCCGCTCTTGTGCCTCCTCCTGGGAGGTACGACTGCCTTGAGGAACAGAAATGTAGCACTGACAACTCGCTTAAGCGGGCTTGCTTGAAAAATGGTAACACTCCAACAGGTGGCCTGGCAGGTAATGGTTAAGTACACTGTTATTGGACCAGTTACTCTGTTTCAATATTTCCATAAATAAAAACAGTAACAGATACATTTTCATTAACTTCTACTTGAGCCAACATAAACATTTATCATTTTGGGAAACGCTGTGAGACAGCGTAGTCAATTGGCTGCATCAGGATAGTGGGGAATTGAATTGAAACACAATTTATTCCTAAGGATCTGTCATTCTAAAAAGGTGGGAGGTGGGGGACGCGTGGACTGCTTTAGCTAGAGATAAGGCTTACGATTTGATCCAGTCCATTTTCTTCTGCATGCTGCTGTGACATGTTAGTGCACAGAATGGGAAGAAATAATAGCCAGCCTTCTCCTGGTCCCTCACTGATCCCCTGCACAGAGAGAGAAAGACCTGTTTGAAAACATCTTGTAGCAGGTTAAGGCAGTAAATAGATGCTTTAAAAATACTCTTTGTTTAGCCGTGTAACCAAAGTGAGTATCAGTGAAACACATGCTGATGTATGACTTGTGGATTGTACAGGCACAGCTATTTCTGACACAAGAGAGTTCCAGCAGTTTTAGTAGTGAACACACAAAAGTTTATAGGGAAAATAAAATCTGGCAATGCTACTGGTAAATGTCTGTCTACTTGAAGATTTACTCATTTAAATCTCTTCTTTCAATATTCACAAATCTATTTTTGTGCATAATGAGTAGTATTTTTTCAGCAATAATTACCCTTTAATTGGTAAAGTCAGAAGCAAGAACTATTGCTAGATTAACCCATACTCTAAATGGCAAAATAGCTCTTTAACCAGTGACAGTATTTGTCTGCGTTAAAGATTCAACAGTGTAAGGGCAGGGATTGTGTCTCTTGTGATTTATCTCCTGTCTTACCGCACCATCACTGCTGTTGAAGTGCAGCAGCACAGGGAATGCATTTACAAACATTTTTCACTTCCAGCATTTTCTCATATTTTGAGCACTTCTTATTTTACCTGCACTATCTAGACTTTGATTTTGGTACCGTCTAACTATTTGAAATAGTTTTAAATTAGTTCCTAGGTGACGTATTATTTTCTGTGTGTTATTACAATTTTTTTACTCAAAGGCTTACATGGTAACAGAAGAAAATATTTCAACAAACTGCAAACTGAAAGATGTGGACAGTCATCTGTCAAGTCATACACTATGCTTTTTTCCTTTCTTTAAATTTTTTAATAATATATTGAGCTTCTGGACTGCCTTGGTGGTTTCGCTTCATTCTCTTCCTTGTTGCTGGAGCTGGACTTCATTGAAGCGGGAGCGACAGGTGCTGTTGCCCATTGCATCCCTCCCGTTACCAGCCAGACTTCCACAGAAAATTTGGGGTGGAGTGGAGGTACAGAACAAATGAAACCATCTGCCATCCCCAGCAAACAAGCCAGTGGCCCACTGCTCAGCACAATGAGGGTGCCAAAAGAGTCGGTCTCTGGACAAAGTTCCTGCTGGGTTTCTTTTAAGTAGGTTAGACTGAACCTGAGTACCTTCCACAAACCCTGTCACACACATTTTTGTATCTCCAAAGCCCACCACAGAGAGATCAAAGAAGCTTTTAATTTGTATTTAATCACTCATTGGAAAACCGTCTACCATATCATGCACTGACTATTGTGTAAAACACCAGAAAAGTGAGGTTTTATCATCTAAAGCAAACTTCATCCCTTTCAGATGCTAATTAAGAAAACAGAGAAAATACAGTGACTCATCTCTTGTCATGTGGTCTTTTCTGTTACAATTAAAAATGGAATGTGAATTCACAGATACAGGTTATTTAATACGTAAAAGTTAATTTTTAATGGAGTTTTCATGTGTACTAACAAGAATTCTGAAGCACCTTGAGAAATGTGTCTAATAGATAACTGTATACCAAGTTAATTGAGAACGTAGGTTCCTAGAATTTGTAATTGGCTGTCTACAAGGAAGCATGAAATTATGGCTAAAATTCTGTTCCTTTTCTTTTTTTTAAGGGAACATAATTCATGTAAAAACACAGGGTTTTTCAACAAAGCTGCATGTATTTGAAAAGATACGGGCATCTGCCAGTCAGGCAGATGTCGCCCAGTAAACGCCATTAGGAGCTCCGCTCTCTGTGAGGGGGTTATGGGCCTGACATCTGTCTGAATGGCATCTGTCAGCGTTGGGAGAGTGCTACGTGTGTTCATTAAGGGAGTACTAATTCAAGAAAACTGGTTTGTTTTGGGGGCTGGTGGGGTGGTTTCTAATTACCGGAGAAGCGCAGAGCAGAGCGGTGGCAGAGCTGCGAGCTGCGGGCAGTGCTGAGCGCTGCCGGGTCCGTCCTCAGCCGGGCCTGACCGCGGCAGGAGGAGCTGGGCTGCCAGCTTGTCTTTAGTTGCAACGTTTATATTGAGTCACAAATGACTGACGCGTCAAAAATGACGGTAGATGTAAAAAAATAAGTAAAAGTGCCTTGGCTGAAAAAGCTAGCAAACTTGAATAAAAGTTTCAAAATTATTTACTTAACAAAAGGCAATGCACATAGGTGTTAAGCTCCAACTTGGATTGCGGTATTGTTTAATACCTTTGTCCTCTGTGGGAAGCAACATCAGTTTTTCTGCAGCTTATGAGCCACGGAGCTGAAAATAGGAAAAACTTGGACACCAGGATGCGCACGCCAGCTTCACGTTGTTCGGCAGCTGCTTGCCTGCCAGCCGGAAGGCGTCGTCTCGGGGAGCTGCTTCGGCAGGGGCGTGCAGGACTTGGCCTGCAGTGACCCGTCTGCTGCAGGTTCGGTGTAGTTAAGGACTAACAATGAGAGCTGCTGGCCGGTGGCCGGCCGGGGGTCGCAGGGGCCAGCCCGGCCTCTCTCCCTGCCTCCCACAAGGGCAGCGAGTCCGCTGAGCGTAGAAGCCTGGCAGAGCTGCCATGTCTGGAGGGTGGATGTTGCGGTGTGTTAATTAAGTTTAGCATTCTCTCTAAACCTACACATTTACACCGTGTCGTGTTAATTTAGAGGTCACAACTTACATCACAGGAGCAAGTAACTTTTCAAATTTTAAAGTGTTTACTTCAACTATCACAAATTTCATTGAAATCAGTATATTACGTGAAAGCCATGTTCACAGACAGTGCGGTTTTGAATAAAGATGGTATTAAATACTGATCTCTTTAGTATAGCACAAGAAAGTCTTTAACACGCGTTCATCTACAAATGCTTGCTTTTGTGTTTGAAAACATAACTCTTTTTCATTTAGTTTTGTATACTTTCCGATATCTATAGTTATTTGATGATACATAGCTTAATACTAAACTTCACATAACGTGTCTAAGTAGTATCAGTCCTTACACCGTCTTATTTTGTGTGTGGAAGTGGGAAGTCGGCATCGGTGTGTGCTGTGTACATCAGTACTTTGTGAAAATTGATCTGGGACTCTTGTCTGAAATTCTTTTGTTGGTTTTGGTGGCAGATGTCTTCTTCCAGCGCTGCGCAGTCTCCTTTTGTGCTGCAGTTACTCTGAAAAATTGTATTAACTTGGGAAAAGTTAGTTCTCTTTGTCTTGGAAAAACATTTATACCTTAATTGTATTCTTTTGGCTGCTCATCTTCTCTCAGTGACATTAGGCAGAGATGCTTCAGTGTGATGTTTTCCTTAACTCAGTCAAAGACTTTTGAAAGATTATTACAGTCAAAATAATTTGAAGTAATTTCTTCAGGTGTAGAAGTGGAGTTTTAAAGAGGAACAGGTTACAAAAGCAATGTATTAAAGTGTGGGATTTTTAGTATTCTTGAGAGTCCTCTTTTTTTTGTTTTCTTTTTATTCTGTTATGCTTCATTTTTTTGGTTAGCATTGCAACCAAAAGCTTCATAAGTCTCGTACTTCCTGGGTCGTCTTTTTTTCGTTCGAATCATAGTGTAATGACGGTAAAGTGGGTGGCAGGAATACGCGTAAATCTCTGTAAGGTGTTTTCTTTGATGCTTGAGGCACACGAGCATATAAACAGTTTCTTTTTCTGTCTTTGCCGGGCAATGCATTTGGGACATGGCAAGGCCACCAGCTCTGCTACACTTCTTAGCCAGCTTCTTTACAGCAGTTGTTTTGCCTAAAAAAAAAAAAAAAAAAAAGTCTTATGTTCTCATGTTTGTCTTGCATTCGAAGAATTCCTTCAGAGGCACAGCAAGTCTTTGCATTTGAGTGTTCGACAGGAGTTTTACTCCCTGCATGGTACCCTGAGGAGGCAGCGGGCAGGGAAGTCCCTTGCAGCGTGTGCCGCAGCCCTAGCAGGGCGTGCAGCGGCTCGGAGGCCTTTGGTAGGACAGAGCTAACGCAGGTAACACCACTCAACACCACTCCCGTGCTGGCTTTGGGACGTGTGACAGCATCGTACAGCTCCTTCTAATGTCCGACACTTCAGAAAGGTGTGTGGTGAGAAACAGTTGCAAACATCTCTCCGATTTCCCTTAATACATCTTATAAGTTTAAGCTTGATTGCGTGTGCTAAATATAACCGTGCTGACAAGGTGTAGGTGTCTTGGGATGTTAGCTTTAATCATGGACCAACCGCTTTAAGAAGCTGTTCTGCTGCTAATGTGCATAGTATCTTTTAGCAGTATCTACTTGTGTAAATTAACCATTTTCATGTGGAAGACAGTTCTTATGAATGTTGCCGTAAGAACTACTGGAGCGTAGGAATTTCCATGTGGCGATAACCAGCACAAGTTTCTGGGAGAGTAATTATTAAATTAATCATTTACTTGATGACCAATATATTGTACATATAACAGACAACTTCTTTAAGATTTCCTTTACTCTCAGAAGCAACTTACAGAATTTGGGAAGGGTTTTTTTGTTTGTTTACTGGACATCTGTAGTTTGAGATCACCGTCTACCACTTTATACAACAAGTGAGCCGTTTTCTATCTGTTATCCAGTATGTTCATTGCAGAATATGAATTTACTGCGTCAACAGCAGTAATAACAATTCTGAAATTGCTGTTTGTTACTTAGATATCTAAATGCTATTGCCCTGAGGTTATATGAATTCCTGAGGCGATAAAGTAGTGATGTAAAGCAAAGACCTGAAGCCTCTGTGCTTTTTTAATTTACATTTTTGGACTTGCTGGTGAAAAATGACATAGATGTTAAATAAGGTTTAAAATGTCAAGCCACAATTTCATTTATAATTACATATGGCTTAATAAATGAAGCAAACATGGGCAGAGTTTACTTGTGTGGGTACAGAACATCTCTGTAACTCAAAGTTAAACTGCTGGTGCCTTAGGGTCTGCTTTGATTCCTGAAGGAAGAGATAAGGTCTGCATAGATCCAGTGGGTCTTCTCACCCAGGGTGCGTGAGCCTTCATGTGTTGTCTGAACACTTTCTGTAACCCTGACAATACGTAGACTACGTTTCTTGGGGTAATCCTTTGAGAGGTCCCCGCTTCACCAGTTTAAAATACATTGGCTCTGTGTACTTGTTCTGGTTTTGGCTGGGACAGAGTTAACTGTCTCCCCAGTAGCTGGTACAGCGCTGTGTTTTGGATTTAGTACGAGAAGAATGTTGATAACACCCTGATGTTTTCAGTTGTTGCTCAGTCGTGTTTAGACTCAGTCAAGGACT
>JAVKLA010000074.1:82965692-83021459 GCA_034782735.1 Sagittarius serpentarius
TTCTTTCGCTATCTGAACACATAACATATGTCTTTTTAAAACACGTGTACCTTATCAGTGAGAATAATAGAAATTTGTGGGAAATTTTCATAAAATGTATTGGTTTTTTTCTTCTGTGGCTCCCTTCCCCGTCTATTAGTTTTTTAGCAGAAACCTTTATAAAACACAACAAGCAATTTAAAAAATACTAATTGTTGTGATACTAAAATGCCTGTACTTTTCTTCTTGAGTAAATTTTAATTCGAACAGTGTGCATTTCAACTATGTATGGATAATGCTGCAGTGTAGTTTGTTTTTAATCTTTTATAGTTCTCGTCTCAATTATAGGAATAGTAAGAAGATTGATTACAAAATGTGTTATGTCTTAGTGAGGAAGCTACTGCTTGAAATCTGTGTTTAGTTCTCCCTCTCTTATGTGCTTCCTGGAAGACCTCAATGTGAAGTACTATGAAAACAGCAAAAATGAAAATGGTAAAAAATGCTTAATAACCATAGAAGATAAATATTAGGTTTCAGAGTTAGCAATCGCAGGTAATCCCTTTAACCACTGTATTGCTAGGTTTCTGTGTTGCGCTCAGCTGACATCCATTGACTGTCATGGTGGCAGTCAAGTTAGAAATTTTTTTTTTTTAATGTGGGAGGGGAAAAAATTAGTTTCACAGAATATGGGAGCTTTTAGTCTGCTCTCATGTGAATCTCGTAAATATGTTGAAGACTATGGAATTGCTCTGGCTTACAAGAGGTAAGGGTCACAACTTCAGGAATGTGTCAGTTTTTGCTATTTGCAGATTTTTTTTTCACTATTAATGAATAAAAGACTGAAAATAGAAACAAGTTGTTCCAAAGAAAAAAGCTTTCTATACTTGCCTTTCTTGGACGTGGTAGCAGAATGAAGGCGTAAGTTAAATCTTGACAAAGGGAGCTTTAGCTTTGGCACGCATTTGGCAGCACACAGTGGTGTGTTTCACCCGGGTGTGTGTCCTTTCACGGTTTTTCTTTATGCATTATTTTATCAGAAGAGGTCTTTCCATGGTACAAGCCTTCCAAGTGCATGTAGTGACTGAGGAAATAAGGAAATACCTTGTGAGAGCTTACTGTCGCAGGGGTGGGCTGCCAGGGCTTCCTGGAAGTTCCCAAACTTCCCACTGGTGTTGGCGCTTCCAGGCAGGAACTTCAGCTCCCGAGCAGAGGCTGTGTGCAGCAGGAAGGAGTCAAAGAAAAGGCAGCCTTTGACACATTGATTTTTTTTCCTTCTATTGGAACAAATTTCTCGTTGCATTTACACTCTGAGAGTAGGAACAAATAATACTTAAGAAAATGTAACTTCAATTACCGGAAATGTGTTTGGCAAAGACCACTTGTATGCGAAAGACCCATATCCAAAACCCACACTGTCTTTTTGGAGTTCTGGGTTGTGGTGGTGGTTTTGTTTGGGTTTTGTTGCTGCTGCTGCTGCTGCTGCTGTCGTTGCTGTGATGGGAAGGTGCTTAATTTTCTTAAAAACCAAGGTGGTTTTTCCAGGCTAAGCCAAAGCGTAGAGATGAGAAGAGACTGTATGGAGTCACGTAATATTTTTCCGTAATGTACTGAGAGTGAGGTGTAAGGAGCTCGGTCAGGTGCGCTGGGTCAGAGCCCCGTTCCACATTGCGCAGGGGCTGCTGCCTCTCCCGACCCAGAGCATCCCTGGCCCTTCTCCCCGCTGTGCCAGTGGAGGGAGCTGTGTATACAGGAATGGCTACACTTTCAAGCAATCAAAATACTTTTAATAATGTGAGATTAGTAATGAGTAGCCACAGTTTTCATATGGTTAGATAAAATAGGTTGTTTCCTGTCTTTCTACGTTTTTCTCGTGGTCACTTTCTGTTATTGTTATTTCTTTATAATACTTTTTCAGTTCTGACTTACTGTGTACTTTCTGGCTATGTAAGCTTTCAGAAGGTACTGAAATCGCTATAGTTAACTCATCTGTGTATAATCTTAAAAACTAGAAATGTAGGCAAACCCATAGCATGGCTTTGGTTTAAGAATCCTGAACAATTAAAGGTAAGGATAATTCTCCCTCATAAGCACTTTTAGTATACAGTTTTCTTAAATTTTTTGCTATTTCCTTTTTTAGCTCACAAGCAGAGCGTTATGTAAATTTATTTACTGTAAGAAAATAGTACAATTGACATGAAGAAATATTTTAAATTATTGTCAGTCAAGGTGAACGTCAGCAAAATTGCATTTCCCCCCCCCCGTAGCTCTTGTGCGTTCTTTCATCATGTCCCGTCTGGTACGGAGAAACAATTACCGTTACAGATGTGAACAGTTTCAGTGGTTGTTGCCAATAAGTTCTGTCTGTACCGTGTGTTGATGTGTGTTGGCTTCTTCCCTGGCATCTGATGGAAGGATTGTGAGGATTCTCTGGATTTAACTAACTATATACGTTTTCAAGCCTGATAGAGAGAGAGGAAAAAGGAGGATGGATGGAAATCCTTATCCCAACCTGCCCAGTTACAAACCTCCCCTTCATAAATAAGCAGAAAACTTGTCCAAAGAAATACAAAGAGAGGGACCTAGCAGACAGGAGGGAAAAGTGACGATGCTTTTCATGGAGTTCAGTTCACAAGCTTTCATCTATAGATAGTGAATTCTGACTGTGTGCATTCAGTGCTGGGAGATACGAGCTGTGACAAAGATCGAGAGGGGCTTTGGTTGTCTGATTTCTTTGTACCCTTAAAATACCAGGTTGGGATGCAAGGTTTGAGTTCTCTGCCAAATTCCATGCAAAGTACATTTGTGGGCTTGAGCAAATTATTTTACTCATTTCAAATATATTTTCAAAAATTTGTATATTTTAAAGGGGTTACCACTGCCGAAAGCCTGCAGACCCTCGCTGGGGTGTACCTGGCGCTGTGCATCTCTGCTGTTTTTGAGCTCAGATGAGGATTCTCTCTTGGCTGTCAGAGCATATGGCGATGGAAATGGGGCTGCTGCAGCATCTTCCCTAGATTTTTTGAGTTTAAAGAATTATGTGCATATTAAATGTGGCGACTAAATCTCAGTGATTACACTTACATTTAAATTATAGGACGTAATTACAACCCCATAATTAATTACGTTGGGTTGTCGTTCAGCACGCTGTGGCTGGGTGGCTCTCCGTGACAGTGGCCGTTTGATGGAGCAGAGCTGGGCACGGTTTTGGTGGACTGGGGCCGCCGGAGGCCACCCTTCTGTGCTCAGAACCACCGCGGCAGCACCACAGGTTCAGACAGTATGTTTGATAGTAATACACGGGTCTGGCACCTACTTCTGCGAGGCTTTAATACCTAGTACGATACGGGAGCACCATCAGTGTGCACCTCATAGCAGATATGAAGTATCTGGTAGCAGTCCATCTCTCATAAAACCGCCTTCAGCCTTAATTCAAATCCATTGATTCCTATTCCAGTTAAACCTGGAGAACTTAATTTGTCTTTTAATCCTTTTATTGTAAGCTAGGATAAAATTAATTTTACTGAAGAACTGTGCAAAGCCAATTAATGTGATCTTTAGAGTTATTTAGTAAAGTGGTTCAAACTGTTAAATTTATCCTGACCTCATGGCTGCACTCTCTGACTGCTTTTTAAATGAAGTAATCAATATCTCGCAGCCTTTTAAATAATTTAAACTTCTGAAATATTTTACCTATATTTTAAAGACTTAATAAATATGCTTCATGCTATCTGTAAAGCTGTCTCCTCTAAGCAGTTGTGGATGTTTAATTCTCAAAAACTGAGATATTTTGAAATATTTAATAAGGTCATTTTGTCTAAAGAAAACCCAGCTGGGTAAATGCATGGACGCAATAGGTTTCTCTGTCGGTGCGTGGATCTGGAAGTGTGTTATTTTTACAACTAAAATGGAGAACGCTTTTGTCCTTTCGCCAATGTAGCTTCTGTTTTCCACATAGAGCTATTTGAGGTTATTAATTTTCTTACTGTGATAGGGTGATCAACCGTCCTGTCAAGAAAATGGATCTCTGTGTCACCCTTTAGCATGATTAAATGGAGGCACGTCGCTGTGAGAAAATACCAGATTTTCATGAGACAAATGAAACTGTAGAAAGGACTGCTTTTATAGACATTATTTCATTTTAAAATCTCCCAAATGGCCGTCAGTTTATTTGTAGGAAATCATTACAATTAATTGTGTATTTCTGCCAGTAATTAAAAAAAAAAAAAAAGTAAATCCAGAAATATTTAAGGGTGTTTTTCCCCTCTCATCTGGAGGTTTTGGAGAGGGATGTTGCTGGGAGGAGGGTTGGGATCTTGTTGTTTTGGGGGTGTTTTGGTTTGGGTTTGGGTTTGTGGGTTTTTTTTTTTTTTAGTTTCTTGAGTTTGGCTTTTTTTGAGGTAGAAAATCCTATGCTGCAGCAGTGAGCAGGATAAAGACTTATCATATGCCAGATTGCTAATGAAACACTCTAAGAATATTTCCCACCCTGTTCTGGTTGGAATTTATTGTTTGGTTAACAAAGAGTTATCTCCTCAACATCTGGATGCTGGAGTTGCAGGGTCAGCGGTAGGAGTTAGCTCAGCTGCAAAGTCTACGCTGAGTGCACAGCACCATGCCGCTGCAGGCCCGGGAGCTTTCCTGCTGGATCCTGTATTAATTGCAGACGAAACGCATCGACGCGTGCTGTGCAACGACAGTGCTCCTGGCCGTCCGTGGGACGACAGAGGCACGGGTGGAGACGGAGCTTGTGGTTGCCCGCTAGTTCGGTATTTGCTGCTTAAAGTTGCAATGTGAAAGTTCTGAGCCGGGCCTGTAATTTGAAGGATGCTCTGAAATCCATCCTTCCAGATCTAGTGAAGGGTTAACTTCATATTGCTGTAATCAAATGAAAGGCGGGCGGGGGGAGGGCGCAGCGCACCGAGTGCCCCCGTGGTTTAATTTCCTACTGGAAGCAGCACATGTGTTCGCTCTTCCTTTCTTCCTCGCCTGGGAGCCGTGGCCGGCGCGGGCGGCGCGGCCGGGGTCAGCGCCTCGCCTATTGATCAGCATCCCGCCGTCCCCTGCTCCAGCATCTGCTCCGCTGCCTGCTCCCCGCGCCTGCTGCAGCACATTAGAATAGAAATCCATAACCAGAGCTGTGCTCATCCAAGCAGGGGAAGAAACTAAATTAAATGGTATAAAACAATCTCGGATCAGGAGTTTGTGCCAATTCATCTTGATCTGAGATGTCACACCGGGCTCTGCCTGAGCACCTGGGCTAGAGGCGGCCGCAGGGAGCTGGGAGGGAGCCGCCATCAGTCATTCGCAGCGGTGCCCTTTGGTGGGGGGCACCCCCAGGAAACGGGGTGTGCTGGGCCATGGTGTGCGCGGCCGTGCAGGAGCTGCCGTGCACCCGCGTGCGGCCCTCGTGCTCCCCGGGCGCCGGGGAAGAGAGGCTGCGGTAAGGTGTAACGTGCAAACGGACTGTATGCAAACGTGAATGAGAAATTGGTGTCTGCAGATGGCGGGAGTGGGATAAGCGATGGCTAAACAATTAAAACTGTTACATTTTTTTGCTTTGTCTGTTACAGCCCATTTTCATCCTTCTTCCTCTGAAGGCAGTTACTATTGATTTTTTTCCTTTTTTTTTTTTTTTTTTTCCTTCTCCCCTACCATTGTTAAGCTTTCTGTTGTTTTTCCTCTCCCTTTTGGCTGGCACATCGCTGTCACAGCCGCAGCGTGGTTGCCTGAAAAAGGATGGTCTCCTAACACGGGTTCTAAAATTTGGTTAGTTTACTAGTAGGTAACGTTTCGTTTCCTGTCGAGCTGCGTGAATGTCATTAGCGGGGAGAGACGTACAGTGCGACTCGCTAACTCACCCTTCATTAATCCACAAGCCCGATAAGTCTCATTCAGTGCCAGGTGGTGCGTTCCAGCTTCTTGGCAAAGGTTTAACAGTGGATTAAGACTTCATTATTTTTGTAGAATATATGGTAGGGCATTTTGTAGTATGCTGTGAATTAGTACTATAGGTAAAAGTGTACTGTACTTGTCAGAGTAAATGAATATGGTATTTTCCTTCCAGTCAATTTCTTCTAAGATTTTGTTTCTTTACCCAAAAAAACCCCACAACTTCATCTGCTTAGTGAAATTCAAAATCCCTGGGCTATATTAGACTAACAATGTAAATTTCAGTTTTAGTTAAAACTCATAACACAGTGAGGTTTTTTCACTGTTTTTAAGAATGTTTGTTAAAATACCATATGTAACAGTGTATAAAAATAATACTTTGGTTTAATGCATATACTGTTATGCTAAAATTTAGTAAGAATGTGAGTGTGATGATGGATCCTAAAAGAAAAAGATGCTTTTATTTAATACAAATAATTTATCCTAAAAATCCATCATCTTTAAAAAAAAAAATTCCACTTGTTACGCAAATCTAAAACTAACAAGAAGCAAATCAAAAATCACCTTCCACAAAAAATAGAGAAACACAGAATTTCATGGATCTTTTATCAACTGAACAAATAAAACTGTGAAATTAGACGGTTTTATGGTGGCTCTTTTTTCCCCATGAGATCTTAACAGTTTTTGAAGGGTGGGTTTCATTGAAGACAGACCTTGCAATAGGTGGTATTTAGACTTCTACTGTGCGTTGTAGGTTTTGAGAAGTAAAGTGGGATCATCTCCACTAGCCAAAAATGCTGGGAAGGGCAGTAATGGTCCTGAAGGTGTGATTTAAGATAAACAGAAACCTCTTTTATTTTCTCTGGGAAACACAATGTTGTTTGGAGTATTAAAGAACAACCCTGCTGTTGATTTTTCTCATATTTCTTACTTTTCATTTTAGGTTGTCTGTCTGGTCTCCCACAAATGAAGAAAATATCGACGTCCTATGAAGAGAGACGGAAGCAAGCCACGGCCATCGTCCTGCTGGGGGTGATCGGGGCAGAATTTGGAGCTGAAATCGAACCTCCAAAGCTTCTCATTCGGCCACGTAGTTCCAGTCAAATTCCCGAGGGATTTGGTTTGACTAGCGGTGGATCAAATTATTCCTTGGCAAGGCACACATGTGAGTAACCCAGGATACTATTTTCCCTTGCTCTGGTGTTTTGGGGGGGGGGGCGGGGAGGAAGGGGTGTTATTTACATTTCAGTACAAACCGGTTCATTTAGAATACCTTTCACTGGAAAACAAAAGGATGAGAAATTTTGAACGTACAGTAAGAGGTTGCCAAAAAAAACAGCGCTGAGCAAGCGGAATGGAGCAGTGGAGTGGTGACTGGGTGTGGGGTTTGCACTGGTGCTGCTGGGAGGGAGGCCTCGACCGCAGGGGAGAACCAGGCTGGCGTGTTTTGGCATCAGCCAGCTCTTCTGCTGAAATTCTGACATCCTGTATTCTCTTCCCAGTTAAAAATCCTGCATTTGTGTTATTTTTTATTCTTTTTTTTTTTTTTTTTCTTAATCCTGAAAACATTCCTTGGGCTAGTGGAGAGAGAGGGAGAAGACTGTCAGCACTAGGCCTGACTCTTCGACTGACTAGTCTTCATTTTCAGCACTTGGTAGGACTTGCTCTTGGTGGAGTCACTCTCCCTGTAACTGAGCACTGGCAAGTTTTCTCATTTCACACATATACATTTTTGGGATGTGGATCAGCAGGCTATAGAAAAACATACTTGGCGATGGGGAGGTATGAGGGCAGGGGAAGCGTGCAGGATGTCTGATGTAAAAATCAGACAGATGGATTTTGATAGAAAATGGTGGAATTCAAGGTGTGCTGTATAAAGTGTTACATTCTGGTCCTATATCAAAATTAGTACTGCAGTGTTGCTGGAATTATCCTTAGTACAGAGAGTAAACGTGATCTTATCGAAGATGGTTGGTTACATGTCTATGCATTGACTATTTGATGTTAATAATGCAAAATCCACTAGAAGCAAATGCAGCTACAGAGCCCTGGGTTCATACAATTATTTTGGCCAGGTTCCTGAGCACGCTGGTATTTGTTTGTTTTATGTGGAGTCTGGCAAAAGTCCCCTTTGTCCTCTCTGTAAGATCTCTGTAGCACTATAGACTCATTGCCAGTATTGCTTGAAAAACCATCCAGTATCTGCTTAGCTATAAAATAATTCCACAGCTGTGGATTTCTCCTCTTGCACTAGTTCAGTTTTCACCTGATGCCCAAGTCCCTTTGAGGAAAAGTGAAAAAACCCAAATAATTGAAAATCAACGTATTGTCTCAGCTCAAAGCTATTAAAGGGAGAGGACTGGCAGTAATGATAAAAGAGGCAGACTGTCCTTCCGTCGGGAGTCCTGGTTACATGAGCTGTGCACGCTTACTTCCAAAGTGCGCTGTTCAGTGCATCAAACCTGAAAATGATTTGGAGGAGCTGATTGTCTCGCAGAGCAGTATTCTGTCCCTTCAGCACAAGAAGTCTTGAAGGCCTTGTCTGCCACAGCATGACTTTGCTTTGTATTGGTTTCATTTCCTGTGTTCCTGCTTGCTTGTACTGGAGAGTAGTCTCACTCCCAGGGTCTGTATCAGGCTAAAAAGACTTCTGGTCAGAAAATATGCAAAGCTCATTCTGGGTTTTTTTTCTAGTCATTTTTTTACTCCAACTCATTTTCCTGTAAAATATGCAGATAATGAGTTTCATAATGATGACAGATTTTATATTTTTATTTTAATGAAGTGCAGGGAAAGTGCTGCCTTTTTAGTTACACAGTAATGTAATACAGTAACAATAATAGATAAACACAGCTTCATTACTATACTAATGCATGAAACATATTGTAGACTGTTCCCTTCTGTTGAGGCCTGTTAGCATGGGATGGCTTGCCCTCATGCTGATAAATTCCCTTAGCCTCCAGAAAAGGTGGTGGTGTGCACCTCCAGAGAAGGTGGGGAATGGTCCATTGCCCACCCAGCCCTGCGCTGTGCCCAGGAGTCGTGCGGGAGGGTGCTAGCTGGCACACAGTAGCACTGAGTTAGCTGCCATTTCAACTGAATTGTAGAAGAACGTGTTCAGAAGCTCAGGAGCATCATGGAGCACTGCTTGAGTTGCTGGTGTAGGCACAACCTCTGTCTTCCGCACAGTAGATGGCTGAAATTCATCTCCCATGAAGCGTGGTGCTTCTTCCACTGATTTTTGAAAGGCAAAGGAAAGGCTGATTGAGGGAGCATGCAGACAGCCCAGTGCTCGCATCTGGAATGTGCAGTCCCGGTTGTGACAGTGTGGAAACGTAGGGTTGGCTGTGCAGCACTTCACAAACCAAGTCATATTTCTGAGAAACCTAGGGAAAGGTCTGCCATTTTTTTCAGCTGACATCTTCATATGACTCATTTGTAGATCCACTGCTTTAGTGAACAGGACTATTCTGTCAGCCTTCTGCAAACCGAAATAAAAAGTCTGACAGTTCTTTGCTTCCTCTTCTTTTAGTTTCTTGCACATATACGGAACTCAGCTTTAAATACTTGTATTTTTAATTCTTTTTTTAAATTGGGGTTCTTAGGGGGTTATTTTGTGTCTCTGTTTTCTCATGTGTTCTGTATTGTTGTCCATTTTAAGTTTCTGAGCTATTTCTCTCTTCAAATGGTATCGGGAAATGGCAGGCTGGAGAAGACTTTCCCATGTCTGTGGATGAGCCAACACAAGGGATTGCCTGTCCTCAGGTGGACAGAACAGGTTCTTCCCTGTTTTTCTGTTACAGTGCGAGGCTGAGTCAGACTTCTTATCTTTCCAGACTGATAGTTGGGCACAAAGTCAAAATGAGCTTTGTTTGTCTGTTAGAGTTTCTTGAAATAAGAGGATGCTGACATCTTTGTTAGGCTCTAAGTGGTGCAGAGTGCTCTCTACCTTGTTTGGAAGCTGTTGGTGATGCAGAGATCAGCTTTGTCTTCTCCAGACTTCCAGTGGCATGTTCCACAAGCGAAGTTGGTTTCATTTATGCTTCACTTCCAAAAGGCTGTCAAGCCTAACGTTGCCTAATCTTCCATGGAAGAGAAGTCGGATCATTTCCATCAACAGTGCCTTGTCTTTGCCATTCTCACAGTTGTATAGGTCTGATGTGAGCCTGTAGCTGATGGTGTTGCTTTGTCAGAAGCGTGGCTGAGACACTTGGACCGATCTTTGGTCCTCACAAGTTCTTTCCTCCAGTGTCTTTGTTTATCTATTTGCGTGTTATTTTTGTTACTTTAGGCTTAGCAGAGTTATAAGCTCCAGCTTTGAAGTCCAGTTAATCATAACCTCAGAAACACTGCACGACTGTCTGGCTGACTGATAGGCTGAAATTCAGTCTTTAACATAGATGAAGCTTGACACGTTTAGATCAAGGCTGTAAAGTAATATCTGAAATAGATGAAGAGCCAGAGGAAGATCAGAAATAAAGACTAGCTGGAGGAAAAAAAATACAGGAGATACTGGGTTATATTTTTGGTTGACGATAGCATTAGCAGTAAACTTGATCTTCTTCACTGCATTTTCCGTACAGCCCTTGCTATAAGAATCTGATGTAAGTCAGTATTGCTGTCTTGCTGGTGTGACCTGCCCTGTCGCATTTCTGCAGAGGTGACAGGATGCTATTTTCTCAGATGTTTTGCTCAAGTAGAGCATGATACGCCGGTACCTCTGACAGCAGGTATGGTATTGGGAACAGCTTTGTTTTGAAGCATTTCCACCATATCTGTCTGCGACACATTTCACCTAGAGCAGGTTCTTTGGATAGCCGTGAAATAGAAGGGTGTCAACTTGACACCCCAGACCGACGTCTGCTGTTGGAGGTCTGCTCTGGTCTTCTGTGAGCCTGGTGCCCAGCACACCTCTGTGGGGATTGTACTGCAGCAAGGTACCCCCAAAGGGGGACAGGATAGGTGAAGACTCACTGAAAATGGAAATACTGCTTGCTGGGAAACGCTGTTCTCATGATGTGTTTTTGTTTATACTTGTTAAAAGGCCATTCTCACCTTTACTGCACATATGTAATACTGCAGAAGGAATTACTTTGACAACCGGACAGTTGTTCAGAAAGTCAGTTCTTTGAACAAGAAAAAGCAAAATTCCTAGTACATGCTCAGACTTAGTTTTTCTTTCTGATGCGTGTCGTATTGTGACTTTCAGACACCATACTAAAATACATACAGGTTCTTTCTTTGTCTTCCAGTGACACAGAACATATTTTTGGCACTTCAGAACAGATGCAGAGTTGATAAGGTGTAGTCCGGTCGTGTGAAAGCTGGCTGTAGGATGTAAGTGATGGTATGAACCAGCAACACTTAGTTGAAGAAATTACTGGTTTTCCTCCATTTCAAGTTGTATATTTGACTTGCTGGTGCGGCAGCACCCTCACTACCAGGGGATGCTGGGGTGGAGGAGAGCTGGGAGCTGCTGCAGCTTTCTGCTGGCCACCTGTGTGACAGCATTTCCAGAAACCATTCCTGATGATGCCTCTCCTCCCCTTCAGTCTAAGGTGTGATACCTTTTTAACCATCATATTTTGTTACCGTATACTGAAAGTGTATGCTGTGAGTTATCCAAAGTAATGAGAAACACAGCATGTAGCCTGAAGCTACAATATTTTCTATTTCAAAATAAGTTATCAAAACAAATTACTGCATTTGTACTGTTAATGCATGCAGAGTTTTTGCTGCATAAATTGTGCACACTGTGATTTACTGTATTAAGAAAATAATAATTGTGATAACGTGTTTTTGAGAGGGCGGAATTCTCTAGAAATCCACACAGTGACCTTGCCTGACATCCTGCATTAATCTCTGTTGACCTTACAAATAGTTCATGGGATATTTAATTATAAAATGCCACCTAAAGAATTTCTCATTACAGATGCACCACATCACACTTAAACTGCAGCTAGTACTGTGTTTATAAAGTTAATGGGCTGGTGAATCTGAATGACTATTCTGTCCTGAATATGAAAATACTTGATTCTGTTGTTAATGCAATGTATTTTTCAAAGCATCTGCCATCAGTATATAGTTATTAATGATAAGCATTTTGCCCTTTTAACTCAGTCAGTGTCATATGCGACAGCATGTTCACGGTATTGAGTTAGTTATATTGTATTAGCAGGCTACGTGTACATACTTCCTTCCAAAGTGAATTTTAGGGTTTCCGCATTACGTAATCCATGGCAGTCACTCCAGTTTTGCTGGTTTCTGGATTAAATAAGCTATCCAGCAATTAGGTTCCTAACGAAGATTTATGATGCCATTTTTCATTTTTTTTAATTATGATGTCCCAAATCCGTAGCAGCTGACCTTCTTGCCTGTTGGGCTGGAGGGGAAGCAAGTGAAATTTCTGGACAGAAATAGAAATATACTTGTCTGCATACTTGTGTGGGGTTGTACTGCCTAGTGTTAAGACACTTTTTTTCTGTTACAGAGCCGTGTTTGTGAAATGTTACACCTTTGAGCAGTTACCTTTAGACTGTTCAGCCATGTCTCTGGAAACCCTCAGCCAAAACAATTAAGTCATTAGGTTAGGATGAAGAAAATACTTATTTTTCAAAGTAAATACAATCTCAAAAACGTTGGAAATTTAGCACACCTACGTTTAAAGCAGGGGTTTGCCATTAAGGAAGCAGCTCTTGCATTAGGTGTGTGTCCACCTTGTCCTTTTCTGTCCTCTCCCAGGGATATCTTTCCAACCTGAGGATGAGGGCAGTGCTGGCAAACCTGCTGCGGCAGAGCTGGGCAGGGTGGGAACGAGAGTGGGAGCGGATAAGCAGCGTGTGATGAGGATCACAGGTCAGGTCGCTAGTTCTAGCATGGGACCGTTGTCATACCAAGTGGATGAGATACTGCCCATGTTATTCTCAATTTTGGATTTTTGTTCTTTTGCATTATTTACTGCCTGATATTCAGGCTTCACCACTCATTAGTATCTTCTAAAAGTCTCATTGTTGCAGCCCGTGAATGCCTTTTCTAAGCAATGTATTTGTCCTTACAATATTTCTCTTGCTACTGAAGTTGTGTCTATGTATGTTAGAGAGGACTATACTTTTCCAGATGCGCTGTGGCTTTGCAATCCAATTTTACACCTATGTAGGCACACAAAAAATAAGCAAGCACAAGATTACGTGGCGTGTGCAGTCAGGTATTTCACATGTTTTGTCAAATTGGGGTTTCCAGCATTACAGATTCTTGTATAGTATCCCAAATGCATTTCATCTGAAAATAGAATTTAACCCAGGATAAACTTGAGACTCCTAGTGAACATGGGATTTTTTTGCTCCATCACCTACCTTGAAACCTTTTCTAATGCCTTTTGATCCCTCAGTTCTGCACTGTGAAAATATTTAAGTTGCTACTCCAGCAAGCAGGAGACAACAACCCCTGCGAGGAGGAGGTCGCTCCCCGCTGACTGTGTGCACCTACTGCAGAGCTGATAGGCTGAGCTGGCAGCAGCAATTAATACAGATGAGCGAGCGCTTGGGATCATCACTTACAGAAGCAATAAATCAGTTGAGCACCTGAACCACAGCCTTTCAGAGCAAATTAGGCAAACTGTCTCAGTAACTTAATTTAAACAAAAACAAAAACACAACAGCGTGATTAAAGCAAAAAACTGATTTCGTTGTTCATAATGAGCTCGCTAGCAGTGCGTGCCCTTTTGTTGGCTGTATTTTTAGATCAGTTATGCAGAAAGCTACTGAGATTTCCATGGATCCCATGGTTCATGACATTATTCGCCTTATTTGAATCTGTACGTTTTGGTCAGCATGCTGTGAAATTCAGTGTGCTAGTAAGTCTGAAGTGTGCTTTTTTCCTTGAGTTGGTGTGATTAGAACAGTGTCTTGAGCAGAATTTTGTCCCTGAAGGGAAGAAAAAATAAAAAAAGAAAAAAAAGGAAAAACGGTGGTTTATGAAAATCTATATCTTAGCCTCAGAGATACTATTTAGAAAAAACAGTCAATCTGTATAGCAGAAAACAGTCAATCTTTGTGGCAGATATTATGCCCTAATTTAAATCTGTTTTTTGGCTTTAGCAACAAAATCAAATCTTAAAAATTATATTCACCTTTTTCCTCAAATCCTGTAGGGGATGAGTGATTTGAATTACATAAATTTTTTTAATCAGACATTTCTTTTTTGCATATTTAATGCTTCGGCTATTGTAATGGGTTGTATCTCAGCGAACTAAAATCTCTCTTCTTTGTGTTTGGACTATGAGGAAGCCTCAGCACCAAACAAGTCCCCGTCAGTTGTGTTTTCTACCAATCCGTACGCCTCTGCGAGTGAAGGCTCAGCTTTGAGACTGATAGCCCATTTGGGGGTAATAAAAATTCAAGATACTGTATTTTTTCCCCTAACTTCAGCTTTCCAGAGTCCTGCGGGCTGCTCAGACCAGCCCTGGGTCGTTCCCCAGGAGGGCATCAGACCTGCCGAGAAGCGTCTCTGTGATGGCTGTCCGTAGCCGCGTTTGTGTCCATGGACCTTGTCTCTCTCTGCTTTCTGCTTCCAAATGTTCGAGCGCCAGCCCTCATATGAAATACCGGGCAAAACGTGAGCACCTCCGCCAGAGAACACTCATGTTTTCATCTAGTGGGAAAGAAACCAAAACGGCTTGGTTTTTCCAGGCTGCTTGTGGGGCAGCAGCACCGTGGGACCACCCGGCATGCCCACTGCGTGCGAGCAGACGGAGCAAAGCTTCCTAGCTGGGGCGGGGAGAGGCTAAACCCAACGAAGGTGCCTAGGGAAGGTGCCTGAGGGGGAGCTGAGCCTGCGCGGGGCTGTGGGAGCCGCTCCGCCCACGCGAGCGATGACAGCACCGGGGTGCGTGCCGCTGTGTGCGGGCGGCGAGGAGGCACACTTGTTTGATGAACACCAAGGTCATAGATTCAAGCAGTTAAATGTCGCAGGCTGCAGTTTCGTGGTACTTCCCGAGCTCACCCCATTAAGCATGGGGAAGGGGCCTGTCCCCAGGGCGAGCCGTGCAGCAAAGCGTGCCTCGGCGTGCAGGAGAGCACGCTGGGAGGGGATGCGCTTGCGTGTCCCGCGTTACCTGGAGCACAAAGTGCGGGCCTGCTCGGTGCTGAGGCCCTGGCTGCCCCGCAGGCCCCCTGCCGAGCTTTGCAAGTTGATCCCCGGGTCCGCATTGCCAACAGCTGATCATTTGCAGGTGCAGCTGGTCTTGGAGAAAGCTGGTTTAAGGTAAAAGCTTCGGTGTAGTACTAAATATCCTGAAAAACCTGCTCTACAAATGTGTCAGATAAGAGTGGATTTTTTTAAAACTTAAAGGGGACAATATTATTCCCATTTTACAGGTTAGGAACAGCAGTTTTTCGTGCAGAGGTATGCAAGGGTAACTCAGATACCTGTTTGAACAAAGAGCATCACAGGAGATACACACGTTAGCCATCATCTAAGAAAACAAAATGTGTATGATTTTGCTGCTGGTCTGAGCGTGCCATCCCCTAGTACCCGTTGAAAACACTGCTGATGCCACCAGAGCTGGAGATGTTAGTTTTCTGCAGTTCCTGTGAAAATGGGTGGTTGGACAGATGTAGGGACGGTGTTGATGTTGAATGGAAGAGTGCGGAGAGCACAGCCCCAGTGGCTTTTGGGGATCTGGATAATACGGTGTTTTAAGGTGAGAGGCAGTTCAAGTGGGATTCTCTCTTTTTGGTCCAGACATAAGAGCTCCCTTCTGATGTCCCAGAACCCCTTCCTCGCTCTAGTCACGTCTCATGTCAGCCCCTAATTCTCCAAAATGCGCCTTGCATGACCGAGTGCCTCCTGTTGCACAGGGGACCTGAGGGATCAGCCCTTTGGGGTTAGGTCCGGTCCCACGACAGTGCTGTTCCCATTGCTCTTCACAGCCCCTCCTCGAGCCGGGGTGAGGTATGTAACGTTGCTGAAAACCTCGCAGCATTTGTGAGGTGTATAATTCCTGCTTTAAGCTCTTATGACTTCAGGCTTACATCCGTGTGTTTTAATGTCCCGAGGGAAATGGATGTACAGGAAGCAGCTGTAGCTCAAGAGGAGGATACCTGCCCGAGTAAATGTAATATCAGGCTAGCAGGATGTACCATGATTAATTAGAGTCTTTTTTATTTCCACGTGTTTGTGAGTGTATATGTGTTTGCACTCCTTGGAAACAGCGTACATGTAAGGATCACAGTCCAGTGGCAGGTGTTTCTCAGTGCTGAGCAGATCTGCTGGGTGGTTCAATGTACCACCCCAAAGCAATAGCATCATCAGCTGGGCTCGCCTCTCCCGCCATCTCCCGAAGGGACTGTCTTTATCAACGGTCCTTGCCTATGAGTATCTGAATATTTAAAAGCAGTTTCTGTAATACCCATCTTTGCATTTAGGTGGGAAATTCAGAAAGATATATATGTATTTTTTGTTTATACAGCTATTTTGCTTGTTTTTTATAAAGAAGTTTTATTGTGAGAGAAACAGAACTGGTGCTGCCAGGACTATGCATAACTGAAGGAAGGTATAGCGTCAGCTCCAGGGACAGGTAACAGAGAGAACCGAGCGCAGGGCTGCTTACCTGTTTGCTGCGCTAGATAATTTTTGTTCTTTGCAGCTGTGGTTCATAATTGCAATAGATGTTTTCTGGCTGCGGAGCGTTGTGATCAGGCATATTATCTGAGATCTATTCTTTTCTTCCTGATGTGGGTGGTGAAAAGTCCTCTCTATTGGAATCTGATTACAATTTCTATTTTGCACAAATAGCCAGCCGGTTGGGAGGCTGATGAAATGCACTGAGTGCCACTGATGGCACAACAAGCAATAACAGTCTTTAGTAAGACAGATCATGTGCAAAGTCCATATTGGTCACGCATGTTCTAGCTGGGATAGCTGTGCTAAAGGGAAAAGAGGAATTTTTTCCCCCAAAAAAGTTCTCAAAAAATTGTAGTTTTATTTTGCTATGTTTTATATGGCTGATACCTGCTCTTAAATTAACATTACACTTAGAGCTAGCGCTTGACACAGCAGGTAAGTTGTATTTAAACGTTACAGAGGGCTTAAACAACCAGCAAACAATAGTGCATTATTTACATGCAATGTTGCCAACTTAAAATATGTATTCTTCATATGTCAAATGGGAAAACCAAAGCTACATACGCTTTTTTGCTGTTCAGTGTCTGCATCTAAGAAAATAGTGTCCAGACATTGTCAATCAATAGTCTGCATGTTTAAAAAGAACACTTCAGAATAACTTTTTTATGAACTGCTGCTTCATAAGCTGTGACAAGTCAATAAATCAGCCTGTGCTTGCCTTTGTAATGAGTGAGATGAAGAGAAACTCAGAAACTAATTTAAATCATCATACAAATTAACATTATTCCTTTGTTAGGGTTGCAGATGCTAAGCCGAGCATCCTTACCTTAAAGGAATTGGAGAGAAATCAGAGTTTTACCATCTTACAGATATGTGTGATAAGAATAATTGCAAACCTAGGAAAACACCTGTGAGACGTTAGACTTACTCATTTTAGGAAGGAGAAATGTGGGAGAAGGTGTATAAAAATAATTGGCATACCACTGCTTTTGAGACAACTAGCAGGGCTTGGGATTTACAATGGATGATTAATGCTTAGCATGATAGTTACTGGAAATTATTTCTTACCTGTTTTGGAGTCTCTCTTGACCTTTTTTCTAATTAATAGTCTTTGCTGGGAGCTTTTGCATTCATTGGGAGGAAGGTGGGATTTGCCGAGTAAGAAATGTGTGAAAATCGTAGTTATCTTTTTGTTGCCCTTGTTCTTCAGAGAAGTACCAGCTGCCTGTTGGAGCAGCGGTCGAGCAGGAGGGCTCTGATCTCAAGCTGTGCTCCTGCTGCCAGAGTCATGCGAGCATTAGAAACGCAGTCACTTTGGGGTGCTGCCGGGGCTCCCCTCCTGCTTCTCTGTCTCTTCCCCCAGGCTCACTGTGCTACTCCAGCACCAAGCACATTGGCCTGCCCTGGGGTACTCATTGCTTGAAGATGTAAGCAGGGTTAAGCATGTATGGAATAACAAGGAGTAGTGAAAGCTGCAGTAAACATAGGGTATGTTGAAGGGTATAACCCTTAATGCAGTCCAGGCTGCTGACAGTTAGGCAGTGGGAGCCTGTGGGGTTTGGGGCAGTTCCCCTATCTACTTGTCAACAGCAGGAACTTTTTTAATAGCTACTATAGCCATGGCTCACGGTGGTAAGATTGGATGAGCAGTCTTTCATCTAATCCAAAATGGCACATCCTATCCTCACGTGTATGCGAGTGCATATGTGTGACTGTAAATTCTGAAGTCTTTTATATTACATACACTGTATCAGTGTTGGTTTCCAACTTTTCATCATATATGTGCTCTTTCCATATAGGCAACAGAGTTGCATCATTGTGCAACTGG
Source organism: Sagittarius serpentarius (assembly GCA_034782735.1). Lineage (NCBI taxonomy): Eukaryota > Metazoa > Chordata > Aves > Accipitriformes > Sagittariidae > Sagittarius > Sagittarius serpentarius. Next base: position 82,984,012 of record JAVKLA010000074.1, read on the forward strand.
CTGTACTTGGCACTCTTAGTGTATTAAAAAAAAAAAAGAACAAAAAACCCATGTTTAAATATATACATCCCTTGCTAACTTCAGATTTCTTTAATTTTATATTTTATAAGCATTTGCATGCATCTTTGAAATGTCATAGCATAAAGAGCACATAATCAACTCAAACGTGTATGACTTGAGTATCATACTGGAGGTCATCTCTGAGATGATGGTCTGCAGCTGGTTGGAATAAATTGGTATGGAGTAAAAATTCCGGAATCACAGAACAGCCCCGGTTGGAAGGGACCTTGAAAGATCATCTGGTCCAGGCTTTCGTGGGAAAGGGAGCCCAAGATGAGACTATCCAGCACCCTGTCCAACTGCATCTTGAAAACCTCCAGCCATGGGGACTCCGCCATGTCCCTGGGGAGGTTGTTCCAGTGATTGCTTGTTCTCATTGTAAAAAAACCTCTTATGTGAGTATGAGACCTTTCATGGTGCAACTTGTACCCATTGCCCTTTGTCTTCTCCGTGCAGCTCCGTGTGAAGAGAGACCCTCTGTCCTCTTTGTAGCTGCCCTTTAAGGGCCGAAGCACTGTGATGAGGTCCCCCTGAGCCTTCTCTTTTCCAGGGAGAAGAGGCCCAACTCCTTCAGTCAGTCCTTCAGCTAGTCCTTGTGTCCCCCGCAGCGTAAAGATGATGGCACATTGTCTGGGAGTACAATTTCAAACTGTCTAACACAGCTAGCTGCTGCCAGGGAAGCCATCCGTCAGCACCAGCACTGGGCTGACGCGCTAGTAAGCTGGTTCAGAGATCTGTGTGTCGGAAAACTAATCGCTGCTTGTGTGATTATCTTTCTGTTGCTGTAGTTACCAGTTTAGCATAAGAGATGTTATTGCCAGAGTCTTTGTTTCAAGCTGTGGTTTGAATAGGTTGTAATTCAAAATGTGTAGCAATAGCCAAAAAGAAAAGGAGCCATTTTTACCATATGTCCTACCTTTGGAGAGCTTTGTTTTCATCTCAAAAGTACTCAAGTACGTGCAAACACAACCCCTTGCTCCGGTAATGCTGTGTCACTCGGGTTTTATTTTCTCCAAAGATAAATCTGGTTGAATCAATTACAGGGTTGCCCTGTAAAGAGCCTAAGGACGATGACATCAGCTGCAGCATAGACCCGGCTATAGGTGTGCTACTGAAGTTGAGGGGACAGGCACCTTTGGGGTGACAGAGCCTGGGGGGAAAGGAGCAACTTAAAATAGCTGGACTGCCCTGAGATTTTGTATTGCTCATGTGGCGTTGCAGCAGCTGAGAATAAAATACATCATTGTTGGTATGGATATGTCTGTTTATCAGACACCGGTGCTATGGAGAAGGTGAAGTTGTGACCGGACTCCCGCAAGTCGTTGCGTTGACTTGACTGACTTCGTTGATACTGTACATCTTCCGCTGTCATGTAGGTTGCATGTTGTCCAAACTGCTTAAGAAAGTTTGTTACAATTACGTGTAACAGGAGAAAACTTCTGAGATCAACATATAGTTTGGTCAGCGCTGTGATGGAAAAAACAGCTACTTCCCATGAAATGATGATCATTTTTATGGAAATAGCTTTATTTAGAAAACATTATATAATTTAGATTAAAATAAATAGCATGGTTTAATGGAATTATGCAATTAACAGGAATGAAAATACGAAGTTTAATGCACAGTTATGACCTGAGTCATATTGGCTTTCTCCTTCCCGCTAGATTATAAACAAATTTTGGATTAAAATAATGATAGTTTACTCTTTCTATAGCACCCTAATATAATTTCATAGTTAGAGGAAGAATGCATTTAAGCCAGCATAGTTGGGTTCTCTCCATAAATTGAAACAAGTCTGATCTAAAACTCATTTGCTGTCTTGGAACAGAATTGATCTTGCTTTCACATTTGATTCTCCCACTGCAGATTTTGAGAGGAAGAAAAATGCCGTTGTTAGGTCAGTTTAACTAGGCCAGAGTTAGACAGAGAAGACTGGGAAACCAGCTATTATGAACATTTTCTTCCTTTTCCTTTGTCTCCCTTCCTAACGAATTACACAAAACCTTACAGAATTTTGAAACAGCTTAGGGGCAGCGTTCGTCCGGCACTGCTTACAAATATTCTTTGCTCTCTGTTCACTTAATGTAGAAAGCAATATATATTATGCTGTGTAGTAGAAATGCTGGGAATTTACTGTATCTAGGATTGGTTGTTCTGGCCTGTTAAACTTCTGTTAAATTTCCAGAATTTACATAGATAATGAACATGGAGGAAGTGTTCCCCTTAAGGTTAAATAACATTTCTGATGTTTCCAAGTCTTCAAGGTGGATGAGGACACTTCCTTTCTGATCAGATATGGGGCAAAAACCCCTATTTTTTTTCTTTCATTCTTAAACAATGAAATCTTAACTGTCTGGTAAAGCACCGAGTTATATCTGTGCTGCAGAAACACATTCGACTAGGAAGCATTTGATTTTCAAAACCCTGAGAGGCGGTTCTAAATTCCAGGACAAACTCCGCTTCCTCGTGCGGGCTGGCGGTGGGTAGGCGGCCGCGGCACGGGGTGGGACGGGAGTGGGACGGCAGAGCGGGCCTAGGGGCGTCCTGCTGGTGTGTGCCGCATCCGCACCTCTGCGCCGCTCCAGTGAGCCGCCTTTTGGCCTTTGTGCCTTTACAGACGTTCACCTTTTCAATAGAAATGCAAAAAGGGACTTGCAGCGAGTCATAAGCGTCATTTTAAATGTACGTTTTCGCTAATCCTAACTTTTGCTTTTTTTTCAGCTAATGGGAGCCTCAAGTAACAATTTAAATTTACTGACAAAGTAACCAGGGACTACCTTTCTGTAGGTGTTTTTCAAAACTGTGTTACTTCTTGAGTATTTGCAATAGACGGGGCTGTCCCTCAGCCCTCGGAAGAGCAAAGCCAAACCTCCCGGGGCCACGTGCCCAGCGGCGAGCCCCGCGAGTGGGAATTGGTTCTCCCTTTGCAGTGGCTGGGAGGAGCGGGTGGGGGCTATCAGTTGCCTCCACGCCGATGGTCCTGTTGTTCTCGGCCGCCGGCAGGTAGGGGCAGCCTGCGCCGCCCCTCCAAAATCTGACTGCGTCGGCAATATTCAGAATTAATTTTGAATTGTTGCCCAGCGAGTGAAACGGTGCAAAGCGACCACCGGCGACGCGATCCGACGGTCCTCGTGTGCGCGCGAGCCGCGGATAGAAACCTAGCAGCTGTCTTGTCTGATCGGCAGAACAAAATGGCTGCACAGCAGTCCAGGCTTTCTGAAGTGATGTCCCTGCCTGCCCTGCCCGCGCATCCCCTCGGCTGGTAACGCAGTGCTCAGCGACAGCGCAGCTGCCCCGGCGCTGCAGCTCGCCTGCCCCGGGGATTCTGCAGGATTTTAGTGGTGTCACTCGCTCTGACGTGTAGCAATTAGGGATTAGTTCTTTTCAGTCTCTCTGCTTTTCTCCTTTTACGCAGGAGCAACTCAAATTTAATTCTAAATTGTTTTTTACTTAGAATAGAACGCAGCCTTGTTACTGTCATGCACAATAACTACTTCGCTCCTTAATATACTCGAAGCCATACTTTCAAAAAGAAATAAAAAACCTACTTATTCATGTAAATTCCAAAATTAACTTGCAAGTCGCAGGCATTGCACCTGATGCAAGTATGGTACTTGAAGAGGTCATCGGCAAAAAGGAAGTCTCTCCTTGCGTAAGTTCAGCTGAAAATGTTTAAGTGTCAGAATTACATTAAAGGCCAAAAAAATGCTGAAAATGAGTTCTGTAAAAATTAAGAAATTTGACATTGTGTGGAAAAAAAAAATCTTTCATCATTACATCTTTAGAAAAAATTCTTCAAATAATATGACTGGTTGATTTGTAAGTTGGGCCTAAAAATACCCTCTGATTTTATACCTCTCTGAAAGATGAGAGAAGATAGGTAACATTCGGTGCACTAGAAGTAGGAAGGGATTAAGGGATATGGATTTTTAATCCAGCTATCCAAACCTATATTTCTTTCTTTGGGCATTTCACACAGGTATACATTAAATCAGGAAAAAATCGTCCAGAAAGGGTCACAAATTGGTTTAATTTCTTGTAGAAAATCACTGTGCTGATGGACACGGGGAGAGAGAGAGGGCAGACTGAAAATCTTAGAGCTATGATTCTTTACTTTTTTTTTTTTAATAGAAAAACAGAAAAAGATGCAAAGCAAGTTAAATCATATTCTTTGAGTTCATCATTTTTATTTAGTTGGAACTTGATCTTGTGGCAAATTGTGAGAATGGGAATCAGAGTTATCAGTGTCTTGTTCATGCCTGAGCTATTGATTTTCCTGTGCAAATTATTTAATTTTTTTAAATCTATCGGCAAAATGGGGATAACAATGCTGACTGGTGTAATATGGTCAAAGCTCTTGAGATTCAGCAAGGAAAGACACTTTAGAAATCCAAGGGGCTATATGCATTGAAAATAACTGATAAGCTTTAGTATTCATGTCACGTTTTCATTGATAAAAGTGACATAAGGAGCAAAGACTCAAACCTTTATTTTAGTGTTCAAGTAAACACATGAAAAATTGGACAGATTTTTAACTGTGCCACTGTTTGCTGGGTATAGCTTTTTTTTTTGTCTGAGTATCTGTGTGCTGTCACCTAGGGTGTTTCCTGTGACGATATATAGAAATCGCTTCAGAGAACTGTCAGGTTTGCTATCTCTGTCCTAAATGTTGAAAGCGCTTCAGTACTTGTGTCCAAAACTTTATCCTTCTCTACTGGCTGAGAAAAATCCAGTCTGGTTTTGGTGCTCCTGATAACTCCCTTGTACTGACAAAGTAGTCAGCTCTGTCCAGGGACAGAATCACTGCCTTCTGTGCTCTGGATTACCTCCTGTACAGCTCTTTTGTATTTCTGTATGCTTGTGGCGTATGTGTACCAGTGCAGAATAAAACACCAAAACCAAAACTATATTTTAATAGGAATTTATATAGGAATGTTGTTTCCTGAGCTACGTTTCTGCTAAGTTTGTTTCTTAATGACTTTTTATAACAGAAAGTGCATGTAAATCATCAAAACTTACTTTTTGCTAGGGCAGATTTTTTTGTTGTTGTTGTTTCAAGAGTATAATGTTATTTAGACTTCCAGCAAGAAAGACAACACCCCCTGCTTGTGGTAATTTCAGTATGCGCTGAGTAGACGAGCCCTTCCGGAAGCAGGAGGAGCACGCTGAAGTGCAGTCACAAGCTGCATTCTGGTTTGGTAGGATCTTTTCTGTCACATCACCACGTTAGCCCAAACTTCTACTAAAATACCTTTAAATAGATATTCTCGTGCCTGTTTGATGGTAGCGCGAGTGTGTAGGTTCACTAAAAGATGCCAAATCAGCACCGTGTGCAAGCAGGGACCTGCCCTGGGCTGCACGGGTGAGGCTGCGGGTCCCGGGGATGCACATTAGTGTGGCTGCTCCTGGTCCTGCTCCGCATAATGGACTCAAAGGTTAAGAGCAAAGGATCTCCGCAGCCCCAATCAGCAGAGCTTTTCCAGGGCTAATTACCTCTTTACTGCGCTGACTCTAATGTGACATGTTTATTGCCTTAACTAACAACTCATTAGCTTAGTTGATGTTTTTGTCAATATTAATTCGTTCATTTAAGCCAAGTCAAAGCTTAAACAAAGATGTCCAGGCTGAGAAACGGGCAGTAGAATGACTTTTGTTTAGTTCATCTTTTTCCTTAGCTCAATTTACGCAAGGTAGGTGTCAGCAGGAGCAATGCTAGGAGGATTCCTGTGAAGAAGGTAGGCATATTTCATTGTAGTAATGTTCGAGTAGTCACACTTCTTAATAAGGCTCTTATATCTGAGACATAAAACTCATACAAATTAGAGCTTCATGGCCTGCTAGGCACTTCAAGAAGAAACTTTGAGTTCTTTTGTGGCACACATATAAGGGGTTAGTGTGAATGGACTAGAAAAGCGCGTGTTTGGCTTTTCTGAATGCTTAAAATGGCAGGCGGTTTGTTTAATAAACAAAACAGGCAACTCATAGAGGACAGTTCTGAAAACTAAAGAAAAACCTCTTAAAATCAATAGGTCATCTTTATCACAATAGCAAGCTAAATGAACGTTACTAAGAGGTGTAACAAATAATTATGTAGAGATAATGATAAATTATCTTTATCTGGAAGTGTTGCTTGTTTTAGCCCTCCTACACATTTTTATATATATATGTAATTATTTTTGTAAAAAAATAGTCTATTAAATGACATTGTTAATCATGTTTCCTCAATATGCAGAACCTGGATCAGAATTCAGGTATGTTGAAGTTGTTTGGGACATCATTTCCCTCTCTCTCTCCCCCCACCCCCCCACTCTTAAGCTATAGTTCTCTCTAAAAGAAAAAAAAAAAAAAAAAGGCATTGTTGGGAGGAGGGAGAGTGAGTTAGTGAGGATGGACAGCAGCGCTGTGAGGTAACGCAGGTAGTACAACGCGCGAGTCAGGCGCGCAGCCCTCGGGAAGGGAGGCGATGCTGCGGGCGGGTTGCCGGCGCAGCGGGTACCTTTCAGGGCAGAGCCCCCGGCCCCAGGTGGGTTCCTTGGCTGCCTGCGGTAGGGTGCCTCACCGGCACCCGGTGCCGAGCAGGGAGACCGCATCGCTCTTGCAGTGCTGGTGCCTGCAGCACTGTCCTCAGGTAGGTCACTTAAATTTAACGTCATCTCTGCTGATTACTGAGGTGATGTCATCATGGTGTAGCACAGGATTTTTATTAAAGAACGGAGCTGATGGTGGCGCCGCACAGGCAGGTGCATGGCACGCTTGGAAAGGAGCAGTTGTTTTGGTGACTTCAGTGACTTATTTTTGCTGTTTCTCACTCAATTAAGCACATCTAATGTGGACTGCTTCTAGCTGTAGCCAAGATACTGATGAAAAGGTGTGTAATCTTAACATGGTTTATTTTAATTGAAAATTTCCTGTTTTAATCTTTTAAGCTAGTTTCTCTTAGACGTCCTTTCAAAATGATGTACCTTTTTTCTGAAAACTTTATTGCCTATATTAATATTATTACAGATTTTCAGGGTTTTCTTAGCAAGTGTCTATTGAAGGGAAGAATTTTTTTTTCATTTCTGTTTTGATTTTTTTTTTTCCCCACAGTTTTCAGGCAGAAATATGTAGGCCTGTAGACTTATATTTCTTCCAAAAATATGTTCAGTACTGTTTCTCTTGTAGTGAAAATACTGTGGTTAAGACTTAACACTGCCAACCTTGGCCAGTTTGATTAAGATTGCTGTGGTGTGTAGTCTGATGCGTTCCAGTAACGAACTGGCCATCGTTGCCATTGAGGATGCTTTAAAATTCTCGTAGGCAGCAACTGGCAGGGTTGCAGCATTGCTAACGGGGTGCAGACGTCTGATCCATCCTATGCTCGTGCGTACCAGAACAGCCTGCCTGCCTTTTGCTGTTCGTTGAGCTAAGGGTGATGGCGGGGAGCGTGGATACCGTTTATCTGAGACAGTCTATGCTAGTATCCCCTGCCTTTCGGAGTGTCGCTAGTGTCCGCGTTTGAGGACTGCGGTGGGTTGCCATCCTGTGGATTCTGTATGAAATCCATGGCACAGGGAGTCTCTGGGCATCACGTACCCTGCAGTTAATTAACGTAGCTGATATCCACACCTCTCTCTTTTTCGCTGACTTTGGGAAGACCCTGCAGTTGTAAGCGTCTGCACTTCTTTGGTGAGACAAAGCTTTAATATGGTGACTTTTGAGCAGGTTTCCTTACTACGTGTTTCTCGACAGCATGTATTTGGAAACGAGGCAAAAATCAGTTCTTCAGCGCTCTTTTCATTGTCCCGTTCTCTCCCGCTCTGCACGGCAGGCAAGGCGCTGACGTTTCTGCTGCTGCAGCCGCCCAGCCCCAAGCTGCCCGCGCACAGCACCATCCGCAGAACCGCCATCGACCTCATCGGCCGCGGCTTTACCGTCTGGGAGCCCTACATGGATGTCTCTGCCGTGCTGATGGGCCTCCTGGAGCTCTGCGCTGACGCGGAGAAACAGCTTGCGAAGTAGGTATCTCGTTTATTCACTTACAAATACTTACCTGCATAATTTCTGACCTGTGGATCTAGGTTTTGCAGCAGTTGGGTCAAATCCTGATGGCTGTGGTACTTGGCAAGAAGGTGGGACCAAAGAATAACTCCTTGTTTCAAGTTACGCATTTGAACCAGTACCATCTAAGTTACAATTTCAAGTCTGCTTTAGTCTGGCTCGGTTTGCAGTCTTGGGCGGCTCTGGTGGGCAGCCTTGGAAAGGAGAGGATTTAACCATGGCGGGAGAGATCCAGTCACTTGCGCGCCGTGGCACTGCCGTGCTGGCTTCTCTGGGCACTGTAGGTCACCCCATCTAAAACTGGGAGGCACCAAACACTTGGTAGGAGTTGCCTGGGGCTACACGGCATTAATCTTCCGTTCATATTGCTAGTTATTTTGATAAAAGTGAGTTAAACATTTTTTTATATCTAAAATATGCCTGTCTTTAACATAGTATTTTTTTTTTTTACCCTTTCTTAACTGTAAAAATGGTATTTTCAGAAGGTATTTTCTACTGGTTTGTCTGAATATGTGGATTATTTTTTTTTCCCATGGTTTCACAAGCCATCCCATCAAGATGTGAATTGTTTTGGAAAGTACATTTTGGAAAAGCTGGTTATTTTATCAACAGCAGCGCTGTTAATAGCATTAAGGTAACTTGTAGATTTACGGATTGCTAAGAAATCATAAACTCAGTAGACCACAGCCTGTCTCTGGGGTCGGAGAACAACTTATTGAAGTGTCCTAAATCAGGATTTATATGGTATGCTGTCCTGTACCTCTGTTCTAACCTCCTTGAAATAAAATCTTTCAATTAGGTACTTGTAATGGGGGGGGGCAACAAATTTCATGAGGACGTCTGATACTTTGACATAAAATGCCCAGCAAAAATGTAATACTGTTCATATAAATTTTTGTGTGCATGGAACTAAGTGCCTATTTGGTCCATTTCTTAACAGTTACTATAATTGTACAACTTCTAGTTACGTACACAGAGGTATGTACGTAAGTTGTTACACTTGATAGTGCCACGTACTGTCAGTCACACCGTCGAGTAATTATGGCTAAATCAAATAATTATGGCTAAATGTGTAAGTGAAGTCATTAAGATGACTTGTGTAATAAAGGTAGCGTCTTCCCTTTTTTTTAATGCATTTGTGTTAAGATAATGGGATTCCTGAACATTAGCATTTGGGATTTGTGTAATGTCTGCAACTTTGCAGGACATGAGTAGCATTTTTGTTGAGTATCCATGAATTTTATGATCCGAGGCCTAAATGTAATAAATTTCAACTGGGGCCCCGATTCTCACATGAACAGTCCTTACTCACACCATTAATCTGATTAATGACAACAGGACTATTTGCACAGGAAAAGGTTTTGCAATATAGTCCTTATTTTTATTATTGTTTGTCTTAAAATTGATCATCTCATCTGAAATTTATTCTAAATCTCTATCTGAACAATTTTTTCTGTGTAGTTTTATTAAAAAAAGCAAACCACTTAAACGTGCAAAAGAAATGGCTTTGATTTCTGTGTATAAATAAAGCAAAAATAAAAAGTCACTATAAGAAGCAACCACAGTAGGCTGTTTATATGAAATAAAACAATGATACTATGCTTTATGTAATTGGCTTTGAAATCTGTTTCAAGCTGCCTGCTTTTAATGGAAAACCTTGAAAAATATAAGTGGATATACATTAGTGCTGCTGAGACAAAATTTTCATTCGTAGGTACACGGCTCTTGCGTGGGAACAAATTAGTCCCCAGTTAGGACATACAAAACGTGTAGCTCCTGCTCTGGGTGGAGAATTGCCTTGGGCAAATACAAATTTCATGTTTATTTGGCTGTCAGTATGAATTAATACTGTAGTATTAAAGTTCTGCAGACATCCACTTGGAAAATATTTAAAATTAGTAATAATTTTCATCACATAACGTGTAGAAATCATTGATGTTTTTCTTAATAAAACCTCAGCACGTTTTTGTTGTTAAGCAAGTTCACGTTCTTAAATGCATAGGCTGTTAGCACGTTCCCAGTCCTGCATTTCGAATCTGTGCTGATGGGCTGTGTGTCCGTGCAGAACAGAAACGACACCTTCAGCCGGCGTGGGTGGCGATGGTGCTCTTTATTTCGGGAGAGCTTTCCTAATCTGCCGCAAGTGCAGTGTTAGTGCTTTCTAAGTCTGGCATCCCAGGCACTCTGTGAATATTCCCTAGGTTTTTTAAACATATTTCGTGCTTAATTTTTAATTTATGTAGTGCTTTCTACATAATACTTTAATTAGTGGTGTTCCTTAAGAGTTAATCTGTAAACCACTCAGTAACTGATAAACCGTTCGTTAATGGGGAAACAGTTGCATTCCTGAAGGAAGATGGCTGACTGGTCTGTGGTGTTTTCTTTGCAAGGTTTTTGCTTGGGGGGGCGGGGGGGGGGGGAAATTGTTGTCTGAAATAGCTGAGGTCATCATAATTGATTATTTAGGTATTAATTTTACTGTATTTCCTTTCATAAAATGCAGAGGTTCACTTTCCAACAGGTAATATTTTGCTTGATGGCATTGCTGATGTCTGTCAAGCTTTCTGGGTATATCCTGAAGCGTGTGGGAGAAGCGAGTTTTATGATAAAGGAGAAGGAAATGTCTGCAGTACTTTAAAACTGTTTTAAACCTGCAGTAGGCCTTCAGTGCTCAGGTGAATATGCACCTGCATGTAAAACGGCGTGCTTAGCAGAAGGAGGGGGTTTGCTTAAGCTTACAGGTGCTCTTGTTTACAGCACTGCAGTAGTAATATTACTTTAGATATTAAAAAAAAAAAAAAAAGTCCTTAAACAGTTAGCCAGTTTTCCATTTTATTCTAAGGCTATTGCTTGCTAAATCACAGTAAACGCTGTCCTTTTATGTCTCCCTATATGAAACTGTGGAATACCCTTCTAATTAGAAATGTCAGATGTTTATGTATTCATATTTTTAGTTACTTTTCTAATTTAGTCAAGAATTTCTTTTGCTTGCACCAATAACACTTAATGCCGTGAGCATTTACATGCCGGTGGCATTTAACCTTAGAACACAGTTTCAAATCTTACAGTTCTGAAAACTGCTCTATTGTGAATGAATTTTTCATTCCAAATGTTTGTAAACACGCACATTATAAATGCTGCAGACAATAAGGAACTGACCAGGGTTGTCTTAATACCGCGTGTGCATTTTATCATCCACCTGTGAAGGTGTTAAGGTTTCTGACTTTCTTTTACGTTATACTAAGGCAGATATTACCTGTTTTATATAACAGTTTCAATCTCCTCAAGATTTAAAGAATGAATGATTGCTGTGTTGAGCGGGGCGATTAATGGAGAAATATGTACAAACTGGATTGATATTGTTATTTTTCTGAACTTCAATTATTTCTTGTAGTATGACAAAAGAAACCAAAATGTTTTACCTTCCCAGAGAATCTCCTAAGCCCTATTGTATGTAAATGTCGACTTACAGAAGCCAAGTGAACGCAGTGCTTCAGAAAGTCATTTTCATCTTGCGATTACATCCTTAGCTGTCATAAAGATTAGTATGGCTCTCTATCCAGAGAGCACTGAATAAATGAATGTATCAGCATGTAGCCTTGAGGAGCCCAATGCAATTTTCATCATGATAAATTGCATAATAAGCGAGAAAGTGTTTGCTTATTAATCCATAACAAGATTTAGATTGAAAATGGCCTGTTACATTCATGACAGATACAGTACCGACTGCAGACAGACCAAGATGGAAAGAAATAGAGCAACAATGTGTGCAGGGGGTTAAGTGTGCGTCTTACCCTCCCGGTGCCCTGCTGAGCTGCCCCTTTTTGTGCCTGATTTACCGTGTACACAATAACAGCGCACAGCTGCCTGGCTTCTCTCCCTGATGTTAAGAACGTTTTATGAAAGAGCTTTTATGTCAAGCTTCTGCTTTAAAAAAAAAAAAATCGCATTTATTGACCAAAAAAAAAAAAAAAGCAGTGTTTTTCTTTTTTCCCTTCTGAATTAAATAAATATAAGCTGTTACCCAAAACTTCGGTATTTATAACTCCTCCACTCTCCCAGTTCATCCTAGTCCCCAGAGGTTGCACTGTGCTATCTTGCCATGCCAAATGAAACGGCTCAGTTATGAGGATTAAGAGTATTTTTCTAGCATTTATTAGGCTTTGATTTCTTGGCATGGATGATGGTAGGGATCATTGCTGTCTGTTATTTTTGCTCTTTGAATTACAAGCTGCAGTTGGATATAGATTATGATATAATATACTAAAATTAGCAAATTGCATTCTAATTGATCCATATGTTTTTATATATATGTGTATACTAAAATAATTAGGCTAAATCTCTTTAGTTTTGACTGTGTTTAGTGGAAAGCTTTACTATAGTTTTATGTTCTTACAGATTCTATCTGTGGAGCCGTAGGATATATAGTAGGGACATCCCTAGTTTTCAGGTACAGTGGAACATTTTTAGAACATAGCCTAAACAACTGCTGAAATTGAGGGTTTTAAAGGAGAAATGTGAGCTGGGTACTTGGTCCTAAAGGTGATGCGGCAAGCTACCGCATGCTGCCGCTACAGAAATGGTTTAAACCTGGAAACGGCAGCGATTTGTGTCCCTGTCCGTTCTGGTTTAGACCTTGGATTCCAGGAGGCTGGAGCTCAGGGTAGATGAGCCGCAGCTGTACCGCGCGACGGCCAGTGGTCCGTCAGCACCCGCAGCCCCTCGTGGAGGCCGAGGAAGAGGAGGAGTGTACCACACTCGCTGGCTTTATGCCGCACAGGCAGTTTGGTTCCTCCCGTTCCTTCAGCCATCACTTCGAGGCTGCCCATATAAACAAGAGTGGTTTTGAGGGGTATTGATGTAGAGGTTTCTGTTAAATGAGATGGGATGTACCCATCCGCCCTTTTTTCCCTTCTGCTGACCTCAGAGCATCAAAGTGAAGTCTCCAACCAGAGGAGAGAAAAGGGGCTGAATGTCCATCCAGTTGGCAGAATTGAGGCTTTCCTTGAAAGGCAAGATGGCCCTTCAAAAGATCCCTGTGGAATCAAGTGCTTTGAGTTCCCTCTCAGATCTCTGTGCGACCAGCTGGGTTGGTGCTCGGCTTCCTTCTTTGAGTCCAGTTAGCAAAGGGATATTAATCACAATTGTTACTTTTTATGCTGAAATTTCACGTTCTTAGTCCCACAAACTTTTCATCTGGCATTGCTTTATGGAAGTCAAGAAATGTTCTTCATTTTCTGTTCATCGTCATAGAAACCTTTTCTGTCTACCTTTTTCCTAGTATGACCTACAGCTCTTCCCAGGTAGCTTGTTGTTTTCCACTTGTTTTAAGAATCAGCTTTTGAAATGCATCTTCCTTATTTTTTGTAGGTAGTGAAGTACATAAACATTACTCTGAAGTTGTGATAACTTGTGCTAAATAACAAGTTATCTATTAAAAAAGTCTCTATTTCATTGAAGCATTATTCAGATAGCATATTGGTTCCCAGAAGACTCAAGATGTCCAGATTGCTGGTGTGGGGCAGATTGGGGATGGATTTGGGAAAAGAGAGTGCATCATTCCCTGGCGATGCAGGATACTGGCCACAGAGAATCAGCCTTCTAGAAATGAGCTAAAAGGCACAAATCAAAAGCACAAATACAGTAATAAATGCAAGTTTTTTACTGTCACTTGCAAATAGAATATTGTCTCTGGCGTTAAAGGCACGCGTTACAGGACAAGCTGCATCCGTTTTGTCTGTTACGTGTACAGAAATGAATCCTCAAATGTCTGCTCACAGTGCGGTGGGAAGTCGGGGGCAGGCTGAGGACAAGAGGGACGACACATGCTGCCAACTCCTGCTGGGTATACAGGAGTCCTCAAACTCCTCAGTACAAGAACAGAAGTCTGGGTGTGCAAGCCAGCGTTTCCCTCTGTACGTTAGTTTTGCATCTGCTTTGGTTTTGTTCTGGGGTTTGGTGCGGTGTGCCCGCCCTGGCTCGCGGGGCTCTCCTCTGAAAGGGGATGTGCAGAGCAGCTGGCCCAGCCCCAGGAGGGGGTTAATCTCTGCCCATATACTGCCACTGCTGAGCCATGCTAATGAATTAACAAAAAGCCTGTTGCTTTTCAGGAAAATGCAGGCTTTACCAAGCACCCTGTAAGGAAAAATACTGCTGGCAGAAACATGAAGCCTTTTTAGACAACAAAAGTACTGAGGCGCTGGGGGGGTGATTGCTTTTGGGGGATGATGAGCGCCTCTGAAAGCTTGACTCCGATACCACCTTCTTCCTGGGTCATCACTTTATCTGTAACATCCGTACAGGATTTTTTAAGTTCTGTTCAAATGTGGTTTTACAAGTAAAAGGCCAATGGGGGCATCTTTATTGTTGCAGAGACTTTATTGGTTTTCAAATTCAGGACTTTTAATGCATACAATGATGATGATGAATGGGAAGGAAAATTATGGTAAGTTTTGGTTTGTATTTATGTGAATTCAGGTCTGTAAAATGGTGATCGATTCATACCTCATCTTGTTGTTGCTCTGGACAAATAGTTAATTTGGCGGAGAATGCTTTAGCCACCCTGAAGTTCTTTGTTGCAAAGTATTCAGTTTGTAAGCTTTCACAATATTAAATCAGATATTGCAGATAGAATTATTTTTAGACACTTAAAAAAGAAATCAAGAGACTATATTGTCCTCTATAGATACCTCTCTCTCTCTCTCAGAAACTGGAAGAATTAAAGAAATAAGTAACTGTTCAGTTACCACATGCTACCTAAATCCTCTACAAAATCATAGACTTTGCAATAAGCTAGGTGAGTTTGTAAACTTCTGTTACTCTTTACCAAAAAAACTCACTAGATGAGCACAGGGGAGGAGGAACCCCTTCAAATAGTGCCCGAGAGATTTTCAGTGCGTCTGAGGAAGTGCCATGTCACGCTTATTTTCTCTTACTCACATTTGCACATGTGGCCTCTTGTTGAAGCTTGTTGTTTTGTGCTCTCCATCCTGGCTGTGGAAATGTAGATTTCTTCCTGTCTCACTTCCAAATAATGTCCTTGTAAGATCTGGGCTAGGAAATATCAGAGTGACTTCTGCTGAAGATAAGTAATTTTTCTGGTTTAGCCCAAAAATAGAGCAGCTCTCAAATGTTAATGTCAAGAGGTGAATAGACAAATTCACCCAAATATTTCTGGAGTTTGAACGAGTGAACTGATGCTTTTTGCTTGCCATTTTGAGTCCTATGGGGTTGGACTTCACATGGGCTTTGTGGCATGGTGTGATGGAAACGCTGACGCTGTATTGTTTGGGGGGGGTTGGTGCGCCTGGAATACAAGATGTGTATTGTGATTTCCACATCTTTGGGGTTGTTTCAGTTTCTCCTTTCCCTCATTTGTTTTCAGAGCAGGTTGTGTCCGACTCTGCTTTCAGAGCAGAATCAACTTTAATGACCCTGATGAACCATTTTTTACCAGTTTGGAAGCACACAGAGATGCTGAAGGGATAGAAGTGTGGAACGATTATTCTGTTCTCCATGACTCTGCTCTTATTTTCTGTGGCTTGCCTGCCATAGAGGTCGCTGGCAGCTTTCTGGTTTAAAGAAGTCTTGAGGATCTTCTAAGGTGTAAGTAAGGGCTAAGCCAACCAGCCCAGTCCGGAGGAGTAAAAGGAGAGATCTTTTGGCCCTTCGCCTCCCAGGTATAATGGGCGAAGTGGACACAGCTGAACCTCTGGCCAGCAGCATCTGAAGTAGGGCAGGCAGGCTGGGGATTTGCAGCCGGGCGTTCCCATTCAGCCATTCTAAGAGCATCAAATGGGTCAAATGAATGCAGTGGGAGAGCTGGCAGGGGCAGCCCTTCCTTAAACGAGTAATCCTCTGGCAGCAGCAGGACTGCGCGGACGTGTAAAGGCTGCAGAATGAGACACCTGGTGATGGTTGCCGGTGGTGCGGAGGCACTAACAGCTTTTTGGTGCTCTGTTGTCACCGTACTGTGCATTGTGGTGGACCATAACCTACCCAACTGGGCCATCCTCAGTGTTCAGAAATGCATGGTATTCTTCTGAAACTGCAGATTCTAGATAAGATTATTTCACTGGATTAGTACTCATTTTCTTGAATGTATTTTTATCTCATATACATCTGTCAAAGTATTAAACCATCTGAAATCACACTGATAGAGAAAGCTGCAGACACTGTCTTTTTCATGTAATAAAACTGTCTTGTATTGTTAATGTCCACCGAATGACATAGTTGCTTTAATGAAAAGCTTCACTTTTATTAAAGTTTAGCATTCACATACACTTGTAATGTAGCTGGCTAAGGTGTCGGGACAGCTTTAAAAGTCGATGCCTCTGTGTTGGCCAGTTAGTGCTGTTCACTTACACACGTTGGGGAGCAGCAGTCTTCCCGTGCAGCGTGGGAGGATCCGCTCCCTCTCTGAGCCTCAGAACCAGCAATTGCTGCCCGGGGTTGTATGCAGAAAAGTACTTCATTTCCACAGAAACAGGGTAAACCTATGTAAGTTATTTACAAGTTAATGCTTTTTTTTGTTGTTGTTACTTAATATCTAAGTAAAGTAACAAAGAGAAAGGATAGCTGAGGAGGGCTTTCAGTGCATTCTCAAGCACCATTTTTCATGACTTAATAAAATCCACACACACTCAAATGGTGAACTGATACCAGGAACGAGCAAAAGAAATTCTCTTTCTTTTGTTTTGTCTTTTCTTTATTTAAAAAAAAAGAAAAAAACCAAAACAAACACCCCGCAAACTTCTATGGTTACTGCTTGGTGGAAGTGTGGTTGTAGCAGCAGGACTGAGCAGACTGTATGTTATAGGAAAACTTTAAAAAGTTTTAGAGCTGGCACATTGGTTTGTGGTCTCTCTTTCCGTGCTGCAATAGTCATGTCAAAGAAAGTTTCCCATGTGGGGTAGGCTGAATGTTTCAGGTTAATCCCAACACATTCTGGTTCCCAGGTATTCCCTTCCCTTCTGTAAAAGCCTGATTCCCTATTGGAGCGTGTTCATCCCTGATTTCCTCCCAGCTCCTTCCCCACCATTTCTTCCCCCTGCACTGCTGCAGTTTTCCCTTGGTGAAATGTCCTGCCGCAGGGAGACCTGTGTGCCTGCAGTGCATCGAAGCCAGCGCTGAAATACTGCCTTGCCACAGCGCTGCTTTTCCCTAATCTGCAGCCCTCATTGTGGAATTCTGTACCCTTGTATTTAGGCATGGATCAGATCTATCGTTACGTGCTAGCTATTTACTGAAGGCGCAAAGTTGTTAGCCTGGAGAAGTACCTGTGCTGTGGGCCCGTGGGCTGGGAGCACTTTGGGCGGCCTGTGGCTGGGAGCGCAGGAAGGATTTGTAGAATTGCTGGGTAAGGTACAACTAGCCTAACAAAACTGGGCTCTGCTGTGACGTATACAACAGGGGTAGTTGAAATAGTACAATTTTAAGAAAGGAAGCTTTCAGACAGAGATTAGCCCATGTGTCATCTTTGTCAGGTACATATGCTCTCAATTACCAAATACCAGATTTTATTTTTGCTTAATGTAGTTATTGGGTACTTAACTACCTTATTGTTTCTTGCATTTATCTTGTCACAGCAAATAAAAGCATTGTGTATGGAAAATTTAGATGCCAGTTAATCCCTTACTGTTATTGGAAGAATTGCAGTTAAAACCTCGGTGTTAGAGATTCTAAAGAGCATTTGAATAATTTCAGTAATTGGAAAGCATACGGTATGGGGCTGTCTCTCATCGCATCATGCTGCTGCAACTGAGTCAGGCAGTAAAGAAAATCAAACTGAATAGATTTGGTGGTTTTAGTTCTTCAAGAAGCTTCTTGCTTTTCTCTCCTATAACCAGTGCTTAGCTGAATTAAGGAGAATTACTATGAACAAGGTATTTTTCAGCCTGCATTTAAAATGTTGTTAAGGAATAAACCATAAATTCTTGGGAAGACATTCTGTGTTTGCCTTGTCCTCAGTTGGGTGATATGTATTCAGCACATACAGATAATTTGTTAACAAGGCCTTTTTAACACTTTGGACAGATGCACATACTGTTTTCAATCTTCATGGTTAATTATTCGATTTTGTATTTGATGATAGAACACCCTGACTCCTAATCACTGCTCATTGTTGGAAGTCCATTATATTCTAACTGTTTGAGTGCTCCCGTTGACCTTGAACTGACATTATAAGCTGTTTCTAATCTTTTCACTCTATATTTCTAATGCTCCTTTTCTTTCTCCTCTCTTTGTCTGGTGCCCGTTTAGCATCACAATGGGGCTGCCCCTGAGCCCGGCTGCCGACTCTGCCCGCTCGGCCCGGCACGCTCTCTCCCTCATCGCCACCGCCAGACCACCCGCCTTCATCACCACCATCGCCAAGGAGGTGAGCAGGGCCAGTCAGCTCGGCTGCAGCAGCTTCTCCTCTGAGCTTTGAGACTCCCGGCTTGTGAAGAGAGATGTCCCTCCCTTCCTCCCAAAAACGGAAACCGCAAGTGTAATATTTGTATTCCTGCGGATATCCGAATCACCCATAATTTATGACAGGAGCGATATTTAACCGAGTCCGATGAGTTGTGTCTGTCTTAATTTGTTGTATCCAGGTTATATAAATTCCCAGTAGCAACGTGTAAAATCCTGCTTGCTTTAGGCAATGCAGACACGACCCCATTAGGTGTGAATTAGAGTGGAGTGCGAGACTTAGCCATGGAGTTTGGAGGGTGAGGAGGGAGGGACGCCGCTGTGAGGTTAGTGTAGGCTGGGCAGGGTCTGTCTGAGAGTCGTCTGAGTGAACCCAGACAACAGCCTGGAGCTTTGGCTGAGCTAAAGCAATAGGATGGGAGATGATCAGTGGCCGGCCAAAAAAAGCTTGTTATAAAGTAGCCATCTAATACCTAAAGATGTACAAGTATATGCAAATTATGTAATCAAGACCCAGGCATTTCCTTATCTTGACCTTTAGCTTTCTGAGATTAAGAATTACTTAAAGCAGGTAAGCCCGTGTTTAAAAACTCCATCCAGGGTAACCATTAGCGGCTCTACTGATGATGAGTAACGGGGGAGGGAGAAATAATCCATAGGTCTCAAAGTAAAGCGAAGCATTCCACACAGTACAGGCTTTCTTAATGTAGCACACATGTGTAACAGTAAGCACAGATGGAGAATATTTAGAGAGTGCAAGTCTCCTCCTATAACCCTGCTCTTTGGTAGGTGCACAGACACACTGCCCTCGCAGCAAACACGCAGTCTCAGCAGAATATACACACCACCACTCTTGCTCGGGCTAAAGGAGAGATCTTGAGAGTCATTGAGATACTTATTGAGAAGATGCCTACCGATGTTGTGGACCTTCTTGTGGAGGTGAGGCTGTTCTGCCATATCTGCTTGTGGGTTTGGTGCAACAGTGAATAATGTGTTGGCCTGGAGTCAGATCGTAGAATTTCTTTCTGCATGGACCATAAACTTTTTTGTGTGTGAAGAGGATTTGTTTTATACCACCCAGCTCATTTTTTTTAACTTTAAAAGCATAAATTGCATTTAAATTGCATCAAATTGCATTGTTGGGGAAAAAACCCAAGCAAGAGAACTTGCTGGAGGTATGGGTGTGCTCATCGCACTGGTACTTGGAAAGGCTGGATGTTTTTATCTGTTGCATTCATTGGTGCTGACGAATATTGTTGAAGAATGGTACAGATGATGTAACAGATTTGTAGCTTTGATACTGATGCCCAGAGGCCTTTTTCACACCAGAGCTACTTATGGAGCGCCAATAGCTTATGTTTACCAGTAGTTTGTTGTTTTAGAACTGTTTACAGGTACCTTGAATGGTTCCAGTTGCCAGTACCATTGTTGTTGTAAACTCTATCATATGCAAGACAGTTATTGTTTGTTTTATCCCAATCGTATTTTAAAGTTAGATGTCAAAGATACAGTCAGGCACAGAAAGTCTCTATTTTTGCCTGTTAGAAATTTTGTTATGAAACATAAAATACAGCATGTCAAATGATTTTAACTTTTGTTTCCAAGGTTATGGACATCATCATGTATTGCCTTGAAGGATCTTTAGTTAAGAAAAAGGGTCTTCAGGAATGCTTTCCAGCCATCTGCAGGTGAGCTCTTCCTCCAGGAATACTGTGAAGTAGATTGTAGGGTCACCAGCGGGATATATTTCGTATTTAAGAGTAAAAGAATCTTTTACATAATGCTTGCCCCTTAAAACAACAAATGTGAAGAATGTTTTTAGCTCACCTATAAGCCTTTGTAGGCTTTTAGTTCTCTGCCACATCTGACAGAGATGCGGATCAGAAAAGAGAAGCACTAACAACTCCTTGAAGTTCGGGAATTTTCAAAGTCCAAAAAGAGGAAAAAACTCTGCAGTCTCATGAAAAACTGTCCTGCTACCCCTCCATATATTGTGTCTACTCCATTGGAACAGCCACAGAAGCTGAGCAGCTTCCTCCAAAGGATTTATCAATATCTTTGTTGTTACAAGAATAAGAATAATGTACTTGAGTAACAAGTTCGATTCCAGTATACGCAGCCTGCCTGAATGAATCAGTTGCCACCATCAAAGCAACTAGGGAAAAAAGAAAATGGTGACAGCAGAAAACAAGAATGTGGTTTGGGGACGTGGTGGTGGTGGTGTTCCCAGGCACCCCGTGCCAGGGGGCTTGCATCATGGTGGCTTGCACAAAGGCCTTGCAGCCGACTGCTGTCCACTAGTACGTTCAGACCAAGCCATGAGCAGCCAGTGTAAGGTACGTGTCCGAGTGAGATTTCCTGGTGTGCTGAGGACCCAGGGCTTGTCAAAGCAAGAGCTCTTTACTTGCATTTCAAGATCTGTTGTCAGCAGCACAGTCCTTCAGTAAAGCGTGCTCTCATATCAGGAGTTTAGCCAAATAGCAAGTAAACTTTTCATTCGTAAGAAACTTAAGCCATTTTGTTCTCTGAAACATCCTCTAATGGAAAATTTTGAGAATAAATGTTATTTCCTTTATGGCGATAGCTAACTGCTGGAATCTGCCTAGTAGCTGGCAGTAGGGCATAGTAATCGGAGGAGATCATCTCCTGACCAGTCACTTCCAAGTCCTTCTGAGCTGTTCATGCAGGTGCGTAGCAGTGCCATCCCACAGGAAGGGTCAGTAAGTCCTAAACGCCTTCCTGGAATGGAGCCTTGCTTTCGCTGCCCTGTGACTGCCTACCAGGCGTCTGCCAGGGGAGCAGGCTGTGCTCCAAAATTGTTGTCGTAGGCAGCAGATGGAACCCTCGCCCTCGTGGCAGGAGGCTGCCCTCTCCCCCAGTTTTAGAAACTCGGGGATGCTCGCACTGGGCACAGGAGGTTCACTTGAAATTAAACCTCACAAAGTGTAGGGAGCGCTGCTGGTCGCTTAGAGCTGCCCTGCAGTCTGCGGCATGTGGAAACACCTTGGGCAGCATGTAAAGGTCTCCGTCTGTGGCAACAGGCAGCTCAGTAAAATAACAAGTATGAATTTGCACAAAATCATAAGGAAAGAGTAGGGTGGTGGCCGTCTTGTGCTCCTGTTGTCAGTGACTCGGCAGTTCAGTCGCTGGCCCCTGCTGACCTTCTTTGGAAATTCAGCATTATCGGTCGTCTTTGTCTTGGGCTAGTTCTACTTCACTCTTAAAATGGTACTTTCAAATAGTAAAATGTGATTTATAAAATGGGAGCATTTACAGTATCTTTAGACTATGATAAATATCTCAGTTATACTATTAAAGTGGTACAACCAATAAATTATAATAATCATCTGTCAACCATTATGTTTTAATTTAATAAGCTATTAAAATATTGAGTAGTTTCAAGAAAAGAACAATTATCCTGTTGACAGGTAGGATACTGATAGAGGTAATCTTCCTTCTTCCTGATACTTTAAAAGGCTTACCTTAAAATATAAATGCAAGGGTAAGTAGGAATTAGTGCAGAAATCTCCCTATTCCTGTTGTATTTTTATAGTGATAAGTTACCTTAAAATTTTGTTAAATTACTAGTAATATTTCCTATTCTACATAGTTATAGCCATTGTAAAAATGATACAACACCCCACCGATGTGATCGTTCAGCCCAATGGAAATTTTCATCAGATTTTAGCAAATGGTTGAACCTCTGGAGAGATTCCAAGTGGAAGCACTTTGGCATAATCCTGTTGTTAATTCTTTTAATATCCCAGTACTCTTTCTGCTGTGCGCCGTTACGTGCACCCCTGTTGTGGCAAAATCATTCAGGTGTCTCGGTGCTTGGTGTGCAAGCTCTGCTTCCTCGGAGGACGTTATGGAAGTACCTTGCTTGTGGCTCTAACGGCAAACGTTTGTCGGTGCCTCTGCAGTCTCTTGGAAGCGACGTTCCTGTTTCAGCAGAACATTAAACCCAGGGCCGGGAGCAGCAGTGTGCTGGGTTAAAGTACCTGATTATCGTTCCTCTTGGGTTTTCAGCCTTTTTTACTGTTGTACAAAAGTAGCAGTCGTGCGGCTAATTGCTGCGAGCGTGACTCAATCCTGATGGGTGGTGATGAGGTAAATCCATCGCTGTGGATATTTTTGGATACCATATCGTACAGCATATGATTGTGGTGTCTATTTGTTTTTCCCATAAGCGTTACTCTTTATAGACCATCGTGCTGCCTTTTGGCATGCTGTATGCGAACCCTTTTCTTATCAAAATAACATGAGTATTGAAGCACAATGCAATGAATATGAAATATTTCTGGATTTCTTTAAAATTGCGAGGGATAATATTGAAGGCTGCAAAATTCTGTTTGACTTGAGCATTTTCCAGATTCAGCAGTTGCATTGCAGCTGAGTGGTCTCTGACGGATTCTGCTTGGTCAGGTCATGTATTTAGTACAGGCCGCTGAGTTAAAGCGGTCTGTGTAACGGCATAGTCTCCCATGGGAAGACAGATTAAATTTAAAATAAGTGTTTTATATGGCTTTTTACTAGGGAGTAGTCTTGCAGGAAGAGTGAGAATTTCAAGGATTAAACAAAGTGAGGCTGTACAACAAAATTTTACACTTTGATTATATGTAGGATTTTGGAGGGTATAATTGAAGGAATCAGCTGGAGGTGCTGTTGTGGTAATGCTCAAGGGAGCCCGAAGCCTCATTCTGTAGAAGGAAAAGAAAAAAGAATGAAAGGTGAAATAGGACAGAAGAATATCAAAATTATAATACAGAACCCCTGTGGCTATTGCAAGATACTGAAGTTTGAAATTAAGATTTAATGAAGCCATGGTGTTAATCAACAAATTTTTTTTAATGAACATTTAATATTCCATTTTTATGCTGTTTTAAACTTAGAATGTTAATTTAAAAAAAAAAACGATGTTTGGTAACCCCTTAGATACTTCAGCAGTCGCTCATTCAGGTTTTAAAACAGTTGGTGGGCCTTCACTGAACCACAGTGGTGCTGCTCTTAGCTTTTCCAGTATTAGCTGAAACCCGAGCCAGCCCAAGCAGCCCCGTTTCCAACTGGCAAGGGTGCTTGCTGGTCTTTGGTGGAAGGAGAAAGGTCACTTTCCTGCTAAGTCCTTAACGCGGGTTGCTTGTGCCGAGTTCCCGCCCCGCGGCCTGGCATCCAGGTGGGCAGGCCACTGCAGGGCGCCAGCTTTCGCTCAGCTTTCCGCCTTTGCCGCGCCTTACCCCGCGTCGCCTGGCTGGCGACTGGTAGTGCTGAGGGCCTGAAGGTCTGCGTGGGAGAGACCGGTGAGGGTGAGGACATGAGCGGGGGGAGGCGGGACCGTCTTTCTCTGTGCGTTCCCAGTTTGCATTTGGAAAAGGCAGGAGGGGAGGCTGCGGGCTCATCCTTTAATGTAGAGGATCAGCTGGTACCAGCAACGGCAGCGCGGTTCTGTCAGTTCCAGCAGAGTTCCTCCAGAAGCTGGAAGAAGTGGGCTGCTGGCCGACAGAAGTTTCTCTGCAGAGCAGTAATGGGGCAGCCCTCCGAGCAGGGTCTCCATTAAGAGGCCGACTATGGATATGGAGGCACCAGCTAAACTTGCAAAATAGAGTTCGTAGCATAGTCTAAATATATGCTTGGCATATCATTCTCTATTGAACTCTACCATATAGACGTTTAGAAAGGGGTGCGAAGGATTAAAATATTTAAATCTGTGCGTGGTTGTAACAATGCTAAGCTAACTGACAGATAAAGAATGAGGCTAAAGAGCTGACAACTAAATGTCAGTTTAAGGAGTAATTTTTTTTTTAGAAAATTAAAACGCAAAAACATCTATTTCCTGAAAGCTTTTTTTCTCCCAAACCCTCTTGTTACTTCATCTGATGGATTCTTCTTTTCAAACAGAAATACTTTACTCAGCGCTCTGTCTAAATGGGTATTTAAATGCAGTAAGGAGAGAAATGCTGTTTGCTTACATATAACAGTATGTGATATTCTCTTTCTAAATCTATTGAGGGAGACAAGTGGACTATGCCCATTCAGTAGCGTAATAGAATTAATGGGGATATAAAACATTTTACATAGAAACTTTCTGTTGTAGTCCATTTTACTTGTAATGATCAAGCAGTGTGTGTTTTTTATAAGTTTATATATAAATCCTGAGTTTTCTGGTTGTATAAAATAGCCTTAAAAATAGCCCCCTCCCTGTTCATCTGGGGCACCACTTTGATTGTGCAGGTGTTTGCAGTTTGACATGAAATGGTGAAAAATGCAAATGCTCCCTTATTACAGTCCCGTGCCTTATTCACCGTGCGTGGCGGGCTTTAGACCCTGCGGGTACCTGTTTGCCCTTTTCTCTTCTTTTTTTCTCATGACGGGCTCCTGCCTCTCCTGCTCCCGAGTTATTTACCAGCAGCTTTTGATATTTTTTTTTTCCAAGCACCTCTTTTTGTTGTCTAAATAATAAATGAGAAATTATTATTATTCAATGATAAATAAGTAAGTTGTGTGGCCACCACTGGCCAAAGGAATATGAAAAGCAGATTGATGAGGCAGATGCTGGCTGCAAAAGAAAGTAACAGAGGTGGTATGTGGCCTGGAAATATTTCCATATCCCAAGAAACGGGAGTGTTAAAAAACTGTCCGTCATCCTGCTAGTGTGCTTTGGGAAGGGAGTGTTCTGTGCTGGCCACAGCCCAAGGCAGCGTGGGGATAGCACATCTGATGGCTTGTAGGCTTTCATGAAGGTCTTGGCTATATTGGTTGGCCGTGCCAGGTAGCGTGAGAGTTAGATAAGGAAATAATCGGTGTAGCCTGAGTAGCTTTTGTCTTTGCCTTGTCCTCTCGAGTGGGAATTACCGGCAGAGCTGTCGGGTCTCTCACGGTCGGCGCCTTCCCTTTGGTCTTGCTCGAAGTCATCTGCGTCCTTCTGCTGCAGCACCTTCTTCTGTGGAGGTGCGGCTGGCGAGCCTGGTCCGGGGCAGCCGGGTGTGGGTGCTGGGGGGGGCGCACCTCGGGAGGGGCCTCCACGTGTCTGTGCACCTGCCCCCCGCCTCAGGTTCCACCAGAAGGGGATGGGGGGCTCATGTGAGGTTGCGGACGGGGAAGGGCAAGGGGAAGGTGTTTTGTGGAAGGTACCGCTGGGAGTCCAAGAGCCAGACTGGAAGTGGCGAGCCGGAGGGGTGATGGGCATGGCAGATGTCCTCGGGGATGGATGGACAGGGATCCAAAAGTCCATCTGAGCTGCTTAGTCTTGCCCTTTCTTCTGCACAACAACTAGCGATTTTCTTGTTTGTTTGTTTGTTTGTCTGTTTGTTTTTCCTGTAACACCATGTCTCGTGCTGGTTTTTTTCCTGACTGCCATCCTGCACTGTAGAAATGAGTGTATCATACCTGCATGAGAGCAGTTGCTATGGCACTCTGGGAATCCTGAAGAACAAGGAGATAGGTCATTGTACGGTTTCTTGTTTGAAGCCATAAATATGGTCAGCAACATATTTTTATGGACTGATTGTAGACATCTCTGGCAGACTTTCTTATAGTAAAATTTAACTGTAAAATTAAAATTTAATTAGGAATGCATTTGGCAGTTTTCACAGGTCTGCTCTCCTTTTTATTAGAAAGGCACAATGATATTCCCGAATATTTGAATTTGAAATAAGGATTTTGACTCTCGTGTGTTTCAAGGTGTAGAAATTGCTTGAATTTTGCAATTGTTTGAATTCAAATCAATGCCATACAGTTACACTGGACATTAAGGACTATCGCAGGCTTCTCAGTTCCTTTTCACCTGGAGGATGTTACTGGATTAGAGACTGTCTGATGAATTTTCCTTAGCTCTTTTTTTTTTTTTTTATGCCAGTCAAAAATTTATGAGTGTGCATATTTTTCCCTATGCTTTCTTTCATTCTTTCTCATCTGATTTTGAAGTAAAAGGGCTCTGAAATGCAGGGTGTTAGATTGTCTTGTTTAACCATTTGACATCCAGCATTATTGTGGTGTTGCACTGTAAATAAGATATGCCCATGGACATTCAGGGACCTGGTGATTATCACATAGATTATCCCCAAACTCAATGGAAGTGTGCAACACTGGGTAATAAAAATAATCTGATCCGATTCTGCAGTAATGTATCAAACACCAGTTGGCTTTGTTTGCTGAATGCCAAGTATGAAAACTGGCAGCTGATGGATTTTTAAATCAAATCTCTGTTCTAGCACTAATGTTAATTACCCAGTGGCATTGCAAATGAATTTTAACATCATGCAGGCAGGTCGGATCTCACCTGTTACTTGTTATAATGTTCAATTCAGGTTCTACATGGTCAGCTATTACGAGCGGAGTCACAGAATAGCAGTGGGAGCTCGCCATGGTTCAGTGGCCCTCTACGACATCCGGACTGGGAAATGTCAGGTAAATAAATCATTGTGACTTCCTCCCCATAAAGTGTGGAAGTTATTGAAAGGAAAGAGCAGCGAGCTCTGCATCAGTTGACATGCTGAGCTGCTGGAACATTATGGATAATGCTGAGGGGATCAATAGTTTAATGAAGGACTCAAAGTATATAGAGCCCTACTGTCTTCATTCACTGGAACTGAATGGGTGCCACAGATGGGTTAATAATGAAAGCCTAAAGTTAAGTGATACCCCTGCTCTGAAATAAATGAAAAATCCAATTTTTAAAAGTTAGGGTTTATAGCAGTATACTTATCTACTATAGAACTCACAGAGAAAATCCACCGAGGTTTGGTTTTGTTGTTTTGGGTTTTTTTCCCTAAAACTCCTGTCTACAAAATTCCATGATGCTTATGCTTGAGGTATTTACAGTTTTCTGATGTTAAATAAGATACGTATTTTCATATCAGTTACCAGTGACCTAGACGAGGCTATACTTAAGGATAATGTTGAACTGAGTGCTTGGAATTAAAAATGTTTAAATGACAAAGTATTTGCCTTATCTTTTCAGAAAAGTTCATTGGTAATGTTCCTTGTTATTCCTTGTACTATGTGATCAGCTATTATTTCTTATAGAATTTCAATAGTCTTTATGTAAAGCTTGGATAAAATAACTGTTTTTTGAATCTGCCTTATTCTTTTGTGTGTGTGTGTGTAAATATAAATTTTTTTGTTGTTTCTAAAAGCTCTTATCTTTAGTCCTTACAAAATGTGCATTATAGAGAAGGTAGCATGAATTTCTTCCTACTAGATCTGTTGGCAGAAACCGCGTGCTTAGGTGTACATGGCTGGATCATTTTCTGTTCTGAAATTTTGAGTTTTATTTCCCAAATCTAGTAGCTGATGACATTGTATGTTCTGGTATTTTTTTAGACAGCCGTCCTTTGGAAGCGAAGATGACCAGATTTATTTTATAAATAGCTATATAATGCAGGCAAATAGGAAACATAGACTTCTCTATCTTGCTTTAGCTTAAGTCATTTGGATCACGATTTGTTAATTTAACTGTAAAATGGGTCCACAAGAACTGCTGTATATTGATATATCCGATGTCACTGAGCATCTTTGCTGTCCTGCGGTCCTAGCCAGGCTGACCACTGTGCTGCAGAGCTGAGCGTATCCTTCTTTCCGGATACGTCCCCTTGGTTGTCAGTGCAAGGAGCCTGCACATGTTGCACGACTTTTTTTCCCACGTATGCAGCAGCCAGCATGATAAAGCAGCTGAACGTCTCCCACGGGCCATTGGGAGACACTGACCACAATCCCTTTCAGTGTGCATCATTGCACTGAAAATGGAGAGTGCAAAGTCCAGATAAGTCTGGGAAGTCTTGGCATCTCAAACTAAAACCTAATTCCTGATGCTGCTGGAGAGGGAGAGGTGAAGAGCACAACTATACACCTCTGCTTTCAGAGCACAAGGAGAGTGGTGACAAAACCCGTTTAGCAGCGGCATTTAACCAGTGCTGTCAGCCTTGCACTTGTAACTTTGTCTAATTCATACTTCAGCTGCTGAGGGGGCTGCAAGGTGAGCAGAGGAGTTTGTTAGTATACGGGGTAATTCTGGCATGTCTGGCTTTGCCGTGTGAGTTCTGGTTGGGTCTGTAACACACCTTACACAGCCTGGCGATCTGCAGCAGTTTTGCAGAAGCCCAGAGGTGCTGGTAGGCAGGACGGCAAGGTGTGCTTACAGCTGCATGTATGTTTAGGGCTAAATCTTCCAGGAAAATCACCCCTCAGGTTTGATTTGCCCTTGGTTTGGCAGGCATGCTAAAGCACCCTGGTTTTCCGTCCTTTACTTTTTTTCTTCAGTTCTTTTAAAGTGGATTCTACGTAATACCCACCAGCTGTTTGGAGGGGGATTGTGCATAGCTGACGTTTGCCAGCCTTTTCTCCGAAGCATGCTCTCCTCCGTGTCAGCTGGCAGTCTGTTCTCTGAGGCTCCTGGAACTAACTCCAGGTTTCTACCAGTAAATTGTCTGAATGATTCACTCGTTTAATTTGATGTGTTGATGAATATTCATAGCACTTGTTTTCTTACTCTCTTAATAACCTTCTGCATAGATCATGGAAAGCAGAGATGGGTATGACTGAAGGGATGTTAAGGATGATTAGGGCAGGGTCCTTTGCAGATTTTATTATTATTCATGAGAGAGAAAAAATTGGTGAGTGCCAGATACGTGATTTTTAGGGGGCAACGCCATCTATTGGATACACGTTTCTTATTCCAAATCTGGTCTTTTAAATTACTTCTCACAGTTGCGGGTTTCAGGCTGCTCAGAAGATGTGAAGTAACTTCAGGATTGTGTAGAATAAAAAGTTTTGAAATTGGAAAAAAGCTCAAATTTTTAATTTACTTTTTCACAAAATTTAAAGCTTCAAAAAGTTAAAGTGTCAAAATGTTTATCAAAATATTTCAATTGCCGTAGTATGTTTAACTGGAGCATGGATTAGGACACGTATCTGGCGAGTACCTGTGAGGATCAGGGTCCTGCTGTAACTCAGAGCGAGAACTGGGACGGTGGGTGTGCTGGAGCCCTTGGCCAGCCTCCCCTCCCCCCTGCTCTCCTGTTGGGGCCTTTTCACTTTCTGTACTAATTGCTGCTGCTTCTTTTCTACCACGAAAAATGTTTGCCTAACACAAGCCATCATCTAGCTTAAGCTCACTCTGCTTATTTCTGTTTATAATGTTTCTTGAACAATGTTACCAGAAACACGCTGTCAAAAATCTGCTTAGTCATTTGCTGTTTTAAAAAAAATATGATTCTTTGAATCTTTTCCTGAAGCCATAAACATAATTTTGTATTTAGTAAATATGTTAGTATTTTGCAAGTAAAAATTTGAAATACGTATGAAAGTTTTAGTAGTTGCCCCATCACAACTTACACGTAAGCTGTTTTTAATCAGGCATCAGAGTTACTTGCGGGATAAGAGGAGGAGGAACTGCTTTCCCCTTCCTGCCCCCTGCCCATTTATACTCATCATTAAGGATATACATTAATCAAGATGAACACTGAGATAAACAGAAGGGGAGAGCAATAAGCTGTGCGTATTGCAGGTGGGACCTCCTTGGGACGTGAAGGCTTGTTCCTGCTGCAGCAGGCATGGCATCTTCTCTTGTAAGACCTAGGCAAGCCCTGTCTGAAAAAGCCTTGGGTTTCTTTGTACTTCTTAAATCTTTCCCTTCTCGTCTTCTATGAAACCACACAAAAGCAAAACTTCAAAAAGCTTTTTAGCTGAATATTATTTTGCCAGATGAAACTGCACGTCAAAGCTCACATTTTTGACGCATCCCTGTTGTGCCTGTGTGTGTTCCTATAATGCAGAACTTCCTCTTCTTCCTTTAGATTTGTTATTCGCTCCTGATGCATTTTTTTGGTGGCTTGTTACCAAAGTACCGCAAAGGCCGTCCCTTAGCGTAGGGTGTGGGTCTCAGGTCGTCGAGCCCCCATGGCTCAGAAACGCAGGTGCGGAGGTGCGTCTTTGAGTTTTTCTTTTCTTTCACACCAAAGCCAGTCTAACCCACCGTCGCTTTCTGTGGTCCCAGGGAGTGTCAGGGAGCAGCAGCTATGAAGAGCATTCAGGAATAAAAGCATCAATTAAAGCATTGCAGCTTAAATTACAACCTTGGCTTTACGGCAAAAGGTGCTGTAGACAGCCAGCATCCTTCTCCTCAGCCAAGGGCATGCGTGTGCTGTCCGGGCCCCGTCTGACTGGCGGTTGTGAGACTGTTCGGGAGGGAACCTGTGCCCGTACCGACGTGTCCCCATTCCTTTGGGTCACATGCAAAAGTAGGCAATCCCTCCTGGAGACAGAGAAAGGCTTTTGGCTTCCTTTTTCCTGGAACTGAACATCTTTTCCTTCCTACTTGGTCTGTGCAGCATCTCTGCTCTGGTGCTTCAAACTGGAAACCTGCTTTTAGGGGCACCACTTCTCGTTTCTGCGACCAAGCAACGAGCTCAGGTGAGCTGTGGTAGCTTGTGGGCGCCTTGTTTGCCAACGGGGTGTTTGAGCCGCGTCGTCCAGAGCTGCTGGGGATCCCTCTGTGCAGGCTTGGGCAGGCGGGGCGCAGCTGTGCGAGTGGACTGCTGGGGGCTGCGGGCAGCGGCCTCGGGGCGGGCGGGAGGGCAGGCAGGAGGGCAGGCAGGCTCCTCATCCCCAAGGCAGGCCAGGGGTTGCTGTAAGACCTGCCCAGTGGCTCAGTGCAGCAGTGAGACGAGTTCCTCGCACCGAGGCCTTTGCTCCCAAGCCGCAGGGGGGCTGCGGCGCGGGGGGGACGAAGCGGGCGGCTGTCGGGGCGTCGCTGGCGCTGACAGGGCGCTGCCCCGGTGCGCCGAAGCCGCGTTGCTCTGGAGATGCCTGAAAAAAATATCAGAAATCCTCATAAAAGAAAGAGATTTCGTTGCTTGCAGTTGCTTTTGATTTTGTGATGTTTGCATTGAATAATTCATGAAACTATAATCTGGTAACTTAGCACTGGGCATACTAACGTAGTTACGGCGATAAAAGTAAAGCTTAAAATGTTAGTTTCTCATATCACGCAGCCATGCTGGGGCGGGGGGGGGGATCACTGAAGTTCAGTTGATTGCAGGATCTGAGCAGTGCGGGGTTTTGTGTTACAGAAATTATGTCACAGATTTAACACAGTTTATAGTTGGTAGAAAAATTTGTAGTAATTATCAGC
The DNA here is from genome assembly GCA_034782735.1 of Sagittarius serpentarius. Classification (NCBI taxonomy): domain Eukaryota; kingdom Metazoa; phylum Chordata; class Aves; order Accipitriformes; family Sagittariidae; genus Sagittarius; species Sagittarius serpentarius. Next base: position 83,015,651 of record JAVKLA010000074.1, read on the forward strand.
AGTAGAGCAAACTGCTGGCCTAAATGTGCACTCTAAACGTGGTTACTTTATTTTTACACTGTAGGTGAAATAGGGTGCTAATGACAAGAATTTTATGATCTGCTTGAAGAAGAAAGGGAGGCATTTTAACTGCAATAATAGGAAACAAAAACGTTTTGCATGTTTTTTTTCCTTCCAGCACATGTTTATTTTGTTTTCAGGGAAGGTGGTTGTACATACTGATGGAGAAATTGCATCTAATGATTAATAGAATGATGGATGTCAAGAATCACCTTTTTTAACAAATAATAAATCAACATTTATATGTGATAGGGGTTTTTTCCAGTAAAATTTACTATATTAGTATCACTTATTTAACAAGGTGTCAATTATTAATACTGCCAATAACTTTGGCTTTGAGGCAACATTTTATCTGCCTTTCAGTATTTTGCTTTTGGTTTGCGTTATTGCTGTTCAGATATGCGTATTAACCTGTCAATTCTACCTAATATTTTAAAACATAGATTATTAATTGTAATATTTAAAAATTTTAAAATGTTCTACATTTAATCTTACTTTCAGGAAAGCATCTTATTCATTTCAGGGGTTTTGGATTTTGGTTTATTTTTAAAACATTAAATCTGAACAAAAATTACAGCCCCTTTGTATTCCATGAGTATTCCAAATACGTATCTTTTTTTTTTAATCTATTTTTTTCCCCTCATTTAATATAGCGATTAGGTTCTCTCTCTCTCACCCCCTCTTTCTCTTTTCTATTAAATTATTTATTAAATGTTTTCCAAGTGTTACTTGGTATTCCCAATGCCCAGCGTGAGAGACAAGCAAAGTTGGAATTCATTTGGTTTCTCGGTGCTTTCCTGCAGCAGCAGCGGTGTATTGTGGGGAGCGGAGCCGGGCAGTGTCCTTCCCATGGCGGTATTGATTTGCCCTTCAGCTGTTTGCAGCGCAGAGAGAACCCAGGGCCTTGTTGTTGATTATCTACACAATGTCTCGGTGAACAGTATTGACCCATTGCCGCTCACTGCCTATGGCTCTTGATTTTTCACACCGTCTCCATGACACTCATAATAAAACATACTATCTTATTGCTACGCGGCTCTGGAAGCCAACCGATCTGCCCGTAGAGCAACTGCCGCCTTTCTGGAGAGCGTTTCGTTATATGGAGCCGGTTTAGGGTTGTCTTTGTACCCCGTTGCAGTGGGGAGCTGTGCCCTGCGCTTGGCTCCGTCCTGCACGGCGGCAGCCGACTTGCAGAAGAGGAGGCTCGTTTGGTTGTGCTTTGTTACTGCAAATCGCAGAGAAAGGGTTATGTGAGGCTGTATCAGCACGGCTTTTAAAATGTTTGAATAATCAAAAGGATTTGTGAGGGGTTTAAGAAAAAAAAAAAAAACAAACACAACCTGTTATGAAAAGGGAGACAACGTAAAATGTCAAGATCACTTGAAAATTTTAGATGCTTTAATAATAAGTTCCAAAATAATTATGACAGCTGGAAATAGCAAACAGTTTAGCTGTTTTTTTTCAAATCCATTAATTTATATTTTACTATAAAATAGCCATATCTTGGAGAAGATTATGGGGAGGACTCCTTTGCAATAGTTTTGTCTTTTACACTAATAGTATTTTACGCCGTATTTTAGATTATTTCTGTGAACTGCTGCTACAGGGGGATTTCTCTGTTTTTTCATAAATAGAATTGGTCCACAGTAAGCAATTTTCTAGTATTAAACTGCACCAGGAACTCTGTTCTGAAGCTTAAATATTAGATTTGTTTAAAATACTAGCTCAACTTTGGCATATTTTTTGGAATAAATTCATACAATATTTGCTGTTGAATCCATTTAGCATTTTCCATTGCTGGAGAAGTAGCGGGTTTGTGACCGGAATACTTTTAAATCCTTCAAAAACAGGGTATGCTGAGACAGCCGATGGGAGGTAAGGGCTCTGTAGGAGGCTTTCCCAGTCCGGCGGCGTGCGGAGCAGCCCTCGGGAGGTGCTGAGCCCCCTCCACACCTAGGGAGGACCAAGGGTCCCTGTAAGAGCAGATTTTTTTATTTTTTTAATAGTGCCTGGTGCCACATCCATCAGAGTGACATCGGCGGTCTCCAGAGCGGCATTTAGCAGTTCAGCGTGTATTCATCACGGGTGATGTCTCTCTCAGGAAAGCAAAATTGTAAATGGAGGGAGCCGATGACTGGCGGCTCCCGGGCGGAGGGAAGGAGAGAAGTGAGAAGGCTTCTCTGCGCTCATCAGGTCTGACCCCCTGCACGGGGCAGGACGCTTAAATCCAGCATCGCTGGCCCACGGGTACCTTCAGAAGATCATCTCATCTTGATCTTAAATTTTCCAGGAATGGAAAATCTGCCAGAATCGTCGTAACTTGTTCCAATAGTTAATTATTTTCATTGTTAAAGCTGTATTTTGTTTCTAGTTTGACTTTGCTTTAGCTTCAACTTCTGACCAGTAGGCCCTGGTTTACATTTAACTGCTAATTTGCGTAAGAAACTGTTAATTTATTTTCTGCATGTGAATGCCGTGGACTGCGGTCGAAGTCCCACCGTGGTACTCGACAAACCGAAGAGCTGAGGCTCCTCCCGGCCAGAGGGGTGCTGGCCGGGCCGGCCAGCCCAGGGTGCTCTCGAGGGTTGTGGCGCTCCGGTTTTTCCTCCCCAGCCCCAAACCCTCTCAGTGTTCTCCTCAAGCTCTGTCAGCAGCAGCAGCTTTTGCGTGGCTTTTAGGTTAAGACAGGCCCTTCTGGGACCCCAGGAGAAATGCACCAATTCAGCAGTTTTTCTGTTTACAGCTGCATTCCAAACCACATCGATTAACCAATATTTAATCCATCTAACAGCCAACCTGTTCATTATGTATCATTTTCATTTCTCCCAGGAATGTGTAAGACTGCACCGAACACCTTTCAGAAGTCTTGCCACCTGAGGGTTTTGACTTCTGTCATCAAAACCATACATTTCAGTAAGCTTCCTTGATACAACCTCTTTTCTATAAAACTGCATTGTTGTTGACAATGTTTATATTGTATTTATAGAAACGTTTCATTAGGATCAATTCCATATGAAACATACCTTTCTTGGGGGCGATTTGCCTATAATTATTCAGGTCTTTCTCTTTGCTCTTTAAGGTACAATTAATACTGTGAGCTCTCTTCCTTTCCCTGGAACGTCCTTGTTTTTCTAAGGATTGGTGGGAGTCCGTGTTAACGAGCTGTGAGCTCTTTGGCTGCTTCATTCAAAGCTCCTGTGTTTGGCTACAATTATCAGTGCCTGTCTTACCTGTGGAAGTTTTTTGTTTGGAAAAGCAAATGATTCTATTGCAATTTATTCTTTTGTCTGAAGAGAAAATTCAGCAGTTTCAAGCAAGGTTCTGAAAATATCTGGCGGTGGGCACAAGTAAGTCTTTAATCCTGGGTTTGCCAGGAAATAGACATTAATTATCATTTTAGTCCTCCAGCGTCTTCATGCATCTCTGAGGCTGAGACTGAGATCTTGAAATGGGCTAAACGATGTACCAGGGATTCAGGGTAGGAAAGGGACCACAGATTCGGTGTTTTGACAATAACTTACTGAATTGAAATGCAAATATATTCTGAACGGATTGTTGGTTTTCCATCAGTTTCCATGGCCCGATAAGCCTGAGGAGTTAATGCCCAAAGAGGTTTTGGGGGGGGGGGGTTTGTTTGGGTTTTTGTTTTGGTTTTTTTTTCATGCTGAGGCCAAATGACTGGTTTTGAGCTGAGCTGCAGTTCTGTGCAGGGCAGGCAGGGTGCCCGCCTCTCTTGCAGCTGAGGCAGGCAAAAACTTCCCACCTCCGAGGAGCTCAAGGGCCTCCCTGAGAAGAAGATGGGCTGTTGGCGTAGCTGCGGCCCGCGGAGACTCCACTGGGACATGAGCTCGCTGAGGGCCTGCTCCTGCCCCGCCTCGTGGCACAGCTTGCCGTCGGCAGGAGTGGCCGGCGCGCAGCCGGGCCTGAGCACGGCCAGCTGTTCTGCTTGCGTTTCCCTGGGAAGAGCTGGGACTCGCTCGCGAGTAAGGCGGCGTGAGGGCTGGCTCGTCCCGTCGGGCGTGCGGTGGTGGCCTGGAGGTTTATGACTGGTTTTTCAGTGACAATGCTGAAAGGTGTTCCCAGATCCCACAGAATTTGTTGAAGCTTTATGAAGGCTTTCCAGCTGTCTAATCAAAATGCCAGGCAGTTTTTGTGTTACTGGCTCAGTCAACTTCCCCAGTTGTCTCGAGTGCTGAGCAAGTTGGTGAGGGTGGTGTGGTTTGGTTTGGTTGTGTGTGTGCTTTTAAGGCAGTGAATATAAACACAGTGGTGACTTCGTGCTTGTATGTGGTTTGTCTGGTAGAGTTTCTGTTTCCATGCTCTACCTAAACACTGTTCCAGCCCAGAAAATTAGAGATGTACATTCTCCTTGCTCATGTGACTTCTGACAAATTTCCTCAAACTTCTATTTCTAGAGAAACTGATGGATAGCTAAAAGGGAAAACATATGGCTGAATCACCTCTCCATTCTTCACAGGGAGGTTATATTCAGGTTGCAGATTACTCATGCTATGCTCAAAAATAAAAACCTGGTACAAAATGTTTACAACCTTATTCTGTGCCTTAATTCTATTTTGAAAAGAAATTATCATAAGAAAAGGGCTGAATAAGAATAACAACTTTAACAAAAGGCTGCTATGCGATTAGCCTAATGCATGTATGTTTTTATGCTTTTTTTTATTCCTTCATCTGTGTGATCTCATCCCGCTTTTATTCTGGATAACAGAAAGCTGCCTACATTTAAATAGACAGGTACCTGCTGGCCATTTTTCTCTTGTTCCTGTTCATTGTTATGCACAGGTTGTCCTTTTTAGGCTGACCTTTTACTGGTACAGCTTTAGGACCGATTGTGGTTCTCCCTTCTTGGAAGACAAGGGGATGTGTATAAAAGTCCCCGAAACAGGTTTGTGGTGCTTCTGTGTCCGCTGACGCGCTCAGTACCAGAGGGATGTTTGATGGCGTGAAGGTGCTATCCACTTCAACCGAGCGATTCCCCCAGGGGTGTGAGCAGTCAGAGCTTTGAAGTGTATGCAGAGCTGCCTTTAACTGAGTCATAGTTATCAGGTATTGCAAAGGTTAAGCTTTATCAGCTGCACAAAAAAAGGTTGAGGTTTCATCAAAAACTTCCATCCTCACAACCTGTCGACCACAATTTGATGATGATTATTGATTATTTCACAGCCTTTCACTCACTCTGGCACTGCGGCCAGCCTTGATATACAGGTAGGGCTGCAGTCCAGCTAAAATAAGACTCCATCTTGATAATGGACTGAGATGAGATACTGTTATTTGATAAAGATAATTGATGTTTCACAGTGAATTGGAAAACAGTTCTGAGTGCAGCAGATCTGTGGCTGCTCCATCTGCAAATGTGGCCTTTGTTTACAAAACATAGCCGGAGACATGCCGTTAAACCTCTCGGCCACTGTGCTCTGCGCAAAACACACTGGTTTAGCATGGCTGGCAATTTTTAACCGAAAATAAAACACTTAAACTGAGAAGCACGATTTGTAATTTTGCAGTCACAATGAAGTTTCTCAGACCTGTATTTAGCTTAGCATGCTTCTGCTTGAGACACCCTGGAGATCTTGTTTCTTCTGCTGGGGATGCACTTGCTAATTTATTTCAAGTAAGCTGATATCCTAAAAATCCTTTTTCTTGCCTTTTTCTTGCCTTTTTCTTGCCTTTTTCTTGCCTTTTTCTTGCCTTTTTCTTGCCTTTTTCTTGCCTTTTTCTTGCCTTTTTCTTG
>JAVKLA010000074.1:83022783-83050811 GCA_034782735.1 Sagittarius serpentarius
CCATCCCACTGGGTGGGGGGGGGAGCGAGTGAGCGGCTGCGTGGTGCTGTGTTGCTGGCTGGGGTTAAACCACGACATTCAGGTAACTAGATTTTAGGATACATGATTGTTGTTGACTTTCGGATGATGGGAAAGTATTAATGTCTGCAAGTTGCTTAATAATATTTTTCTCATCGGAGTTTCTAGCACTATTTTATGCCCAAAACAGATTTAGAGTCATTATTCATTCGTTCTAATCATGATAGTCCATGAGAATTAACTCACCTACATATTTTCTTTGGGGGCTTCTCCTCATTGTGCAGGTAAGCAGCAGGCATTTCATGTAGCTTGTGTAAGGTATCCACCACGGAGGGGTGTGTGAGCTCCTGCATGAGGCTCTCAAGGATCTGTTTCTCTCATTGACTGTACATGGAGCCCAGAAACTTGGGGTCGATGCGATTATCTCTGTTTAAAGTTACGTCAGGTAAATTCTTGCTGGGTAAGAGTGTCCGGTCCAAAATCCCCCATTTCCTTTAGAAATGTGTTTGGGTATGTAATGAGAGACTGGCCCTTGTGGAGTCACTAAGCAAAGCCTGTAGTGAAAGCACGAGAACTGAAGCTGCCTGCTGCTGTTACATCTTCTGGGCCCCTTAACCAGTGTGAGAGGTGGAGCCTCTTTCAGAAAATCCATCTTCAGTTCTTCCCACCGAGTGGGCTCAAATGGAACTATTCCATGAATTTTGTGGGAAAATATCAGTGTACCTCCAGCGCTGTTGTAGGTTTTCAGGGGATTTTTGGCTGTTGACTTCAGCCTGGGCGTTTTGCATGCCTGTCCGTGTGTTCCTGTTGCTGGTGGCTCCAGGCTGGGAAGCATGGAGCATTCCCTCCGAAAACAGAAACTCCTCACCAGCATTGAGCTATAGGTGAGATAGGGTTGTATATACAGCTCTATATTTTGATGGATAATTTATGAAAGCTTTGTCTTCTGTGAAGAAACCTGCTGAAGCCAGTGTCATTGCTGTTACTGATATGGGTACGTGTACGCCGAGGGGTTCCCAGGGCCTGGACACCAGCTGGGACTTGCAGTCGGGCCTGCGTTCCCTGCAAATAGAGAGTGGCTTGGTAAAGTGCACGCAGGATAGTCAAGAAAGCCATAAAATACTCTGTTTTCATTGATTAAATCTTGGTTTTCATCATAGATATTTTAGACGTGCATTTCATAGGGATACTTGTAACTGATACTGAAGTGAGCTGTGCTTTGTGTAAACCTGCTGTATACCTGTAGCGCTGGACGCCTAAGGGGCTCGTCATGAAAACAAATGGTTCATTTAGCTGAGTAGTATCTCATTCTTTAGATGTTTTCCTCCGTAATCGCTCCCTTCCCTGGCGCTTGCTCCTGCCCGGGCGGGTGTCCGTGGGGAGGGCGGCGGGGTGGAGGGTGCGTCGCTGGGGGAGCCCCGGCCCCTCGGTGGGATCCCCGCAGCCGGCGGCCCTGTGCCCTGCCGCCGCCGCGGGCCTCCCGGGAGGAGCCTGCGGAGGGTGCAGATAGGAGCCTTGGTACCTAAAAACGCTGTCATTTTCACTGGAGGATTAAAGAGAAGCCTGAGTTCTGGTTCGGTTGGTTCGGTTTATTTCAAAGCGAAAGATGCTTTTAAACATTGGCTGGAATCAATACTGTTTGGTCCGGGGCACTTTATTTGGCTCACTGCGGAATTAACACCGGAGCTTTGGCAGTCAAAGCGGTAATTGAATTGTGCATGGTATTATTTTATTTCAGTACCTAGATGCCTTTGCAAATCTTTGTTCTTGTCTAAGGCAGAAAATTATTTCATATTATGTTTGGAATTAATAGTTGCTGATGCAAGACAGCTTGTTTTCGTTAAGTTTGCTTACTGAATAAAGGACGCTGTTCCCAAAGATGGTATTTCAAAGGCAGAAAAAGATAGCTCCCTATCCTGCAATCTGTACCTGAATGTTAAGTGCATTTACTGACACTGTCGCACTGACAAGTTCCGATGAGGCAGGAAAACTTGTTAATAGAAACACACATCCTCAAATTGGAGATAAAAGATAATTACTGAGTATAACCTTTTAATTTCGTAGGCCAAAATCCTTTTCTGACTGGAGGTGGGAAAGGAAGGGAAGCCGTTAGGCTGTAGCACGAATGCCACCATGCTGTCCTCCAGGCACGCAGCACATGTGGAAGCGCATTTAGTGCTGCATACTTCTGCTCTAAAAATGCTCTGTTGTGCCCTGGCTGTGGTACAAACAGCCACGGTAGTGTGGAAGGGGGGCTGGGGCTGCTTTCTGTTTGGTTTTGTTTAGAATCTGACTCACATAAGCAATAGCAAAGTTCACAAGGGAAAATCCGTAGTAACGTATAATACAAGGCAGGAATAAGTGCATCGCTGGCAAGCGGGACAGGAATTTAAGGGGACATGCTTTGGCTGCAGTGGGCCTTACATTTTCATCTCCTCGTTGATACCGCCGCAAGCCTCGCTCGTTAGTTCTTCTTACATTACATTTCCAGTGCAAGATAGCCTCACAGCAGAAGGAAGGCACCATGCTAGCCTGTGTGTGACAGACCCGTTTTCCCTATAGGCTGCAGTAGCTCTACCCCTATTTTCTAAACATACCCAGTAATACAGTTGAGGGATTTTATTCATTTTCATTGTAACAAGAAATGGTCTTATCCTATCAACAGCAAATCCCAGCTACATTAGGGATGCAATAACAAAATAGCCACTTTTTTCAAGTTTCTCAAATGTCTTTTAAAAACACCGTTTAATTATGCCCAGTTGGTTAGCTGGTGGTAATTTAGCAGTATATTTTATGAGAGTAAACTGTGCTGATATGCTTCTGCATGGGAGGCTGGTGGGGATTTAGCCAAGGTGTGAATTTACAGCACACTAACTCCTCTGCATTAACTCTCTACTTGGAAATTGTTGATCTGCACCAAATCTGCCTCTGTGCATCGCAAATAAATCTACTTTGCACATATAAATATATGCATTAAGCTACAAGTAACAAATGCAAACTGAGTCCTCACGTACAGCCTAGCGAGTGCACTATAAATTCATACTGTAACTCCACTCCAAGTTTCCAGCCTCAGTAGGCTAAGTAATGAGGCATTGGGAATCACTAAATTTGCTTTTTAGGTCATGCTGATCAGCAATGCTAGTTTGCTAAAAGACAGGGTTTTTTCTCTTTCTGTACTTTTTTTATAGTTGATTTGGAGACTGCTTTAAAGGAGCTTGCCTGTTCCGCCTTTGCAGGCATACCGCGTCTGCAGGTACAGGAACTTCTTGTTGGAAGTGGGAAGGCAGGGGTGGATGCCAAGTGAGACTTGTGAGTCCAAGAGCAGGAATCAGGACTGCTCATGAATAATCAAAGTTAGTCGAAATTAAATAAAAAATTGATTCAACTATGGCTTTCTGCTTAACTCGTATGCCTCAGCTGTTGGCTTCCAAAGTGGAGAGCTGACAGTTAAGGGTTGTTTTCCTTTTTGAAGCGGTGCAATTCGGTATACAAAAGTGGAATAGACTGGAAAAAGATATTAAACTTACTGACAGCCTTGGAGGCCACAAGCCCCCTGCTGAGTTACAGATTTATTACAGCACTGAGTTAGTAGCATCCATAGGAGCAGTGACAGAAAAGTAGGTGTACAGATTTTATACTGAGGTCTGTAAAGAAAATTGAGTTTCCATGTAGTTCAGATTATATCTAATGTAGCTGTTACTTCCTATTCAGACACTATTTCCTACGCAAAAAGTGGCCTCAGCTCTTCTTTTTCCCCTCTATAAAAAGCTTTTTGCTTCAGACACTGCTAAAGCCGTTTCTGGAGCTGTCCAGGGAACCATCCAGCTGGGAAGAGGAATAAGGATTTTTTTTTTTTCCCCCACATTATTTTTACAGCTTTTGTAGGAAATAATTTCTCAGAAATGCTGGTTTTGTTAGAGAGAGAATCCCTAGATTACCCCATGCAGATTTGTCAGTGTTTAGCCAGATAAATTGTTGTCAGTCGCCTCTGTAAGAACTGTCGTCCTTTTTCCTAAAGGACTATCACTTCCTTTAAAGAAAAGCTGAGACAAGAGTGTATGCAGATATCTTTTAAAAACAGAATTTAAGTCTATCGTTAACTCACAATTCATAACTTGCAAAATCACATTTAATTTATATTCTGTGTTTTAAGTATACATAGAGCACTAATATGCATTGAATGGTGATGGTCAAATCTGGGTTTCTCCCTTTAGGGTTGCCTGTGGCCAGCAAGCACATATTTAAACACAACTCACTTTCTGTAGCTGTACAGAACTGCTTAAAATCATGTTACTAACCCTTTTTTTTTTTTTTTTTAACCGACCTGTTTCTCCAATCTTGACATGACCTTTGTGAATGCATTTTTGCTTTCGGGGATTTATTTTCTACTAGGGAAAAACACGGTCCAGAACTCGGGCTTTGTGCCCGTATGCTTTCTGCTTTGCTTGTCGCATCTGTAAGTGCAAGACGTACAGGTGTCCAAGCACAGGGAAGGGCTGGAATCCCGACGGAGCAGGGACTGAGTGAGACCTGCTGAATCCAAAGAGAACCCTGCTGCCAGGGCTGCGTTTCTCCTGGAGGCATCGGGACACCTGCTTGTGACTCAGCCCCAGCGTAGCTGCAAGCGGCTGCAAAATGGCTTTTCAGCTGTGGATAGAGAAGGCCTTAGAAAATCTGCGACTAAACTAAAGCTTTTAATCCAGATATCAAAGTACATTTCAGAAGGAACTGAAACAATTAAAACCAAGCAAGGAGAATCTGTATCCCTAACATTTAATAACTCATAACCAGAAAAATTTGTGAACATATCATATCTTATACTTTGTCAATTGTTGAGTAATTATTGAGAGCTAATTTGTTTTAAGATTTTATAGCTGTACAATGGCATATAATGCTCCAGGTGTTATTACTATTACCATGAATGTATTTTCTTAAAATCTAGAGCAGTTGTGTGAACTAAGTGACCCTGATACTATTTACAGGGTTTCTGAACACCCAGATTGCATTTTGAATGCAAGGCCCAGGGGACTTCGCCTCTTCCTCTCTACCCATCCCAACCGTTGTTTCGTGATGTTTTAATTGCAAAATATTGTGGAATATGCTAGTGTCCATGATCTGCATAATATAAAAATATATACTTTTTTGACAGTGGAAAAGTGAAACTCGTGTTAGGTGGAGGACTTTTTTCACATCCAGTAAACTGGGATGTAATGACAAGGAGGACTAGTCATTACGCGCAGCAGTTCTGGTGTTCCTATCTAGCCCTGCCTGCGGTGATGTGAGGGTGGTACGGTGTCCTGGGGGAGCTCCCTGGATGGTCTTTTTGCACACAGGGGTCTAACTGGTGTTCCCAGTTAGGTAAGGTGGGTCTTGAAAGAAGCATAAATTATTTTAAAAAAAAAAAATCAAAAAGCTGCTGTGTTTTTCAAATGCAATGACATTGCATCACTAAGTATAAACCATCACACACGAACTACTTGTAAGAAAGACTTAGTCTTGTAAGAAGATGTTCTCTAAAAATTTTTAAATTGAGGACTACGATTTCTGAGTTTCCACTTGTTTTGATGATCTTGATGCTGGTGCTTGTGACCCTTGGAAGAGGGTGCGAGTGGTAACTGTGGAAAGAGCACGCGGCATCGGGGAGTTCTGCAGCAGGTGACAGTTTGCCCAGGCACTGCTAAAGACCTGGAAATACAGCCAGTGCTGGTTAGAAAATCAGAGCGAGGAGCGGCGAGAGTCAGAAGGCTGACTTCAAAAATGACAGCAGAGTTGCATTCCCAGAGTCCGCAGGGCAGAAGACACTTCTAGGAGGATAATTAAGTCCCCGAACCCCACCGTCCTGGCGGGAAGCACTGATCTCGTTAGTTTTTCCTACTCTGTTGGAGTTGCTGAACGCTTTTCTTTAAAGTCTCAGGTCACTTGGGAATTATGGATTTGTGTGTTTTGCAAGTGCATTGAAGGCTCTGAATTCAAAGGTTAAAAATACTCTGGTGCTCCAGCTATGACTGTGACATCGTTCTAACTGGTTTTCTTTAAAACTTGGGTGAGGAAAGCTGGAGCTGAAAGGCAAGAGCTGCATCTTAACAGAACCGTTTGAGGACAAGTGCTTCTCACTGTGCCAAAAATCCCATAGCTCTCACAGCTTCATCTGTACTGACACAGCTTAGAATGAATTTTAGCCAAAGGGTACCTTAGCAAAATGCACTTTGGAAGGAGTGGGAAACTTACGGGAACATTGTGCCTGGCTGCAGATCTCGTGGCAGTTGCTTGAATAGGAAAGGAGAAACACTGGGATTGATGCGGCCACATCTAGCTCATCACTGGAGAAGTTTTAGAGGCTGGAAATGCTTCGTGCTCCAGCTGCTACGTACTCCGATTATCAGCTATCAAATAGAAGTCAGCATATGTAGGCAGATGAAAAGCAGATTTTTGATCGGTTTAACTGTTACTATTAAGCAGTATTTCCCTAACAGTAACTCCATAGGAAGAGGGGATGCTTCATATATTCCCATCTCCTGTTAACTTGCTGTAGGGCAGCATTTCATTCTTAGTAGAGTTAAAATTTTTAATGCTTTTTCTTTCAATAGGGACTGATTTTTAATGCAAGTTACGAGGTTTTGACAAACAGTGTCTGTAAGAGAGCACATTCTCGCTCTCATCAGTGTCTGGAGCTGTGAGCCATACAGGGTTGTCTAGGTGATGATTTAGTTCTTTACCTAAGTTTCTTATGTTTAAAAAAAGACTGTTCTCTGAACTCGGTTGTTTCAGTAAAGGTCACTGATAGGAGTTGTATCAAACTTACGTGTTTGCTAGGAAAACAACATCACTGTCTGCTCCTGAAATCTGTTTTAATAATGCTTGTTTTTACTCTCACTTTTTAAAATTGCAAATCACGCCTGAATCGTGTAGCCAGAATCTGTCGTTCTGCTCGGTTCATGCCAGTGGGTTGCGTGCTCTCCTGTGGCTGAATAACAGAGTTGACGGGGTTTTGCCCGGAGTGCTTGCCGTGCGGCGGCAGGAGTGGTGTGGGGTGCAGGGGCAGTGCTGCTGCGGGTTTTGTACCGGGGCGGGGGTACCGGTAGCCTCCTCAGGCTTCCTTCCTTCTGCCAAAGCTATAAAAAGAGTAAGTATTTTTCCCTGTGGCCTTCAGGTAGTTACTGAATGAGCTCACTTCGTTGCCTTTAGAACTGGAGACCCATTAGATGCATTTTTTTTTTTAAAGTCTGTCGTGCTCCATCCGACCAGCGTGCCCCTACCCTTGCCTGCCTCCCTCCTCGCGGTGTTCCGCTGCGATGCAGCCTCTGATCAGCCTTACACCGCGCTGCTTGGATTGCTGTCATTCATTGTGGTTTAATTTTGTCTTTCTATCCATGTGTACAGCTCTTCCCATTAAGGATACGGTTCGCATTTTGATAGCTGGTTAGATGAAGTCCGTGTAATAAGTGGTAAATCTGGTCCACGTTGGGATTTTTTGGAGAGCGTTCAACGTCTCTTCTCCCTGTAAAGTGCTCTATGGTGCTGGGGTATCAGCCCAAACTTCCTCACTGCCATTGAGTATCAGCCCCGAGGGATTTGTGGTGCAAGATCTGAAGCCTTACAGGGCTCCCCAGCAGTGACCCTGTGCACATCCAGAGCCCTGGTATTTGTCCCGTATGAACTCTGTCTAGATTCTTATCGGTACTTTGTCACTTTTTTTACACAACCTGCTTGCAATTATTGTTATACCTCTTTTGATAGTGATTTAAGAATATCCTAGTCGTACTCAGAATTCATATATTAATTTTTTTTCCTAGAAGTTAAACCATAAGCCTTAGCCTGTGAGCTGCTGAAACCTCTTTTAAAGGGGTAATTGTCAAGGAAATACGGATTTCAATAACAATACCAAGTTGCCTAACACATACTCATGTGGATATTCTGAGGTTACATTACAGTATTATGAACCTTTAAGTAAAGTACAGCAGCATTAGTTGCACAGAGGAAAAGATCACTGCTGATATTACGGAGTGGCTGCTTTATATGTTTGGGGACAATTAATTGCCATATGGATTTTGATGGTCCCCATGAAGATTCCGAACTGACAAGCCCATTCCTAAAGCGAGAGCATACATCAAATGTTTGTGGACACGGGGGTGTTTGAAAGGCAGGCAGGGCTGATTTTTGGAGGGCCAAGCGCACACTTCTATTACAGCGATGGTTTCAGGGAAGAGAAGGGCAGTTCTCGGTGATTCTCTGCAGCGTTGTGAAGTAGTTTGGGGCTGGAGCGTACAATTTGGGGACAGTTTTAAACCATCCCGTAACACTTGGGTGGCTGCAGCTGTCATCTAATTTCTTCTGGATTAAGTTTGGTCAAGAAAGAAGCCGCCTCATTTTCTGGTTGTCATTTGCCCAGGAAGTAAAAGCAAATTGTAATGAGGGACTCACAGCAGGAGAACCTCCTAACAAATGAGAGGCATATATTGACTGACAGCCGGCCTGCCAGTCCAGTGATAAATGTATTTTTATACACGGCCGTTCAAGGGCACTTTCTGCTCCCATTGAATGCTGCCTGTCAGATCATGCACGGCACATTTGAATACTGAGTAATTGTATTGGCTGATGCAAAATTGTATTACTGTAACATTAAAAATTAAGTTATATATTTTATTAAGTTAAAAAAATGTAAGACATGCACTTTGACTTTATCTTGGTATTATTGAGAAGCCACTTGAAGGACAGGAAGAAAATTAATTTAAAGATGCAAATATACTCTTTTTCTCAGTACCTTCCTGAAATTTTTACTGCAATTATTAGTGTTACTGGAACTACCATAGAAATTAAGTTATTAAAGATACTGAAACTGTTTTAAGTTAATAGTATTTTAGATATTTCCACTAAATTGCTTGGAAAGTAGGGATTTATTTTTTTAAGTGTTCATAAAAACCTCTGAAGGGCCATCTTGAAAGAATTTACTTTTGGTATGAAAAATGAAATCATGTTTTAGATCTCTTTTCAGGCGAAGCCATTTAGTTTTGTATGACTTTGTTTTTATAAAAACCAAAGGCGGAGGATGTCCTGCCCCTGCCTGCCCCCTGCCCACAGCCGGCCATGGCCGTGGCGAGGGCAGTGCTCATCTTGAGGGAAAGACTTTGCTTGGCGGGCACATCTGGTGAGGACAGCTGTAAATAAGTGTGGTTTCTTCTTTTTTTAAACACGAAGGTGAGTGTACTTTCTCTATATTATTCAGGACTTTTCAGCGTAGGCCTTTTAAGTTTCGTGTTATTCAGAATCCATCATATTTCTATAAAAACAGACGTAAAACATAGTAGAAAGGTACATAAATCCTGCTGGTGTTGGGGGCGCGTGAGTAGATTGTCCCTTGTGTTTAAATACTTACTTTGCACGACTCCCGTGGGGAGGGTCCGTGCTGGTTTCCATACTTGCTGTAGTACGCCCGTGCCGGTTGGCTCTGGAGACCGCGGGCTGTAGACGCCAGCGCCCTTTCGCCTGCAGGCACGTACTAAAGAGGCACAGCTATGGCAAGTACTGCTGGAAGGGAAGGGGCAAGTGGGGACTTCCTACCATCTGTTGAAAACCCCTGGTACCCCCTCTGTTGTAGGTACCGATCTTAAGGGCGTATATTCTGAAATAAGTAAATTCGTCACATGAAAGTACGACGTGAAGAACCGTATAGCATAAGACCACCGATGTGCGGGAGCCCGGGAAGGAGCGCTGCTGCAAAGATAAGATTCACAGTCTCCCAAGAAAAAAGAGAAACGGGTCTTGGGCATAACACATCGCAGCCTGGCGAAGGTGCTGTTCATCTCCCTGTGACTGAAGTGAGAGCGGCCGAGCAGG
Organism: Sagittarius serpentarius; assembly: GCA_034782735.1. Taxonomy (NCBI): domain Eukaryota; kingdom Metazoa; phylum Chordata; class Aves; order Accipitriformes; family Sagittariidae; genus Sagittarius; species Sagittarius serpentarius. Next base: position 83,032,636 of record JAVKLA010000074.1, read on the forward strand.
CACTGCGGGGGCTTCTGTTTACCTTCGCAGCAGTCGTCTAAGTATTTATTTTTGTATATTCACTTCATAGGTCTGCCATTTTTATCATTATCTCAAAGGGCGATATTTATTCCTCAGCACAGTTTGGGCTCTACATACATTCTGCAGGGTTTTGCACCCTAATTTTTAATTTCTAATTTTTAATTAATTAAAAAAAAAACAAACCTTTTGTTTCCGTGATGTAGAATCACTCAGTGCATGCCACTGCCAGGGGACCTTAGAGAGGTATATGCATGTCAGTAAAGCACAGACTAACCTGTTTTTTCCTTTGTGGCTCATTTCTGGTTATTTGTTACACAATTGAAAAAAAAAAAAAAAGGCAAGCAGTAGGAATGCCTCGTCTGTCAGACCTAGCTCTATTTATTAAGATCTATTCTCAACTTGCATTATTTTTATTTAGTTGGGAGGGTGAAGTAGAGGGAGAGGTGCATTTTTTCAATGGCACCATCAACACCAATGATTTTCAGCTTAACATTTCAGTTGCTAACTGTCTGTTGCTAGACTTGTCTTTAGCATAACGAGGTTTATGTTTGTGATTTATTTACATTCTTGTATCACGTTGCGTTTGTGTCTAAGAGCACTTCTAGGCAGATCGCCCCGGCTTGGCTGCTGCAATTGCCCATGAAGCCACTGCCAAGGACTCCTTACTGATCCCTGAAGGAGTTACAGAATCTCCTCCTTCTTAATTTGCGAATAACCATTCCTTGCCCAGAGGTGATTTGTATCCCACACAAAAGTTGGAGCTCGTATTTTCCTACTGCTCCAGGCTAAAAGCAGGTGCGTGGTTTTAAGGGTATCGCTTAGCTGTGGCAAACCTCTGCTTTTGTACGTCTTTCACATGATGGGTACTGGAAGGGCAGTGCTTCTGGGGATGCGTTAGGTGTGCTGCTGTCTCAGTAAGTGAATTTTTTGTTTGCCTTTAGTTAAGGTACCCCTAGAGATTGGGGAGATAAATATCAAATAATAAAGGAGATAAAATATTAGTGTGTCTCTATAGGAGTACGTAAGTTACTTTATCAATTTAAAGTATGCATTTCAGTATATTTATGAAAATAAAATTGCTGCAGTGATGCAGTGTTTATTTTTTATGTCACCTTTAAGAGAATATTGCAGTTCAATGTAGAGTTTACCAAATATTGGACTTAGAATTAGGTTGTCACAGCTTCAGTATATCATGTGTTACAGGACAACGACAGTGGCAGGTGCAGAAGTCAAATAGTCTCCCAGGAGCATCCTCCCATTAAAAAACAATTGCTCGGGCAGAGGGAAGCTGCAAACAGCTGCACTTTGTCCCACCATCTCTGCCCTTCAGAATTAAGACTATTTCCAAACCAGTGTCGTGCAGATTTTTGCATACTTTTTCAGTGCGTGCTAATATAACTGCTTTGGAGCTGAAAAACTGCGAACACTAACGTGAAAGCAATCCCAAAGAAGGAGCGTTTGGCACGCATGAGCTGTGGAAGCATTAGTGCTGTAATCCATTACTGCAGTGTTCAGCACCGCAGCAAAACGGTGCCAGCCAGGGGAGTCTAAGCACCAAATGTATGGATGCAAGCAGAATGTTTTGAATGAGCAGCAATAATTTGTTTTTGTTACGCTTACTCATTGGCCTAGGAAACACAAGATGAACATTGCAAAGCACACATTTAGATAGCACACCAAAAAATAAATCTTGGCTTGAAAGGATTAGCATCAATTAGAGAAGCACTTCCTTTAAATAACAAAGCAGATTAACTCCCTTAAGGATTGTACTTATTGGAACACATTTTCAGTAGTAAAAAGAGCAACAAGTGTGCAAGTACTATTGATTTTCTACCTTTGTATTACCAAAACATATTTTATTGACAAGTATTACTTGCTTGTTAAGTGCTAAAGAGTTTGATGGGTCTTAACATGGGATCATCTAATTAATTGCCCTTTCAAACTTTCGTCCTAAGCTGTGGTGATTACATTAAAGAGATAGGTTTGGAGTTCTATTGGAGTTCACTCACCTTTTAAATGATAAACAAGGAATGAATATATTAATGTGTTCTTAATATATAAGGCTAACTTTTTAGATGCAGTGTACCATTCTGAGTAGGTTTTCATCTTTTAATGACCCAGTGATGGGTACAGGAGCACTACTTTTATTTTCACAGCCTAATTTTCATTCAGTGAATATTACAAAGTCTTTTTTCGCACAGTCAAGCCCTGACAATTTCAAGTTGGCACAGTTGGCACAGAGCCTCTTAATGCAGAAGGAGCTGCTATGGTGTATTTTCGAAGAAATACTTTGTGTGCTTCTGATACCAGCCCCGGCGCTTGCCAGCGATCTCCCCAGCGCTGCAGGAGCCCGTCCTCGGGCCGGCTCCCTGGGGAGCCGCGCTTCCTCGGCTGGACGGGAGAAACCAGCCCTAGGCGCTGACGGGAGCGGGGGTACCAGCTACGGGAGGGGCTCTCAGGTTTTGTGCCGCTGGGGTATAAGGTGAGAGGGCAGGTGAGCCGCGTGGGTTTGCCTGTTGTAAGATCTCCAAAGCGTCGGAGAAGACGTAACACAAATGAGTCTGTCTCGTGTAGGGCATCCGCATATTTTGCAGTTGTTAAACAGTAACCTCAGGTAACGAGTAAATAAGATCTTAACGGTGACTCTGACCGTGGAATAAGTGAGTAATTTTTCATGCTGTTTCTGACATAGGTGTTTCTAGTGTTGGATATCGTAAAAACCAATGATTTAACGCTGGTGAGGCCACAGCTGTAGGTGTGGCCTGTGAGCAGAAGGACATGCGACTTGCTGAGCTGACACAAGCGACCGGCGGCACAGCCGGGGTGAAGCGCCCATCTCCTGCCTTGCCTGCAAGGACCCCGTCGCTGCCATAACACTGTGCAGAAGGGTGTGCTATAGGGGAATGATGGTAGCGGGGTATGTAACATTAAGTGCTGTCAAAGATCATCCGGAGCTAGGAGACCGTTACTTGGCCTTGGAGAATTTTTTGATGGCAAAAGATGTGCATCACGAATGTGTGGTGCGTGTCCATGCATCTGTGATGCACTGCCATGAGAAGAATGTGTTTCAAATAATAGTTCAAGCTCTAATCTGAGAAAATACTAGGTACCTTCCAGTTGTTGTATTATTTCTGAAAAAAATCCCTTACGCTTCATCTACCGTATAAGGTTTGAACTTTTAATTGGATTTATTATGGCAGTAGTCCAAAGGATTTTAATTGCGTGCTTCTAGTTGAATCAAGATGGAGCATAAGGGATGCCCTTGCTCGGTGGGCAGGCGCGGCGCTGCGAAGGGGCAGCTGTGCCTGCTTTGTCAGGGCATTTCCACTCCCCGTGTCTGGGATATGTTCTGTGTAAGCCTACCTACACCCTTTACATGGCAATGGAAATATTCTGCTGTTTGGAGCAGAGCGGACTCTCTGCGACGGTTGTCGGTGCACACAGAGATGCAGCTGTAGACGATGAGTGTGTATGGCTGCAGGCGGACGTAATTCTGCAGTCCATCGTCTGCCTCTCAGGGAGGTTTTTACAAAAAAGTGATTACGTTCCTGTGCCACTGGAATGGAGTTTGTGGTCTTCTCATTACTATTCCTGCACAGAGTTACGCTATGGCTGTCCTGAAGAAGGAGCGAGCGGTGGCATGAGTGCCGTAACTTTGACCACCATGGTCCCCCGGCCGTGGGGAAGCGGGTGCTGGAGCGGCTGGGGGTGCAGCCGTGCCTGCTGCCCAGCTCTGCTCCTGGCTCTGCTGGTGCCGGGGAGGCAACTGAAAAAGTTCAGCGCTCTGAATGGGGTGACGCTTCTGTAAAGACTGTTTGTTAAGGCCGGGGGAGCGGGTTGTGCTTCTTGCCGTTCCCCGCCTGCTGCCTAGCCAGCTGGAGGCTCCTGGACATCCAATTTACAACCTCCTTTGGGGGGTGTTAAGTATTGCATTTTGCTAAATAATTCCCGTTAAAGGCACGTTTATGTTCATATGCATGACAAATTACTTTGGTTTAAAAACTGGATTTGGCAGGGAATGTGTTCATACGATGATTTAATTCTGCTTTATTGGCTAAGCAGCTATTAGAACACTTAAAAGAAATTGTCGCGGTATTTAGCACTGAGCGGCATGTGCTTAAGTCCCACCTGATAAGACATTTCAGTGGTGTGCCTTCATGTTTTGGGTTGTCCAGAGGCATTTAAGTGCCCTGAGGAAAGGGCCTTCTCCGTTCTGAGCACGAGGCCCTGCGTGTGACACGGCAGGAGTTACGTTTTGTGCCACTCCTTCAGGTGCGCTGGAGCAGCACACGCCGCCCTCCTGTCCTCCCTGACCGATGGGAACCGACCGCTGCAAAAGAGCTTTGGTTTGATCCTCTGGGGTATTTGCCTATTGGCACGATGGCAGTCAGAAAATGAGTGCTAGAATAACAGAAAATGCAGGTGAAAATGAAAAGGCATTTCCACATAGTATTTAATTTTTACTGAAGGTAATGGTCTCCCTCAGCTTTTCCAAAAAAGGTTTCTAGAAGTTCATGTACGTGTGCATTTGTGTTTACTTAAAAGTCTGTTCAGCATCGTCGTGGTGATGGGTAGTGAATCTTCTACGTTCCTGTTCTCTCCCCCTCTTGCCAGACTATCCACGGCCATAAAGGACCGATAACTGCAGTGGCTTTTGCCCCTGACGGCCGGTACCTCGCCACGTACTCCAATTCCGACAGCCACCTGTCCTTCTGGCAGGTAAGGATGCGTTTCCGTCCCCCCGTCTGCACGCACATGGTTAATAAACTCACGTTTGGGACTTTCTTTTAACGTCGTTCAGTAATGGTGTAATACGTAAGGAAAGGCTGACAAGGGGAGAGTCCCAGAAGTCAGGACAGAAGCTGAAACCTCAGCACAGAGTTTTGTCGTTCACCAGCCGGCCCGGCGCTGCCCTCCCATCTTGCCCGCCCTTACCCCGAAGCGAGCGTGCTCCTCTGCCTCGGCACCGGCGCGGGCAGGGCAGGGTCGGCTGCTGGCCTGAGGCTTGGTCCCCCTGTCCCCGGGGCCTCTCCGCTGCACAGCTCTTCCCTCACCATCCCTGCAGGCTTGTGAAGGAAGCTGAGTAGCGGTGTCCCTGTAACACAGGGAATTTCTCCTGTCGCTGTTTCTATTTAAGTATTTTTTGCAGCTATCCCTGGGTGAGGGATGGGGCTGTCTGCATGCACATCAGTACGTCACGTCTGGGCAATCGAAGAACGTTCTCAAATGACAAACTTTCATGTTTCATGTTTAAAGTTTGGGTACGATACTGTTGTAACAGTTCAATTTCACATACCCCGAACATCCACTGGATAAAACGTAGAGCCAGGCAGGAGACCCTTAGCGAGTTCTGCGGGGGCCCGGGCAGCAGCTTCTCCCCAGTGCCTGTCCCTTCCTGCTGCTACGGAGTTTCCTTCTCGAACTCCTGCAACCCCATCAGTTCCAACAGAGAGTGAGCTTCAGCAGCATGTCTCTGACTTTTTTTTTTTTTTTTTTTTTTAAGCTTGATGCAAAACTCTGAGGACAAACACTGCTTCCCAGTACCGCGGTGCCCGTGCCCCTGTGCCCAGCTCCGCTCCAAGCCCTTGTGTGGTGGCAGCGTCAGGGACCCTGCGCTGGGCTGTGCCACGCAGTGTGGAGCTGCCTGCTGTTTCCCTAATCATACTGAAAGCAGGAAAGCTGAGGTATAAATGATATAAAGAGGGTCTGGAACACAAGGAGAAACTGAGTCAGGCCACCATTTTGTGAAGTATCTAGAGGTTTATTTTCTCTAGCATACGAGCAATCTTTTTCTTTGTAATCTCACATCAGTAGGAATATTTTTTTGTTGGCTGTGGGCTGCTGCCTGCATTGCCCAAGCAGGATTTTTTTTCTTCCTTCCAATGGCGTTAGACTTAAAAAATACTTTATTTGGAAGCAACTGATCCGATCAAGCAATGTGCATTATCAAAATCACTGAGTCTTACAGTAATCAGACTATAAAGCAACTTGGTAAGCCCGTAAGTACCAGTTACTCTCTTTAACACACTTGCCCAATTTTCTGTGTCATTCAGTAGTTCTACAGGTACCATAAAAAATTCCTACATTATTAATCCATCATTATATTGTGTGCTTTCTGAAACAGTAAATGAGAACAGCAAGAATCTTCATCTGTCAGTTACGTTTATTCAATTTAAGTGCTCAGGGAAAATCTGGAAAGCAGTCAGGCTAGATCTTTTAGAATTGGCAGGGAAAAAAAAAGTCAGGTACGAGTTTTAAATTGTGATCTGCCATGCCTTTCCAGGTGTATAAACATTCACGTTGAAGTGGCTTTTTATGTAAAGAGTTAAATGTACCTACACATTTAGTTTTAAAATGTGACCTCGTGCACTAGTGATTTTTCCCTTCTGTGTTCTATTTGGCACTATTATTAATGCAGGAAAATCAGTAACATTAGTCATCTTAAAAGGGTTATTACTCAAGATGATTTAAATTGTGAAAATGTCAGTGGTGCTTGCATGCTCCCTGCTAGAGATGCCATTATTTACACTCTCTGACACCGCTCTGCTGCCGAGAAGAGCCAGGAAAAAGTAATGGCTTGTACTTTGTACGGATCAGAATTCAGGACGTGGCATCAGCAATAACGCGCCTTAAATGTCCCAGGATTTGCCAAGGTTTCACGGGGCACGTCTCAGGGATGCAGCCAGCTGGCCACCTGCTGATGGAAATCTAGGGTTGCGATGCAAACGGATAGAAAGGTTTTCAGGAGTAAAGCAGCAAAGTGTAGGATTTTGTGTATCTCTGTGGGTTAGATCAGAGAATCATTTTTAAAAATGTGGAGCTAGACGATGCATCAGCAATAATTGACCTGCTTTCCAAAGAGCGTAACTCGAGAGATCTCTTCTGAATGGCCTCTTCATCTACCAGACAATGAAAAAGCTCTTGCTGTTGGGTTTTGTCTGTTTGTGCCTATCATGATGACAGCTCTGTATTCTGCATATCTTTGGCTCTAGTGTTTTTCTGATTTTGATAAATAATATCCTAGCATAAACATAATCTTATTAATATTTTGTGGCTTTTCCTTAAATTCTGATTGTGTATGCTTGTGCTTAGCATGCCTTTATAAGTTCCCCCCGAGGAGCGCAGTAAGGTACGCCCACTGAGTTCATCAGGCCTTCCATTGTGCACAGTTGTGTATCGTGGCCATTAACCAGCATCCAGACCACCCAGTGCGCCGCCTCAGCGCTCGGCGAGCCTTCCAGTAAACAGCGTCGCTTGGCCCCGGTCTACTGAAATTTTAATTAAGCCTGACTTGAGACAGCACTGGTCCTGGGGGCCGCAGGGATGTCGAAGTTTGGGAGGAGGTCTGGGTGCGCGTTACAGGTGGCGACCCCCGCCAGAAGCTGCAGGCAGGGTGGGTCACCCATGGGTGTCTTTGCAGATGAACACCTCTCTCCTGGGGAGCATCGGCATGCTGAACTCCGCACCCCAGCTCCGCTGCATCAAAACCTACCAGGTGCCCCCCGTCCAGCCGGCCTCGCCAGGCTCCCACAACGCCCTCAGGCTGGCACGGCTCATCTGGACCTCCAACCGAAATGTCATCCTCATGGCTCACGATGGCAAGGAGCATCGCTTTATGGTCTAGGGTAAATACCCCGCGCTAGAAATGCATTTCTGTTTCAAAGCTCCTCGTAATTCTCCCTCTCTCTGTCTCTGTGCTCCTCACACGGGATGCCCGCGCCTGTGCCTGCAGACCGCCGGTGGGCTCCTGCCCGGCTCTGCGGGGCGGCTGCGCTGATGCCGGCTGGTTTTTCCTTGCAGCCGGGAGGAGGAAGGCGACGGCGCTGGGGAATGGGCTCCTTGCGTGGCGCAGCAGAAGGGGGATCAGTAACACTGTGATGGCGCTCCTCGGCCAGATCTGCAGCGGCAGGAATCAAACCAGGCTTTGCAGCCGCCTGAACCCGGCCCCTTCCTCGCGGGACGTTGAGTTCACGCAGCAGCCCTCATTAAACACGTTTTTCCTTTGGAGACTCTTGCAGAATCTCAGTGTTTACCAAAAAGGCTCGTGTTTACATGTACTTTCTCCTAGTGACCACTGAATGATGGCGGGTGATGCATCTTCGAGAGCTAGGCACGTGGGTTTCTTAATGAGGGGCTCACCGCCTCGGGATGGGGAGGGATTGAGTTTCGGGGGGTGGATGGCCTGTGTTCTGATCCGAAGGGGATGTTTCCTCGTGCAAAGTCTCAGTTTTCAAGAGAATTGGAAGTGCTGCTGTGCCCAGTCACTGTTTGCTGTAGTCTGGAAGAAAGAATAATAGTCCACATGTAAATAAAAATTTAAAAAAAAAACCTCTTTAAGATGGAATAGTAAACTTGAAAAAAGGAGTATTTATATATAAAGGTGTTTTTTGCTACCGATGCAGGTATTTATTTAAAAAAAAAAAAAAAAAAAGACAAAAAGCTTTTTCTTCCTAAAGCCGCTCCCATTTGTGCCGAGACATGCAGGGCAGTGAGACCATGCACCCACGCCGTGCCACCTTGCGCGTGTGTCACAGCCACGGCTCCTGTGGTGGCTTCACCGGGGGACCAGTGGGGAAGGACACAGGCCCTGGAGGGCGGCGGCACAAATGGCATCGGGGGGGAGCAATTCTGGCTGGAAAAATGACGGGAAGTGTGTAGAAGGTAAGTTATTTGAATGAATATATTGAAACATTTTCTTCAGTAGGAGTATTCCTGTGTAACGTTAGCTGTGACTGTGTTTCCCTGTTCTTACATATCTAATTTTGTGAAATATTTAATAGTGTGAAAGTATGCTGATTTATGCTCACAGTAAAGAAAAAAAAATCTATAAAATGCTATTTTATTTAAACACATTGATGTATATGTTTGTATAGCTTTTCTTTGCCATTTTTGTCTGAAAAGCTCACAGAACTAAGGCGGCTGTCTCTACATAAGAAAGTAAAAATGGTACTTACAGAATCTTCCCTTCCCCAAAAAGGAATAACTGAATTTTACAAATGGCTTCTAAATATAAAAGGCATTGGTTGTTTGGTTTGGTTTTTTTTAGGTGGTCTGTGTAGTATACTGTACATGAAAGTGAGATTTACAGTCCAGGAGCTACATATCTGTTGCTGTTTAAAAATAATTTTAAAAAATTTTAAAAGCAAGAAATTAAGACCATTAGGAATGTTTAACACAAACTGCCGTGAAGTTTAATCTTTTCTCTGGCGGGAATGTAGTGTATAGTGGAGAACTCTGTAGTAGAATATCAGGGTCTTTTCTAAGTGAACTAATGCAACGTGCATGTACATTGTGTTTATACAGATATATATGTAACCTTGGAGATTAAAAAAAAAAAAAAAAAAAAAAAAGAAGAGGAGAGCTAACAGAGACTGTCCAACCAAAGAATGAAATGCTGTCGTTTTCAGTGTAGGCTTACGAGGAGAGTGCGAAGGTACACTGTAAGCGTTCTCCCACCGGTATCCCGGGATCCTGTCCATTAGGTTACGGTAGATATCATGTTATATATGTTTATTTTCAAAACAAAATGCGGCCCCAGTAGGCGTGTGGACCATGCCCCTGCAGTGATTTCCTTTGTGGTATAGTGAACAAACATCTTGAATTCTATATGCATTAAAATGTTTGTTTTAAGCTAGGGGTGTAATGGATTTTCTCAAATGCAGGAGAGAGCTGGTAATTTTCTCTGCAGTCCTGCCTGAAAATGGGGCTGTGTAGCACGAGCCGAAGCATTGGTGGTGAGAGACTCGTTTGCCGAGGAGTCGCTAACCCCGCAGCGGGCTCCGACTGGAGCTGGGGCCAGCCCGCCCCGCGCCCCCGGCTGTCGGGCCGGCAGGGTCCCTGCGGGGCTGGAGACGCCTTCCCAGCTGACGGGTCTGCACGCACCGGTTAAGCCCAACCCTCTGCTTCGGTGACTCTGTTAAGCCCGGTCCTGAACTTCTGCCCAGCCTCGCGCTCTCAGCACTGCAGCGAAATGTGTATTGTCATTCCAGTGTGAGCTTTTAGTGCTTTATTGATTTGTTAGTACTGTATTTGGACTTGTCCTTGTAAATGTAGAGACGTATGTGGCTTCACTGGCAGTTTACAAGCAAAAGATGACATGATGAGACACCTGTATGAAAATGTTGTGATGATTGAAGTCACCACGTGCGGTGAATGGTTCGCGTGTCTGCCTCTCCAGCAACTTCTTGGCGAATCCACTCCCCATCCTCTGTATGTATTAAGCTTCCCGTGTAAATATGCTTGTGAAATAAAACTGAGTTGTACTGAAGAGTGTTGGTTTCGTGGCATCAGCCTAATGGTGTGTAAATAGTTGCCCGCTGCTGATTTGCGGGCCAGTAGTCTGAAGTCTTTTCACCATTTAAGAAACTTCTTCCTTTTCATTTGAAAATCGGCATGAATGAGAGCAGAATGAGTCGCCATCAGAGCGGGGCGGGGGGGCTCATGGTGAAGGGACGTCGGCCTTCGTTACCAGCAAGGAAGGTAGGAGGGTGCTGAGAGTAAAGTTCTCTTAACTCCCAAAACAACGTATCCGAGCAAACAAGGGACTGTTCATCTTCCGGAAATTCACCGACACCGACGCGTGCCAGGTGATGCTCTGCCCTCGTGATGCTCTGCCCTCGTGCTCGGGTTTGCATTCCCCCAAAGAAAGTGACAGAAACAAATAACACTGAGATCTTTCTGAGGTGGCATGCAGGATTACCAAGAGTATTTAATGTAACGGCATGTTTGGGTTGGTATCTGCGATACCCGTTATTTCTAAAAAATGGCAGCTGTGTTTGCCTGCAGAGGAAGCCCCCGTGCCGTGCGGCGTGCAGAGGGGCCTGGGGTGAGGCAGGGACGGCCGGAGTCGGGTCAGATGTGACCTCAGCAGCTTTCAAAACGGAAAACGCACATCGGAATTGCGTGAATCCTCCCTTTTCAGCATGCGTGAATGTGTTAAAACACCAGCGGCCCCGGTATTGCCTTAGAGGTAACGCGCAGCGGTAGCGGCTCGGCGGGCGATGCGGGGCCGGCTGCGAGGGGCAGGGCACGGCGGTGCGGGAGGCAGAGGCAGGCAGCGCCGGGCGAACTCTCACCTCTCCCCTCCTCGGCTGACAGGCAGAGCTGAGCCTTGGAAAATCAATACTTGGGAGCCAGGAGGGAAATATTTCCAACCTCTAACTAGAGAATGTATTTTGACAAGGCCAAGATAATCCAGGCTGCACAGGAGAAAGAGAAAAGAAGACTCATTTTTAAAGCTTGACACTTCAAGGTGGTTTTGTGCAATGGTTTAGAGAAAGCATCGATACATACAAATACCAAAGGTCAAAAAGAAAAGCCAGAAGAATTTCAAAAATTAGATGCGCTGGTTTTGCTGTTTACTTCGCAAAATATAAACTGTTTGATTTGTGTAGAGAGATGGTCATTGTACTGAGCTCAGTGGTCACTGCCGTCTCCTCATTGAATAGAAATGAAAATACACTAAAGCCTAGATTATACCCTAAGCAATTTACCTATAAAAAGTATGTGCCTGTTTCCTGCTATCTATCTGCATTCAGGGACGTTAATTGCTTTTGATTTGGCATGATTGCATTTTGATGCAAAAAGATCAATATTTTTTTCATTTATGCAGCAGCATTTTTTGATAATTAAATATCTGGCTGTGTACTTGGGTACTACACGAAATGGCCACAAGCGCTCCGGCCCTTCCGCCACTCCTTGGCCAAGGTTTTGGTGGCACCTGCCGTTTCTGCCGGGCGAGTCGGGTTGGACCGAGCAGTGCGGGTGCCCGCGCTGCCGCCGGCGTTCCTGCGGTGCAAGGGGGCAAAGCGAGGGAGCGGGGCGGGCAGGCGGGCCCCGGCCGAGTGCTGCGGTCGCGGTGCCGACCCCATGCCGGCTGCCGCTCTGGGCTGGGTGTGGGCAAGGGGCGCGATGGAGGAGGTCGTCCTCCTTGGCTTAACGTCCGGCCCCGTCCTGGCGCTGGACGTAAAACCACACCTTTGGCCGAGAGCTGTAAAATCGCATCAAGGCTAATTTCACGTGACGACCGCAGCGCGGGGTGGCGTGAACAATCAGGACGTTGCGCTGGGCGCGTTCAATGCTGATCCAAGTAACGAAACTGCCCGGAAGCGTCACGTAAAGCCAAGCAGCGTCTTGCATAACCTGGGGAGGAGGAGGGAGGACGTGATACCCGCACCACGGCTGGAAACGCGGCGGACCGACCAGGATGCTCATGGCAGCAGTGAGGAGCTCGCAGCCGAAGGTAAGGAGGGGCAGGGGCAGCCGCGGGCACGTTGCGCCTCGGAGCCGGAGGAGGTGTAGCGCCGGAGCCCGAAGGGGACACGGTGAGCGACGGAGCGGCCGTACCAGCCTTCAGAAGGTGCTGGGGTGCGGCTGGGCGGCACGCGGGGGATGGACTGACGGACGGCTCCTGGCACGGAGGAGTGGCGGCAGAGGAAGGGGCAGAGGAGATCAAATGGAAGGTGCTCCTTTCTCCGGCTTGAAAGAGCATGCATTAGGGCTGAGGGAAACGAGCCAACCTGAGAGAAGGTGATGGAGGTACGGAGCGATGGACTTGTACATTATTAATTGCGTATGCGTGATTGTCTCTGAACTGTCACACAGTATTCTGTCTGAACTGATGCAATGGAGATTGTCTAATTAGCGTCTAATCCCCTAGTTAGCGTTATTTGGAGTAAGATACTGGAAATGATAAGTCACTTGAGACGTTGGGGGGGGGGGGGGGGCCCCCCCCCCCCCCCCCCCCCCCCCCCACACCAAAAAAACCCTCTAGAAAAATAATACCAGGCACTTCAAATTTGCTGCTTTCAGTTGCATAAAACACAAGGGAGGGCTCCCCCGCTTTCCCTCGTCACGCCTCCTCGCCCAGGGGCTGGCAGGGGACGTGCGGGCCGGAGAGGGGCTCTGCCGGACCCTCTTCGTGCCTCCCCTCCGCAGGCGCGGGGAGCTGGCGCGGAGCAGCCCCGTCCTGCCGGCCGCGCTGCCGACCGCAGCAGGAGCCAGGTTGCGTTCAAAGCGTGCCTGTGCGTTTGGTTGACGCCCTCCTCAAAATACGTCCGTCATGCCTAAAACCAAGGCTATTTGAAAACGCAGACCACTGAGGTCAGTGTGAACTCCATCAAACGTATTGATCAGAGGGTTTTTTCCGAAGAGCCTAATGCTGCAGTTGGACATGGCGTGTGTCTTGCCGACGATCAGCGTTCCTTGCAGCTGACTCAGAAATCCGTCCGCACGCACCTTGCTCTCTCCAGCCTGATGCGAAGGGCTGGGTACGACCTCGCCTGCTGCCTGGCGGAGCTCCCCACGCGTGCAGGCAGCGCGGTGCCCCGCGGGGCGCCGTCGGAACTCGGGTCTCGGTGCGGCTGGTATTCTGCAGGTTCCTGGGATCGGCTCGCCTTGGGCTCCCCTGATCACCCCGCGGGCATCCGCTTAGAGCAGCCTGATCCCTCTGCCCCGAGAGCCAGGCTTCCCATCCCGCGGAGGGGGATACGGCCACGAAACGCAGCAGCGCTCAGGGCGTTCCTGCTGCACCCTCGTCCCATGCTGGATGTGCCCCTTCAGATGCGGGCAGGGTAAGGCCAGCGCTCCGAATAAAAAGTGTTCGGGACTCGGCTCAGTTGGGTTTCAAACTGAGCGATTTTTGTAGCCAAAATACTTTTTCAAATTGGCAAGTCGTATGAAAGCAAAGAAGGGGAAGCGGAGGGCCTTTAACGTGCTTAGCGGCAGCTCACGTATTTAAAAGCCAATGCATTAACTGGAGAGGACCCAAAGGTATTTTGCCCTCCGGATGCTGCAGGAACTTCCACGAACAACCAAGGTGCGGAAGAACCCAAGGCTGAACACACCTCCTGAGCACCGCCTCGCAAGCTCCAGGAGCTGGGCGAGTCACTTCTCCCGTTAGAAAAGAGAGTCCCTGGCCCGCTGCAGCCCTGGTCTCTCCCCCGCCGCTTCCATTGCCGGGAAAGCGCGACCAGGGAGAAAGCTCCTCTTCCTCCTTGTTCCCTCCCGTGTAGAGGCAGCCAAAGGGACGGCCAGGTTTGCTGTCGTGGGAACGCGGGAGGCTGCGCGGGAGCTTCGGAGAGCTCGTGGGTGCCGGGGAGCGCACGGCAAACCCGGGTGGGCTGTCGCGGGTATTCGGACCCCAGGTTTGCGAAATTGCCGGGACCCTTTGTGGGACTTGTGGGACTTTATCAACTCTGTAGGAAACTCAAGAGTATCTCGCTCTGTGAATTACACCTCGCAGATGGTCCTTCCTGCCTTCAAGGTCTTTGAGCATGCGCGGCGGGAGCGCGCATCTGGTGACATCTGTGCCACTGGGGTTTCGTGCCAGCGCTGCCTGGCACAGCGTGCGGTGAGGGAACTCGGAAGGTCCCGGGTACCCAGCGCCGGGCAGGGACGGTGCTCAACAGGGTCCAGGGAGCTGAGGAGGCCGCAAAACAGGGGTTTCTTCTGTTCTCCCAGCAAGCTGTCCGGGCTGTGCCCGGCTTTCAGCAAACACTGAAACTCTACCAGCAATAACGCTTCTGTCTGAACAAGAAACATCAGTAAAAATCTGCATCAGAGTCTTCAGCGTGATAAATTGACACTTGATGGCAATAGTTGTCTGGAGTGCTCTTTGAACAGGAGGGCTCCTGGGGAACTTCCCTCTATCTCTGATGTCTGAAAATTAAAAATTAATCCTGTATGAAAAATTAAAAGGTGAAACTTTCTGCTGCAGCAGCATAGCTTTTTGAATGTTGATTTTGGATTTAAAATGAAGGCTGGATGACATCTACGGGAAGATCGTTGTTGGTTGTTACATTTAGAATATACGATTTTAATTGATTTTTGTAAATTGGAAACCTATTTGCCCAGGACTGGAGTAGCTTAAAATGGGGGGGTGGGGTGGTGGTGTAGATATTTATTTACTGAAGTAACTGACTTTAAACAGGCATTTATTCACTCCTGTAGAGCTGCTCCCAATTTACAATACAGTAAAAGAAAGCTGATGGGTTTTATCATAAAAATGATGGTGGAATCTGCACATCTTGCAAGTTTAAATTTGATTTAAAAAACCAAAAAAAACCACACCACCTTTCTGACATCGGGGAGTGCCTCCTGCCCCTCGCTGTCCTCGCTTGCCGGGTTGGCAGTGCCAGCCCCCGGTGCCACCCTGTCGTGACCAGCGCCGTGGGGCAGGCGGGGTGCCGGAGCCTGGGGCAGGGCAGGCCGCTGGGGAAGCCGCTGTCCTCCTTCCCCCGAGGCTGGGCTGCCGCTGTAGTCGAAGCAAGCGTTGCGGTCAAGTCGGAGTGATTATAGCAAGAGTATTTCTTCTTAGAAGCTTATCCAGAGCCAAGGGGGAGAGGAGTTTGACTGCAGTACTGCTCCTAGCAGCGCTCACAGTCCGATCTCGCCTATTGCCTGTTTATTTTAAAAGACTCGTTTCTTCGCCTTCTGCGTGGGCTAGGACTTCAGAGGTGCCATCAGCTGGCGTGGGCAGAAGGCCTCTGTCTCGGCCCTCTGGCTGACTTCATCCTGGCACTGCTTAGCGGTCCCTTCTGCAAAGATACAGCTGATGAGAAGATGCTCGAGTGACAGAGCTCTGACTCTGCGTGCTGGTAGATCAGCTGGGCCGTGACTGCCAGAGTACCCGAGGTCCCTTTCAAAAACCCACTCAGGACCTGACACAGTGTTACGGCATTTACATCTTCAGTATCTCAAAGATTTCTGGCTTTATTTTTTCTGTTACTTTCTGATAGACCATGTCCTTACATGTTGGTTTACGTATGCGTTACCTGTGTTTGTCAGCTGAGATCTGGTAGCAATGCAAGAAATACGGCAACTGTGGGTCGGTACCTTGGGGCCGCTGGTGCTCGGTCCAGGCCAGCAGAACAGAGCATTTGAGGGAGCATCCCACCTTGTCCGAAATACGACGGTGGCTTTGTCCAAGAGCACAGCCAGTGCCCCGACCGTCGGACCGCCGGTACCAAGCTGCCCGAGACGAAGGGAAAACCAGAGGAGAAGTTTCGCCACAGTTGGGGTTGCCGCGACTGTCGCTGTTGGTCAAGTTTGTGGAGGTGCGTTTGATGGTTAATGAGCATCGAGGATAATGTTCTGCAGCTCTCGCTGCGCCTGGCTGCTTTTATACGTTTCATTATGAAATATTGTGTATCTTACTGAATAGCGAGATTGTAAAAGGCAGCTCCGGGTCCAGCCCCAGCCCTCATCCCTTCCACTGATGGGAGCGGGGTAACACCATTTACAAATTTAGCCCAGAGTATAGTACGAATGATTTTTCTTTCATTTAGGTCTCGTCAAAAGATAGTCTTCTCCAGCAGCCTGCAAGGACTAGGAGTAGCAGTGAGCCGTTTGGTCCAGTTTCACAGTCATCTTGGTTCGCAAATATATCTAAGCAGTCGCCCCACGGACGCACCAGCGCGGAATCTGAGGCGCCGCGGGATCGGCAGGGGTGGGGAGGGGAGTGGGTGCTCTGGAGGTGGCCTTTGGAGACGGGACCCTCGCTGGTGCTGCACCGGCTGCTTTGCGGTCAGCCGGCCGCGCGGGTAGCTGTGGGAGAAGGTGTTTTCTACCTGTCTGTCTTGAAGGATAATGTTGACACATTTTTAATTATCTTGTTACTCCAGGAGGATCTCAAAAGTGGATTTTATGATGTATCAGGACAGAGATAGTATGGTAATGAATTGCAACGAAATGCAAAACAGCATGGAGCCAAACAGGAAGCGGTTCAGCAATGCACGGCACTGCTGCAGAGTTGCAAAAAATATTTATTTATGCTTTAAGGACAGAGAAGTTATTAAGACAGGCTGCATATTATCACCATGCTTGTAGTTTAGCCAGAAAGTGGGTTAAAATCCCTTTTAGAGCAGTCCCAGACTTACTGCAGAAATAAGTGCAACTGTGGTTCCGCCAGCTGCCAGGGTGCCCAGCTCAAGGGGAGGGAAGGCAAGAGGGAGGAGGATGGGGAGCAGAACGAACCCTGGGAGCCAAAGACGCCGTGAGAGAGGGAACGGAACGGTCAGAGAACGACTGCAAAGCGCAAAGCGTGTGCGCGGCTGAGCAGGAGCCTTCGGAGCGAGCCCCAGACGCTCCGGGGCTGAACCCAAATCCCAGCGCGATCTGCTGAGACATGCAGAGCCATTTCCCTGGGCTCGCTGAGCCGCGCTTTCAAACCTGGGTAATGGGTTTTTTATGAGAGCGGACTGCTAGGCCTCCTGTTCGCTCTGCCAAAAAACTCGGGCCAGGCAAAGTCATTTTGGCAAATCATTGTTTTTTTCTGGAAAATGCTGTTCCGTGCAGCCTGGTTATTCAGACAGCCGAGGTGACGCTGGCGAGGAGCGCTCGCCATCGACGCCAAAGGCAGAGACCAAACCAGGAGCGTTGGTGTGGGGTGTTTGTGCTGGGCAGGTACGGGACTGGGGAGGAGACGTGACGCTCTGGGTTGGGGCAGATGCTGGGAGACGGGAGCCCTCAGCCTCCTCCGAATTCGGAGAGGAGGCTCGGACCGCAGCGCCCCATGCAGCAAGGTGGGAATGAAGCGGAATGGGTATTCACGCATTTTCAGGAGAGGCAGAGCTATCCTCTCAAGGAAACCTTCCTGGCCAGTGCTTGCTCTGAAATACAAGGCAGCCCAGTTTGTCCCCCCCCCCGCCGGGGGACATGGGGGTCTCAGCCCAGGTTTGACATTCAGGTGAACTTTCTGGAGGGAGAAGGGGAAGGAGGTGGCTGGGGGGGAGCGCAAGCCCCGGCACAGGCTGCGCTGGCAGGCGGTGCTGTCTCCATCCCTGGGGATGCTCCACACCCGACTGGACGTGGCCCTGGGCGGCCCCCGGCGCTGGGTTATGGGGCGGGGGGCTCGGGAAGGGATCTCTGGTGGCGCCCGGGGAGCCGGGACGGGCAAGGTAAAGGCAAACTACAAGAGACAAGGCAGCTTTTGGGTAAGGACGTGCTTTGCTCTGCAGGTGATTGCTTGGGGTTGGTGACTTGAGAGGAACCCGCGCTCGCATGGAGCACGTGTCTAAATGTAAGGGGGTTGCGCAGCGGGGCGTGGGGCCGTAGGCGAGGGCTGCCTGCGGTTAGGCAGTGAGAAGGCAGGAGCTGCCGTAGGGGCCCGGGCAGCGTCCGTCATTTTGGGGGGGGGGGGGGGGGGGGGGGGGCAA
>JAVKLA010000074.1:83050911-83062985 GCA_034782735.1 Sagittarius serpentarius
CCCCCCCCCCCCCCCCCCCCCCCCCCCAACTGCAGAGCCGATCTCAAGGTGACGGTCACCTCTGACCTCCCCCAGGTCCTCTGCTGCTGGCCATCCATCTTGCGGCCACTCTCCGGCAGCCCCTTCTCCGCTCCTGCAGCCCGTGAGCGTTCGCCATCGATCTCATCGATGAAAATCTGCATCTGCCCCGGAGTGAAGGAAACCAGCAGCATGCCCTGGAACTTCAGGCTGGGGTTTTCTTTCCCCTCCTGGTGTGTTTGTCAAGAACAGGTCTGTTTTCGGCCCAGAGGCTGCATCTGAAGAGAATTCATTTGGGGGTGTGAACGGATGTGGTGGGTTGGGGGGGTCTCCGTGACTCCAGGGGCCGAGGAGAGGCACAGCAGCCAGCAGCCCCCTCTCCCAAAGGTTGCTCAGCAGCCCCGTGGGAGCGAGGGACCGCCTGAGGGGTGCAGGGGGGTCTTACACCCCAAAACCATCATTCTTAACTCTTCCCAGCACGTGCTGCCGTTCAGCCGCGCGTGTGCCCGAGGCTTCACCCTGCTCTGCCCGGGCGGAGGCAGAGGTGGGAAGCTCACCCCCCCGCAGCGGCACGCTCTGCCCGTCCGGCTCGTGGCCCCAGAAATGCCGGCCGAACGCGCGCCGGGGGCCCGGCAAGGCCCAGCCAGCCAGGCTGGGGCGGGAAGGCCTGCTCCTGGGATGGCGGGCGGTGTGGAAGGAGGCAGGACGTGGGAAGTAATGCTGAAGGAGCTTCGCTGGGGAAGCAGCATCGTCCGTTTAGCTGCGGGGACCTGGAAAACAAAGCTGGACCTGCAGCGGCGACTGGAGAAGGATGGCACGAGCACGTGAGAGTCCTCTGGGCCGGTGCTGGAAGGGGGGGCTGGGGGTGTGGAGGGCGAGAGGCACGGTGGAGGGATGGGGGCAGGGGGTGGGGAGGCTGCGCCTGCGTGTCGCAGTAGCTGTCAGTGTCTCTGCTAGCTCTTGTGTCCGAACAGCCTGCCTTCCTCCGTGGCCGTTTTCTCCCCATCCTTCCTCAGGAGGGGCAGGGCCGGGGGCGGTGGCGTGGTCCCAGCCTGAACCACAGGCGTGTCGGCAGCGGGCAGGGAGGGGCAGCGGGCAGGAGCCATCTGCCCGCGCACCGTCACAGACGTGCCCGTGAGCGCCTGCATCGCTGGGACAGCATCCTTTAATCACGGTTATTTTAAAGAATGAAGTGGACCGGAGCAGAGATTAAAAGCTAACCTGACACAAAACCAATCAAAGTTATCAGCAAACCATTAAATTGCTTCCAGAAATAAACCTCCGCTCGTCTCGGCAGGGAGAGAGGTGAGATGGAGGTGCCTCCCCGCTCCCGCCTTTCCCACCCCCATCCCTGCCACTGTGGCCGAGGATGCCTCCCACCTCCCACCGGTGCCTGCTGGACTCCCCCCTGGCCAGGCACCGGCACCGCCAGCCCCCGCGGGGCCCTTCCCACGTTTCCACCGGTGCCGGAGCCTCGGCTCCAGGCTGAGACGGAGGTCGTCCTTTCGGCAGGCTCTCGGCGGTTGGCCTCCTCGCAGGCAGCGTCCCCGGCTCCCCGAGGAACTGCTGGGGAACCACGCGGGAAGCGGTTTTCCCCGGGAAGCGCCTGAGCCTCTGTGGCCCCGGTGCTGCGTGGCACCGCCGGACGCTCGGCCTCTGCCCGGCACCGCGCGGCTCACCGCGCTCTTTCGGGTTTCCAGTGCCACCAGCTCTGCCGAGCCCAGGGAGCGTGGGTCGGGGACCCGTGCAATGTCCCCGGCCAGGCTTCGCTCCCAGCCTTCGCAGGCTGAGCTTGCCCGTGTGCCGCTGCTCCGGTGTCACCGTGCTGCCGCCGGAGCTTCTGGGCCAGTCCTCGGGCGGAGGCGTACGTCTGCAGGGCTGCGGCTTCTGCTTGTCCTCGCTGGCGCGGTCGGGGCGGGTCTCGTGCAGGCGCACCGGGGCCCGACGGGAGCAAAGACCAAGCCGGGGAGAGGAGGCAGCCGCAGCGCCGGGACCTCGGTCTGCCGTGGCCGCCGCAGCGCTCGGCTTTCCTGCGAGACCCTCCGTGAGGCCCATTGATCGTTCACGGGATGTCAGGTGGCGTGCAGATGGGAACACAGGCCTATTGATTTTTACCAGCTTACTAAAAATTGAAAAGGGGGGAGCAAACACCCTTAAAAAGCTGGCGTTAAAGCACCGTTTCCTGAGCGGTCGTTCCCCGGCGTGGGTTTGCTTTAAAGGAAACGCAATGTATGCGCCCGTGTCTTCCGCGAGAGCGAGGGTAACACCGAATGGCATTTATTTCACAGGCGAGGCCGTCTGCTGAGCTGCAAGGAGTGGAAACAAACAAACAAAGCCCCGAGCCCAAAGCCCGTCTTTGAAAAGCTGCGTAAGCGAAATGGATTCCGCCAACTCTAAATTGGCAGCGGTCCCACCCCTGGAGATCCGCGGGGTATGTAATCAGGGGGCGAGCAGCAAGATGAGTTCCCATCAAGTGCATTGGCTTGGAAAATGGGGAAAGTTTAGGGTCAGGCGCACGCATTCCCGGGGGAAGGCTTACCATGGGAAATGGGAAGCGGAGCGAGCTTCAGCCAACGCCACCGTGATTACTCGTTTCAGTGTCAATTTTCTGTACTTTTCAGCTTACTGAAGCCATCCACCTGCTCATGAAGAGTTGCAGAGCTCTGGCTGCGGGAAGGAGATTCTTCCCTTCCATGAGCCGAACGTTAAGTAGCAAAGCCTGCGCGACCCTTGCCGCGGTTAACGTACGTATCCCACCCCACGCTTAATGGGAGCGCGGCGCACCATCCGCGGATAAATTGAACGAAAGCATCGCTCGGTGTTTTCATTTTCCTCACTCGTATCCCAGTGTTGTTTTTCCCCGCAGAAGAGACACTTTGACTATGCACAGCCATTCATCTTTGCGTATAAGCCTGCAGGTAAGGCTAATATCGGCTCCCTAATGGTCCGCTGTCTTGCAAATGACGTAGGGTGTTTGGAAGGAGCATGAATGGGACTCATGAACTTGGAACCACCAGCCGCCTATCAGGGACAGCTTATTTATTCCATCCGCAATGACGGGTAATTATTCTGCTTGGGAGGGAGTGGTGGCTCCGGCTCTCTACCTGCCTGTCACGCCCCTTGCAGACCTTCAGTACCCCAGCCCTCGCCACCCCCAGGCCGTGGGTCGGGCACGGGCGGGGCTCTCCCACCGGCTTTGGAAGAAATCCCCTTTCCCGTGCCTTCGGACAGATGCTCTGGTTATCAAGAGGGCGCAGGAGAAAGTGTTCGGGAGAAAAAACAGACCCTGCCGTCTTTTGATATTTTTAAAAGAGATTAGCCTAAAATTTGGGTGATTTTTTCCAGATTTATGCTGGGGGGGCAAAGGGGGGGTGGAGTGTCCAGAGCTTTTACAGTCATTCATCAAAGTCTCTTTTTGCACAACAGCAAATAATAAGCCCCTGCCCCAGCTCTTTAGTTCAGCGAGCAGAAGGCAAGCAAAGGGCTGCGCTAGGAAACGCGCAGCAGCCCCCACTCGAGCGTATCCGGGTTTGTTTTGCGCAAGGTAACGTCAGCTTTGAATTATATACGCGAGGGACAATCCAAGCCATTGGAATTGATGTCAATAACGCAGCTGGTAATATGCCGCGAGCGAGGTGTGTGCAGCCCCAAACGATCAGCTTCCAAATCCTGCCGTTGCTCGATCGGGGTTTGACGACCGATAACGAAAACAGCAAACCCCCGGCCGTCTGCGTGCCCGGGCAGCGGGCGGCAGGGCTCCGCGACTTGGCAGGGTCCGCGACGCTGCAACTCACTCCCTTCCATGTCCTCTTTCTAAGAGCCCATCTTGCGAGGCGGCCGACAGCGAAGCTTTCCCGGGCAGCGCTTCCCGGGATTCGCGGAAGGACTGTTTACGAAACAACGGTCCTCCGCTCCGTTCTGTCCCAAGGGAAGGCAGCGTGGGATGCCGAAGGTCGTGGTTTTCAGGTCAGAGGTCTGAGTCACAAGGGATTAAAGGAGATTAAGTATCTTCTCCAAAACTGGAGGTTTGGATAATTAATTGCTCCCTAAACACGAAAGCTTTAAATGATTGCCCTCCATATATGCCAGATTCGTTCTCCTGCCCTCGTTATCTGTCTCTGCAGGGGAAAACACGTGCGGATGTTAAAAATATTTCTCTTTTTGTAAAGCATGGTCAGCATTATTCAGAACAGGGGCTGACTCTAAAAAGTTTAAGTTTTGCTCGTTATGCTTACTTGATTTTCCAGGTAAATCAATGCTATGCTTAAAATTAAGAATGCCTACAAATTCTGTCCAAACTGCTTAGAACTGCCACTGCAGACCAGCGTCCTTTGGCAGGCAAGGGCCAGCAGCCCGCTGCCGAGGAGGGGACAGCAATCCCTTTCTGCCTTCGACACCCGAACCCTCCGCCCTCCCCAGCACCACCACCCTTGAAGCGAACAGACCTCTTCCCGCAGCGGGGGGGGGGGATCCCCCCAGAGGAGCATCAGTGCTGCGGGCTGAGCTCTTGGAGCTGATGGCGTCCTCGGGGATCAGCCACGGCGGCCGCACGCCGGGCATGAGCTCTCCGGCGATGCGACAGCCACTCGCGGGCTGTGCCGTGCCCGCACGCCGTGGGGACTGAGCGCTCCCTCCCCGCTGCAATCCCCCCGGCAGGGCCTCTGGTCCGGGCAGGGCCCCCTCGCCCCGGCAGGGCCCCCTTGCCCCGGCAGGGCCGTGCTCTCGTCCAGCCAAACTCGGCGCTTGCCAGAAGCGGGTTTCAGGGAGCCGGGCAGGGCGGCCGCCCGCTCGGCCCCCGGGAGCCCCTCCGGCTTCACCTCCAAGCATCTTGTCCAGCTCCACTAAGGATTTAAACACACGTTGAAATTAATCTGCTGGATAAAACCTTTTCTTCATAGTCTTTCATTAATCACCCGTCCTTCCCATATTTCCTTGTCGGAAAACAGGTTTTTAAACCTGTCAAATGTGGTTTTTGTGGGATTCATTTTCTGCCTTTTCTCTCTGTTCTTCTGCGCTGCCAGGGAGGAGGGAGACAATTAACTGATGTTTTAAAAATGCAGAGCACTCATTACTGTACTTAGCTAATAGATGTGAATTATGTAACTACTGGATGGGCTTAGGGTATTAAATATAGATTTTTATTTTGGGATATTAGGTTTCCCAGCAAGGCAGGGGATTGACACCACTGAAAATTCAGTTCCCAGTTGTATATAAAATAGGTAGCTGCAAAATCTGGGCCCAAATTTGGAATAAAACCAAGACCAACCGGCAGTAAAACTGGCGTTAGAAAGCCGTATGGGCTTTTTTTCAGACAGGGCAGCCCTACCGCCTGTGCTGGGGTAGCTGCGCTGGGCGTTTGCGGTGGGAGGCGGGGGCGATGCCGCTGCGGGGCGATGCCCGGTGCCAACCCCGCGGAGCGTGCCTGGGGGCTTGCCCCGGCTGCCTGCGCTGCAGGGACCCCCGGGGCTCCCCCCGGGGTTACTGCTGGGGGCTGGGGGCAGGCGCTTCGCTCGGAGAGCTTGGGAGAAGGAACGTCGCTATGAGAAGGCCGGACCGTGGCTCCCATCAGCCCTGCCCGGCTCCTGCGCGCGTCCTCCCAGCGCGTCCTAATCCCAGCGGCCGATCCTAGCCTCTGAGAGGCCCGCGTCCCTTGCCAGGGGCGGCCAGGCCGTGGCCGCGTGCGTTTCCGAGCTGGGGGCTGGCTGGGTGCCGTGCCGTGCCGAGGCAGCACCAGTCGAAGCCCAGTGCCAGCACCGGGGCTGTGCCTGCCGGAACCCCCCAGCAGCCGCAGCACCCCATGCATGGCCTGTTCCGGGCTGCCGTGGCGTGCCGGCGGTGAGGGGCTGGTCCGCCAAATGTGGGGGCTTTTGCCTTTGGACAAGTGCCTTCATTAGACAGTTCTTAGATGTAAATTTGTGATTTGCAGCTAAACGCCCCAATTTAGTGCTCTGAATTTGTCCACTCTTCTTTTCTGGGTTAATCTAAATCCTGGCTGGCTTAAACTGCCCCGACCAAATGCCGTCTGCTCTGCCTGGCAGGGCCCCGGGGCTTCGGCAGGCACGGCGGCGGCGGTGGGAAATGCAGGGGGACTTGTCCCCAGGGCCACCTTCCAAGGTGACAGTAGGGGTTATGCCAGCCACGTGTCCTGCCGTGCATTTGAGAGGGGGTGAGGGCAGAGGGAGGAAGGGCTGCGGGGACAGGGCTGCCCGGCAGGGTGGTGGCACCGTGGGGCGGCTGCCCCGGCGCGGGACGGCGGTGTCGTGGTGAGCAGCCCCAGCCAGCCGTGCGTCCGAGCCCTTCTAAAGCCCGTTTTTCTCTGTCGCAAGATCCCCTGGAAGCGAGACCCAAGGTTTCGTTAGGCACAGGGTGAACGAAGTGCTGCTTCTCCTCTGCTCGCGGCCGGCTACCTGCGAACCTCCCCGAGCCCTGGCAGAGCCAGCAACAGCCGCCGGCAGTCCCTCTGCTGACGCCCGGGCCAGCAGCAGGGCCCCCTGCCCGGTGCCTTCCCCGACGCCGTGCTGGGGCACCGTGCCCCCTGCCCAAGCCCTTCTCACCCCCCAGCACCAGCTCTGCCCGGCCCGGCCCCTTCCGGGTCCTTCCCAGCGCGTCCCGGCTCGGGCTGGGACTCGGCGCGGGTTGTCTGCCTGGACCGCGTGAACCACGAAGGCCAAACACCCGCCAGCCTGCGGCGCGTCGGAGCCTCTGCTGACCGCTGCCACCACGCGCCCACCCTCCCCACCGCTGCCTCGCTGGCCACCCCACCTCCACGTCTCGGGGTGAAGCAGTTCCAGTCCCCGAGCCTCGGCGTTTCTATCAGTCTGTGAGTAACGAGCTCGTGGGAGGCAGGTTTCTGTGCAAACGTGCACCCGTCCGTACCGCCCGCGTATGTAAACCGAACGCGGTGGGAAGGTTTTGTGGGTGGTTCCTGGGATCAGGCAGGATGCGGTCCGTCACTCGGGCACACCAAAGCCCAGCTCAGGTTCCACGCTGGCAGGGCACCTCCAGGCAAGAAACGGCACCCTGGTATCAATTACGGATTGATGCGAAAACGCAGGGCTCAGGGGAGGAAAAGCTTCCAGGAAAGGCGGCCCCAGGGCCCCCGGGGAGGGGTGCGACGTGGCGGGAGGGAGGCTGTCACTCCCTAACGAACCGGGAGCGATTAGCGGCTGTCGCTGACGGGAAGGGCGCCTGCTCTGCCAAGCCGGCACAGTATCGAGCGGCTTTGATTTGCCAGGAGCGTGAAGGCGTTCCCTGAACAAGCTGCTGGTGGACGTGCAGCGGGGGACGGAGTGGATCCCGGAGGGTGCGGAGCGGGATGGAAGGGTGGCTTGCAGAGGTGGCGGTGGGGGTTGCCCGCTTTGCTGCCAGCCCCCTGGGCTTGGGTCTCACCCACCTTGCTCCAGGCCAGGTTCTGGTTTGGACACTGGGCGTTTTACAGTTACTTGTTAATCTAGACAGTCATATTTCTGCAAAGTAAAGCTGAATTTGCATTTTCTAGAGAAAAAAAAAACAGCTTCTTGGCCAAGAAAGGGCTTTGGGTCTACTAGTACGTTTCGCTGCTTTGTTGCATCCCTTGCAGCGACCCTCTGCCAGCTGCACGCCCTCGGCGACCAGAGCGTGCTGTACTCGTGGCTGGGGAGACCCCTCACCCCCGAGACAGACGTAACGAACGAAGACCCTAACGATGCCGGCAGAGATGGGCCTGAGGCAAAACACGCGATCCCAGCCGCGTGAGAACGCGCACCTTCTGAGATATGAAAGCTGGTTGAAGAGGCTTGGAAATCATGCCGGGGAGGACCGACGACGCAGGAGGATACGCACCCCGCTCTGCCGCCCCGTGCACGCTCGCCCTCCAGCTGGCGGGTGCTTGCGGAGCGCGGCGGAGCGCGACCGGGGCCAGGTCTGCTGCCGTGCCGCGCTCCCGGGCACGCCGCCCCGGCCGGGAGGCATGGCCTCCAGCCCGCCTCCTCTGCGCCGCTGCCCGGCGTCTGTTGTGGTTCTGCTAGTTAACGTTTTTGAAGCTGTCCATGGAAAATCTGTAATCTGCGGTGGGGTAGCCACAAACCTGAGTTGTGATTAATTTAAATCCGATGAAGTGCTCGGCGTACGGGAGGGCCAGGAGAACTGGTTGGCCTTCAGCGTCTCTGCTTACGGCCGTAGCAGGCTGGGATGCAGGCTGGGCGGCAGGATGGAAACGGCAGCCTGGAGCATCCCCGTGTGTTATTAACCACCGAGGAGATGTCAGATGCAGTGTGAGGTGAAATATCTGAGACAAGGTGCGAGCCACAGCTGTCCTGTGGAAGGTACAGGGCAAAAGAAGAAGTTCGGAGGCTAAGGGGGACTGCAAGTACAACCGGCGGGACGGAGCGGGCAGGGTGTAACAGAGCCTTCGAAGGACCCCGGGTCCACAGTGATTAATGGGACCAGGAGTTAAAACAAAACAACACCTCTCTGGGAGGAGCAAGCAGCTAAAGATCCAACAGAGCTGGAAAACATACGAGGCTTGGGATGGGAGCCGAGAAAGAACAACGCAGAGACGGGCACACAGCACGACGAGCAGGGTGAGGCAGGAGAGCGTGCCGCGAGAGGAAAGATGCAGGGAGCGCTTGGTGAAGGTCTATGAGCGTCTCGCAACAGAAAAAATGACGTTACGGCAGTTATAGCACCATTAGCCAGGAGGATTTGCCGCTGCACACAGCTGCAGCAGCAGCAGCAGACAAACTGGAGCGTCCCTCTGGAAGGGAAGGGGTCGCATCACGCGCTCGTTTCAACTGGGGCGCAAGCCCGTGGGTTGGTAGGAGCCGCAGCGTTGTCAGCAAAGGGAAAGCCGTAGGTAGTCGAGGGCGAAGAGCGAGCTCTCGCCTCGTGGTGGTGATTCCAGCTAAAGGAGAATTTGAACTAATTCAAGGAGGAAAATAAGCAACTTCCTGTTTCGGAACAAAAATCAGCATGAGAACCAAGGGAAAAGCACCTGCTGGAAAGAAAGTCAAAACCTCGGCCAGAGGGACTCTCTTTGGGAGAGAATGCTGACGGAGGAAGCCAGGAGGAGCGGGGAAGCCCTCAGCGGGGCTCGGAGCTGAGCCCAGGTCCCGGCGGCCCCACGCCGTGGGAAGCTCCTGCCCCGAGTCGGAGGCCGCGGGAGGGCCGGTACCCGGGGCGCCAGAAGGAGCACAGCCGGCTGCGCCGGGCTGCCGGTACGCACCGCCGCTGCCAGGGGAAAGAGCAGCCCCGTCCCTCCGCTGCACCCCGAGGAGAGTGCCGTAGCCGCGTCAGGGGGAGGCACTCCCCGAGGCTTACAGGCAGAGCCCAATACCGACTGTGCTGGTGCTCCGGAGCTGGACCGTGAGCTGCCAGTGCCACCGCTGCGACTCAGGGCGGCTGTAGCATCGCTGTGTCCCGCCTTGCTCAATGCGCTCCCCTGCTGCCCGTGGCGGCGGGGGCGGGGGGGGGACACCAGGCCCACCCCCCAGGCCGAGCTGCTTGTGCTCATTTTTTTAAAAAATGGTGCATGAGGTAGAATCAAGATTTACTTATTTTTACCCCCCCAAGGGAAGGGTAGGTGGTGTGGAGCGTCCCCCAGGCTCGGCTGCTGCCTGGTGAAGGCATCAAAAGAAAAGGGGGTTTAACCTAAAAGCCGTGCTTCTGGCACAGCTCTAGTAACTCGCACGTGTTACTGCCTGCTTACTGTTTTAGGTGGAGAGGGGGTCCGAACCCTGGGCAGCAGCAGCCTGAAGACGGGAGCAGTCAAAATTTGGCAGATAATCAGTGATTAGGAATTATTTGTTTGGCTTTGGCTAACCACGGTGGTGCAGCCCGGGATGTGATGCTCTGCACCGAGGTTCAGGGATGAGAACCAGAAGGGCAAAGGAGTCAGGAGCCCTTTTCGGATCTGACGTGGTCTAACTAAGGAACGTGCAGAAGTTTCTGGCACAACCTGAGATTTAAAAAAAAAAGGCAAATTAAAAAATGTAGATCTTGAGTTGTAAATTAGCAAAATAGAGCATGCATGAATTTCAGCGCATCTGCCCTACAGCTATATTTAGGGTGTCAGATGTAGGGCAGCTCACTGTGCCCATGGCTTCCTTGCGCATCTCCCACCAGGAGGAATATCGAGCTTTGCAGGAATTGGGGATACGCACGTGCGCGGCACGTGGGGGGCCTGGCCCCACGGGAGCACTAGGAGAGGGCAGTCCGTGTGCCCGCGGCCTCGGCCCCTCTGGGGAGGAGGCTGAAACCCGCTTGCTGGCCCTGCCCCGGGGAGCACCTCCCAATGGCCCAGGCACCTCCGCTGCCGCCCGGGGCGAGGGGACGGGCGTCTCCTCAGCTTTCGGCCAGCGGACGGCAGGGTCACCCCTGGTGGGGGGGGGGGGGCTTTGCCGGGTCTAGGCCAGCCCTGCTTTGAGCAGGCGGTTGGGCTGGAGACCTCCAGAAATCCCTGCCAACCTTAATTATTTCTGAATCTATGATTTCAGCCTTGCAGCAAGACCGTGCCGCTCAGCAGTTTCGCTTTGGCCATGGCAGAGGGCTGGGGACGGCCAGCTCTTCTGCTCAGCAGTTTTTCCAGGTGGGCACCTCCTGTTCCTTGGGGTGGGAGATGGTCCCTGGTGCAGGCGCAGGCAGAGCTGCACCCAGAGCGCAGCTACAGCAGAGGTTTAGTGCGCCACACGGGTGTAAATGGGAGCTCTCGGGTGCAAAATGTCCTTGCACCCGCAGCTGGCGCCTGTGCCGTGCAGCCCTTGCGCGTGAAGCAGCGCTCCGCCGGTGCCGGCACGCCGGGGCGGCACCCAGGACATGCCCCGCGCCCCGGGGGAGCGGCGGGAGGCACGGGCCCCGCTCCAGCCAGGCTGCTCGGACCCAGCGGGTACGAGAGAAAGTTCAGATGCTCACAGCGATGTTAGATTAAATATCGCATCTTCGGAGGCGCCCCTGTAAACTTTACGAAGAGGCCTGCCAGAGCGGGCCGTGGCTAGCAGAAGGCACCCGCAATACGCAGCCCTGCCGGGGGGCAGGGGCGCGCCTGCAACGGTGCCGTGCTGCTCTGCGGACCCGGGAGCGTAAAGGGTATAAAAAAATCCCACTGGCATTGCTGGTGCTGAAGGATAAACCGCTCTGTGTGGTGACACCCGTGTTGTTACAATGTCAACCGGCGGAGGGGTTTGGTGGTGAATTGTATGATGAAGAAGGTGCCATGATTCAAAAGCTGTCACCAAGAGGAACCTCTGCTCTGTATAAATAGTGCACAAGTCATCCGCTTTAATAGGATGCAAACAACGTTGTCATGTACCAGCTGAGACAGGTCGCAAGTCAAGCTGTCATATTCTAGGACAATTGAATTGATTTGTGTTTGCTATCTTGTTTTGTTTCTAAACGGTTTGCGTGGAAAAATACGAGGACACCGAAGCTCCCGCGCGCTGCAGCAGCGTTGGCTTTCACAGCCACCAGCCGCGGCAGGGCTCGTCGCTCCCGCTGAAACTGGGGCAGAGGCGCCGGGCCTCTTACCGCATTTAAATTCAGCATTTGCCAAAGCTAAAACGTGATAGGAGAGAGGGGCGAAAGCCGGTGCACAAAGTTAATCCGCAGAAACCTGCCCCGTTCTTCATTCTCTGAAGAATGAATGTAATTCGTGGCTTTGTTTCGTAGACTGTAACGCCTGGGAAGAGGGGAAGACGCGCTGTAGGTGAGGGCAGGCGTTCAGCGAGCACCAAGGAGACCCCCAGTGCAAGTAAAGCCTGGCTTAGGGGCGCCTGGGGACGGTTCACTGGGACGTTTTATTCGTTTCCCACGTTTCCGACAGACACGGCTGAAGTCCTCGCCGTGAGGTCCCGGCGTGAGAATACCAGGGAGAAGTCTGAGCGCCAGAAGTGTTTTCCAAAAGCAGCTGTGCAGTTTAACGCAGCAGCACACGCCACCGCAGCCCGTAGCGCACCGGCAGCGGCTCATGCGACCGCTCGTCACTCGGTCATTGGGAAGCGTGGGGGAGGACGGGAGACGGTGAGAGCCGACGGACGGCTCCTGGGACAGGCGTGCGGGGAGGAGGGGGCGGGTGACGGATGCGG
>JAVKLA010000074.1:83076032-83101739 GCA_034782735.1 Sagittarius serpentarius
CCGGCCTTGGGAATATGCCCCCCCCCCCAAAAAAAAAAACACAAACCAGCGTCACCGGGGCTCGAGGGCTTTCAGAAACCGTGCTGGCGCCATAAATTGAGAGAAGGAGTCAATGGAGGGCAAGGAAGCCCAAGAGCAAGCTGGAAGGAGGAGTAAGGAAGGAAAGGGGAGGTCAGAAAGAGGGTAATTAAGGAAACGCGGCAAAGAGAAATTATACAAGAGCGGATTAGAAATGTACAATTGATGTCAGTACCTGGGAACATAAATCACACGGAGTTGGAAGGAGATCGCACAGTGCTGGAAGAAACCGAAGGGTGATAGTGGACTGATTATGAGTTTGAAATATGGCACGTTGGCAAAAAATCTGCAATGATTTATCTTCTGTCACAGGCTATCCCGGGAAGGTGGCGGGCCTTTCCCATATAGCTCTTCTGAGACTGAAACTCCAGCGCCGAATTGATTTCTGAGTCTACCAGGCTGTGCTCAGCTGAAGATGGTAACAAATAACACAGAGAAGAGAAGGAAAAATTAGGAAATCAAAAAGGAGATTACAGTCCCCGGAAAACAAATGCACCAAGCACACCCTCAGCGCGAGGGATTGGAGGACAAACAGAGATTTGGGTACCGGTTTGCTGTTTACACCCCTATAAACGAACATCACCCAGGTGATTACCCAAAATGATCCTTTAACATGGTATCAGGGGTATAGAAAGGTTTAATAACTCAGTTTTGCAGTCCTACTCAAACCCACTAGTGATTACCTGTCCACGTGAAAGCACAAGGTAAAAAAATCTATACTTTTTTGCACATATCTGTATTCTAAAAATAAAAAAGGAATACAAATCTAAGTAATAGTGATACGGAGGGGATAGTTAGAAGATGAATTAGACATCTGGATTAAAATATGAAAGGCTACTTGAACATGTGCTATGCAGTAATTACAAATCCGAGGCACCGGCATCATAAACCCGCGCTGTCAGCAGCTCGGCGGCGCGGTCTGGGGACCGAGCCCGAGCGGCCGGGGCCAGGGCTGCGTGGGGAGCCAGCAAGGAGGGCCTGGAAAGGGCTATTAGGTGCCACAGTGACGGCGGGAGGCAAATCAGGAGCCTGAGAAAAGCTTCAGAAGGAGCTGCTGGCAAGAAGCGTAATCCGAAAATACACAGTGGCAGGAATAAAGCCGAGAGTGGGGAAAATGGAGAAGATGATCAATACCTGAAGGCCAGAAACAAAACGAGAACCGTGAACAGTTTTTATTCCTGACCTATGCAGCCAAGGGCCTGCACTGAAGACCTGTTTTCTCTTAGAGAAAGTGTAGGCATAGTCAAAAAACGAAACAGATGTGAACGAGGGCATCGACTGCAAGGTCTCTCCAGCGCACCTAGCGCTCCTGAACTCCCACCCGCGCTGACAGCCGGGAGGGAGGCCCTGGGGCATCTCTGCAGGCTGGCCCAACCGCGCGGACGCAGCCCACTTCAGGGAACGGGGGACGGGCCTCCGTCCCGAAACAGTGACCGGCTGATGGCTCCCGCCGCTGCCGCCGCTGCCCTGGAAGCGGCGACGGCGGCACGACCTCCCCGAGCGCGGGCAAGGTCCGGGCCCCCACAGCCAGCTGTGACCTTGGTGTGCGCCCAGCCCTGCCCACGAGCCACAGCACGACCGCCTACCGCACCGCAGGGCGTCGGGAAGCGCAGCCCTGAACCCAGCACCTTGGGTAGATAGGTACTTATTTTCATGAAATGACATGCACAGCTCAAGTTAAAGAAGCAGTGCCTAGAGATGGTAGTTGAGGCTTGCATGTCGTTCCTCACCAGTAGCCTGCAGGTCCGTGAGGTCCTGAGCAGCGCCGAAGACAGGGAACGGCCATTCTCCACCTCTTCCACAGGAAGAGCGGGAGGCCTCAAACAAAACCAGCGAGGGAGAGCTCAAACCAGGAGGAGACGCATCGTCTCGCAGCATGTGATTACAGTGCACGACTTGTTACCAGACGCTGTGGACCTCGATCAGACCCCACGCTGACGGCAGGCTCCAGATCTCCAGCTGCGGCATCCTGCAGCCTCTCCAGGAGACCTGCATCGGTGCTTAGCCCCCCTCGCCATTAGGAAAATTCCCCACTTTTCCCCAGAAATTAACCTAAATCTTCCCTGCACTTCATTAGCAGCAATGCAGCACCTCAGTTTTCGTGCTGTCCTACTTCCACGCTGGCTCCGTCTGGGTGACAAGGAGGTCAAGGGACCGGCTCGTTCGGCATCACCGAATGCCTCATTGGCACAGCCAGGATTAGAGCTGGGGAGTCCCAGGGTTCACGGTCCTTCGCCTGAACCAGTCTAAGCACAGGACTCCCTGCTGTAAAACAGATGGTTAGGAAAAATGGAGGAGATTAATAATAACACTGGTAGAAAACTAGATCGAAGGGATCAGGACATAACAGAGGGGCTGAACAATAATTTGATGCCTCTGTGGTAAATGAAGAGGACAGATGCTTGCTTAAATTTGGGGATTAGATTTTGCAGGCTAAAGGAGATAATAAATGCAATGATTACAGTATTAAAATGTTGGTCCTCCAGTGGACAGGCAGTTTAGAAAGACCCTTGTCATTAAGAGCCAGGGATGAAGGGACAGGTCCTTGGGAAAGGCAGGGTTGAGTTTTAGGGCACTGCCAGCCAGGTGCGGCGGCGGTGCCGACATCCCCAGCCCGGTGGTGCCACCCTCGTCCCCGCCGGCACCGCCCGGCCCTGCTCGCCCTCGCACGGCGGCTCGGCTCGCCTGGCAGGGAGCAGTGACAAACACCAAACCCCGTCACTGACAACGGGTCGTGTCCGGCAGCTCCCGCGCTCTCGGCTGCCTGCAACCACCCGTCGGCAGCACCCAGGCGCCCGCTCGCCGCCTTCCTGCCGGGGGTTTTCGTACAGGGATTTGCCAGAAAAGCTGTGACTGGCGGAGCCAGCCCTGGCCCCTCTCTTCTGCCTCCTCCTGCCCCCCCAAACTGCACCAGAGGACCTGCCCTGCGCCGCCCATCCAGAACCGGGGGGTCTGGGCCCCGGGCGGAGCATCCCAGCAGGTGGAGGACGCTCGTGCCCTGGGCTGCTGTCGGGCGAGGCAAAGGGCCACGAGAGGCGGCCGCCTTCGTGGCTTCGCAGCAAGTCGGATTGTGGGAACGGTTTGAGCTGAACGTGAAGAACTCTGAGACACGGGCTGGGTTCTGCCGTTGTTTATTTAGCAACTTATCTGAATGCTCATGCAAATAATAAAATAATGAGTAAGAGATGTGAGGGAGGCACTTCAGCCCAGTGAAAATTCTTTCTTCAAGGGTTCCCCGGGGCACGGGAAGGGGATCCCGTTGCCAAAATTTTCCAGGAAAGTTTATCACAACGTGCCTCTTTTTCTTCTTTTTATCTGGCTCGTGCACTGTTTGGGCTTTGGGCCTTGGTAAAAGTCATGTCATTTTAGTGGGAGGGTCTAGGTATACGGTAGTAAGGCAGATAGAGGAGTTACCGGAGTGACTGAAAGGGGGAGGACGTCCGGAGCCCCCGAGCCCAGGCTGCGCAGGCAGGAGCGGGCGATGGAGCTGGAGCCGGCGCAGCCCCGCGGGCGGGCTCAGCCCGGCTTCGGGCAGGCCCCCACCGCGCACCCGGACCCCCTGCTCCCCGCAAAGCGAGCCGTCCGGGAACGGACAGGGCACCGTCGCCTCGGCTGGCTCTCCCCAGTCGTTACGCTCAGAGAGGCGCCCTAAAGAAGTAGGCGCTTTTGGTATTTTGGGGTTTTTTTCCTGGCTTTTGTCACAAGCTTTGGGTGGCACCGCTGGTCGTCAGAGCCAGACCCGAGGTGGGAACCCGGCCCCCGACCTTTGCGGCTCGCTTCCAGGGGTGCCTGGATGGCGCTGGAGGTCTGGCGAGGCTTCCGCGGGCTCCGTAACGCCTGCCGTGCCTGAGAAGGTTGGCGCTGCCCCCGAGACCCGGAGGACAACTGCTTAATCCCTCTCTTGTTCTCCTTTTTGGCTCTCTGCTCATTGTTAGTCTAATTGGTACATCGAGGTTTATGATACAGATCAAGCCCGCGGGGTAACGGCAAGTACTGTAGCTGCCTGGGGTTCATTTGCTGCAGTTCCTGTGTTCATTATTGCTAGAATTAAATAGTTTCCCATGGAGAAATGGCTAATGATGTCACTAAAATATGAGGAGGGAGGAGGCAATTACAGCTGCTCCTGACCTAGCTGTTCTGGCTCAGGCAAACAAAACAGCCTCCTTTGCTGTGCGCGACAGAAAAGGCGGCTGCGGCGGCGGGCTGCGCCTGGCGAGCCCCAGGAGGCAGGAGGCGGAGAGGGACGCGCTTTACGAGGGGAGAGTCTCCTCTTTGCGCACAAATATCTAAAAACTATTAATTTCGAGCAGCAGCTAGGAAGAAATACATGAAAGGGAAATTGATTTCTATTTAAATGGTATGTTTTCATCACCTTTTTTCAGAGCGTGAACATTCATCTTTGAGCACCTGTGCTAATTGATTTCAAATGCAATTCAACACAATCACTGTAGAATAATAAATCTGGGGGTGAAGGAGTAAAAGGAGGGATATCAGCGCGGCTGGAGGACGCGGCTGGGGAGCGGGGCGAGCTGCAGCGCGGGGGGCAGCCCACGGCCCCCGCCGCCCTGCAGGGCCGGCTCCCCACGCTGACAGCCCCACGGGTGCAGGCAGCAGGTACGCCAGCCTGTCTTAAAGACAAAAGGTACGCAGCCAGCCTGCAAAAGGTGGGTGCAATCCCATTAGGGGAGTCTCTCGGGGATCAAGGAGGTTTACGGCTAATACGAAGGGTCCTGCTAATCCACATAAGCTCTCGGAGAGCGAGGAGGTTACGAGGGAGGTGGGGCACAGGACCAGAATCAGGAAACGGAGCGCGGGCAGCAGGCTGGGGAGAGCCGCGCGCCCCTGGGCACCAGAGCCACCCAGCCGGGCTGCGCTCCCCAGCCAACGGCGCCCGCGGGGCCAGGGCCGCGGGGCGCCGGAAAGGAGGAACCCCCGGGGCCGGGAGAGGGCCTGGCTTTGAGGGGAGGCGGAGGGGACTGGCAGATGCCTGAGAGGGCTGAGCCGCCGCCAGCTCCTGGAAGCGGTCTCTCTTTTAGTGAGGGTTTGGTGCGCTCCCGCACGCTCCTCGGCCGCCTCGCTCCGCGTCACGCCGGGTTCCAGCGTGCTGGGATGTAAAATGCCATGAAGCAAGGCGCTGCCAAACGGGGACAGGTAAAAGAAGCCCTTTGAGCGCTCACAGTGTGAGCCGCTCCTCTCAGGAGCACTGTTAGTCCTCGCAAGCACCTGAATTAAATGTATTGCCAGGGATATTGGCTACAGGGCCTCCCCGCGCAGGAGAAAAAGCAAATAAAATTTCCTTCAGGCACACCGATCGTCACCGTCAGCCGTCTGATGGTTACCGAGAACGTAAGAGATGCAAGAGGCGACCAGCCCGCGGGTGAGCCGGTGACCGTCGGGGCCGGGGCAGCGGGCCCTGCCCACCCTGGCAGCACCCAGCCCGCCCGGCCCAGCAAGAAGAACAGCAGGGAGAGAGTCGAGGAGCTGGAAGGGAAACAGTAAGACCTGAAGATGAAAATAAGCGTTACATGCCATTAAACATTTACGGTGTGCCCCAGGGAGGGCTTGCGGCCGGCGTGCGGGGTGCCAGGCACAGCCCTGGGGACCAGCAGCCGCTGCCGTGCGAAAGATGGATCTCCTGCTACGGGCCGGCTCACTCGGACCAATGCATTTCAACATCGCCCACTGCGAAGGACGCGAATAGGAGGGTACCACGGAGGAGACGGCTCTGGGGAGCAACGGCTCTGAAAAACATCTAGCTTTTAGGTGTTTGTCCTCAAATAAATAATGGAACATGATACCCAAAAAGCTGCTGTGGAAAAATGGGCTAATGGAAGCCCTGGCTAAATGTGAACACGGTGGGTGAGAAGGAGGCGAGCTGCTCCTATCTCAGCATGTGGCACTTGTAGGCAGATATTGCAGTGCTGTAGCCTGTTGTGGTACTTACATCTCAAAAGGATGTTGAGGAAGTGGGGAGGGAACAGAAAATAGCCATAAAAATCGCTTGCAAGCCAAAAATACACTGCACAGAAACCAGCTAAAAGAGCCTGACATGTTGAGCCTGTCGAGAGAAGGCTGAAAGATGCCATGATTACAGAATATGGGAACTTGTGCAGGAAAAGAACGATGGAATAACAAGACATCTTTAACCTGAGGCCAGCTCCACGAGGAAAGAGGGCCCCAAATTAAAGCCATGGGCACACACCACCCGAGGGGGCGGCAGCTTTGGTGTCTTCTGCCCTCCCCCAGCAGACCTTCTACACAGGCACAAACTATTGGGCACGACGGAGGATTGATGAGTGAAATTCAAAGACCTTTCAGGAATGAACAATCTATGAACTTCAATACAGCATTGTAGTATGAAAGCTCAATAGCAATATTCATATTGAGTTATCTCCCAATTTATGGTGCATAAGATTGACTGGTTTGACTCTCATTTAATCTGAGTAATTTCATACATCCTTGGGAAGCAGACGTATGTAGGAACTCCCCAAAACTGAGATTACGCTGCAAATTATCTGTTCTTTTGCAGTCTCCACCACTGGGATAGAGAGGTACGGTTTTGCCCACATAATAGCTGGACCGTTATGAAGCAGTATTGTATGGGCGTCGTCTTTTCCGGATATATTTGGCTCGTTTGTTCCCGTGCGTCCTTGATTGCAGTGAGGAGCCACGCCGGGCAAGGGGAGTGGGAGCCCGGGGCTGTGCGGAGCCGGGGTGGCGGGAGGAGGCTGGTGCTTCCAGAAACAGGGAACTGCTGTGAGCCCGGACAAAGCTCAGGGAGCGCATTTCTCCTTCTCTGTCTTCCACTGCCTCCTTCTCTCTAGATGATGTACCTGTAACCTTGCCAGGGAGAGGGTTAGAGCTTAAAAAAACACCCCAAACCCCCTGATCACTGCTACCACAACTAAACCCAGAAACAGCTGGAATGCTTCTATTGATGCAGCTGTGGCCATAAGCAAAATAAAACCCGTAAAATAATGGCCAGCGGACAGTCAGAGACCATGGAAAGCCTATTGATTGCAACAGGGTCTCTTTTCTGTACAGCAGAGTGATCTCAGAAGGGCTGAGCTTCAGGTAATTTCTAGCAAACAAGGTACTGTACGCCGTTATTTGTGGATCCTGGAAATCAAAGCAGAGCAGCCGGGTCTCACTAGTACACCCTTATTTAAGAGCAGACTCTGGTAACAAGGAGCTGGTCGCTGCCAGAGCACGTCGGTTTGGCGCACAAATTCTTCTTTATTTACCATAACAGGCAGATGGGGCAGGGGGAGGCCACGCAGAGGTAGGCAGAGACCCCCATTGGAGCCGCCCCCGGGGAGGAAGGGAGAGGGCAGCGGGCACCCCGGGACCGGGGGCCGTGCTTGCGTATTTTCCTTGATGCAGCATATTGGTTCATGAGGGTTTCATTGATTATTGTGAGATAAACCCCATCCTTTCTCTGCTAGCCCTGGCTCCTCAGTTCATCACTGGAAATAAAAGAGGGGAAAGCACGGCTGGGCCACCCGGCCCCTGCCCTCGCTGCTGCAGAGCCGATGGGGCAGCACCGGCCCCGGGCCGGGCCGTCCCGGTGAGACGGACCCTGGGTCCTGGTACCAGATCCCTACAGGCGCTGGGAGAGCCCCCCCCTGCACGTGTCCCCCGACAGCCCCGAGCACCACGAACGGCCGCCCCGCCTGCGTCCCCCGTGTGCCTCAGGGCCACGTTCCCCCCCCTCTCGGGGGTCGCGGGAAGGGCCGTAAACAAGGGCCTTGTCTGACACGTGTTGGCACTGAAGGTCCCGTGGTGCATTTAATTTAAAAGGGCCCCGATGTTTCTGCCTGAAAGCTGTATCCGCCGCTGCGGTGTTCGTTGCACGCCGCGCACCGGCACCGGCTCACCGTTCCGCCGGGGCCGCTTCCACCAGCCGGCGGCTCGGCCAGCCCCGACAGAGGAGCCCCTTGAGAGAAGGGGGCTGCTGTAAAACAGAGGGAGGGACGTTTGATCCCAAATGCTGGACTTCGGGGTAAAGAGGGGCCCCGGCTGTGGGTCGGCGCACAGCACGGACCTGTGAATTTCCTGGGAAACGGGTGAGAAAGGAAGGGTAGAGCCTGCTCCCGGCAAACCACAGCCCCACGGCAGGGCTGGCTGGGGGGCACAGCCCCACGCCCGT
The DNA here is from genome assembly GCA_034782735.1 of Sagittarius serpentarius. Classification (NCBI taxonomy): domain Eukaryota; kingdom Metazoa; phylum Chordata; class Aves; order Accipitriformes; family Sagittariidae; genus Sagittarius; species Sagittarius serpentarius. Next base: position 83,084,260 of record JAVKLA010000074.1, read on the forward strand.
CGGCACAGCCCCACGCCTGCCAGCACAGCCCCACGCCAGCCAAATGACATAGTTTAAAACGTATTTATGGCTTCACACCACAAGTCAGCACGGAGGAGGCCAGCGCAAATTTACAGCCACAAAAGGGAGAGGCCCTAAAACACGGGGTGAAAAAACGCCGGTGTAACAGCGTCAGCAAGAAGAAAAAGCCCAGATCAGGAATTCACACCGCTACACATTCCCTGTGCCAATAGAGGGAAAAGTCTCCAAAGTTTCGCGGTTAATTTGTGTACTTTACTGTGGATGCCGTGGAAAGTATAAAACAACCAAAGACAACCTCTGGATAAGTGTATGAAACGCTTACAAACTGCCAAGCAAAAACTCCAGCGTGATCTGTGCACCATGAGCCAGGTTCTGTGTTTCCTGCAAAACGAGTGACCAGTTCTAACAATTAGCTCCGTATTTTTTAGGACGTCATGGCAGCAAGATGTAAGCTCAAGCTCCCCCCCGTCCATCCCTGCAGGGCTGCTGCGGGGCAGGCAGCACCGTCCCCAGGCAGGGACGTCCCGGCGGGGCGGCCCATGGGGCCCGGCAAGCACGGCGCAACGAGAGCCGCTGCTTACGGTGCGGCCGGCGGCCATTCCCCTGCACGTGCTGTGCTGGGGAGGAGATTGCCCTGCGGCTGCACTGGGTTGGTTCAGAGGGATGGTGTATCAGCGAGGTTGTATTTGGGACCGTTACATACGAGCGGTTGTCTAACGGGTCTCTGTAGTTACAGCCAGTAGCCAGCGCCTTGAGAAAGGACTAAAAGCAACAAATCAGCCTCGAGACAAAATTAAAACCGGCGTGCTTCGCGGCCCAGCGAGGGCGGGTGCTCGGCTGTGCTCACCCATCGCGGTGGGGATGGGACGCCGGGGTCCCGCCACCGCTGCCGCAGCCCCGGGGGACAGCAGCACCCTCCCCTCCCTCTGTGTGCCAAGCTCTGCCCCATAAACCCCTCACCAAATCGTAAGTGAAACAAAGTTTTTCCGCCGCAGAGCTGGGAGGCAGGGCCGTCGGGAAGGGGCAGGCTGGGCAGGCCAGGCACGCTGCCGCTGCCACGGGACAGCCAGGAACAGCGGTTCCTAATTGCAAGCCTTCCTGAGATCCAGACACCAGCGTGATGAAAATAGATGCCTTTATTTATAATATTTACTCGAGCTGCCGACATTTCCTGCCAAAGGATTTTCTCCGCAGAATACATCTGTTCGTATCAGAAAGGCTGTCAGAAGCCTCGCTAATCCCCGGCCGGAGCGCAAGCCCACGGGCAGCCCGGCCGGCTGGGCAGCCCCCCGGCGCGGCAAGGCAGGCTTCACGCCAGCTACCTTCTGCCTCACGGGTAACAAAGAGATTTCACTGCGAGTTCAGAGGTTGTGAATTTGATAAACTGTCTCATATTTTTAAATGAAAAAATGATACTTCATCTTTCTAATGACAGAAAGCTTGGAGATGGTTTACAGTAATATATGCCTTTTTTAATACATGGCTTGCAATCTCGGGCCAGCGGCTGTATGAAGAATGGAGTAGCAGGCAAAAGGTTAATAGAGCATTGGTCCTTTTTTAATTGAAAAAATGACTGAGGGACCATGTAGCAGACCGAGCAGTAATATTATTACGGGCTGTAAGTAGTGTTCCAGAGACTTACTGTTCATCGGGGAGCAGAGTAATGAGCACCGGGCTGCGTCTCCTGCCTCGGCAGGAATGCGGGCTCGCTCTCAAACAGGTTCAGAACCAGCTCGCCTCTGGAAACGGAGATGATTTCGTAAATGTTTGTCTTCCTTTGCAAACTTTGCGCGTGGCATGGTCCTGCAGAAAGAAGTATGCTGAACCACTGGCAAAACTGATTCCCCCGAATCACGCCTCGGTGGCATCGCACCCGGTCTTGCATCGGCGTGAGAAGGGGCCCGGGGCTGGGCCGGGCTTTGCGTTTACGGGGTAAGAGGATGCTATGTGGCGCCTTCTGATCGAGCGTATTTGGCAACACTCTCCTGGGTGTAAATCAGCATTGCTGTATTCATCTCAGGTAAACTACAGCAACTGACGTCGCCTGTGGATGGGGCCCCCGCGCCCTTCCCTGGTGCTGCCCACCGTCGCTGTCACAGGCCCGCCGCAGTGCCCCAGCACCATCCCCGCGCCACGGCTGGGCTCCTGCCGCCCTCCCAGCCGCGCGCCGGGGCTTGCGGCACACGCAGCCCCTCCTGCAGCTCTGCCAGGGCTCGCCGAGCAGCTCTTGCCCACTCCTCAGGGCGGCCCCATGATTTCACGTGCAGATTCACCCTGCTGGGTAAATAAATGCGTGCTGTATTGAGCGATGCATGGGGAGAGACCCCCGCAGCACCCCCCCCAGCCCTGCACCTCCCGGGCTTGGGCTCTGCTCCTCCGCGGCCCTGGCTGAGGGAGGGGGCTTGATTTGCACAGATGAAGTGGAATCGCTTTGCTTTTCTGCTGTAAAACAATTACGAAGCTTTTACACGCGGGTCTTATCAGGCTTGATGCGTCTTGTAGGGCAGGAAAGAAATCAGAGCGAATTGGCTGGTAAAGCAGCCAGCGCGCTGCAGGCCCCCACGCCGAGCCGGGTCCCGCAGGCCTGCCGGCGCGGGGCGGGAGAGGTTGTCTGCGCGTGGGCGAAGCGTGGTCCTTCCCCGCAGCTCCCGCGGCGGGCGCCCGGGACGGTGACTCGCAGCACGGACCTGTCGCCGTGCCCGGCGTGCAAGGCTGCATATACAACTATAGGTGATGTGTGCGTACAGGCCACGCAGCACAGCGTGTACCGGCGCTGAAGGAGGCGACCTCGGTGCTTAAACCAGAGGTTTCCCCTCCAGCGGTTGGGTTTGAAACCCCAGGGAGAACCTGCGTGCAGCAACAGAAGAACTGGAGGTAATAAATGAAGTCCACAACATGGGGAGAGTTCTCCAAAAGCCTGCAAAAATGGGCCTTGAGACTAAAACTGCCCTGAAATCCTCTGGGGGAAAGACGCTCAAACAATAAATAAAAGGTGAGACTCGTATAAATCATGGCAGCACATTATAATGTGAGGAAATACTGAGCTTAATGTCCTGCTTAGGCTACAAAGGGCAGGATCAGGGCTGACGGTCACTACTCGCTGAGCCTCCGGCGGCCGGGGGTGTTGCTGAAGGCATTAAAAATAGAGGAGCCAGGGATGGGCAGAGGAGCAGAGGGAGCGGCAGGGGACAGGGATGGCTTTCAAAATAGATGGATGCGGCAGGCAGCCAGAGGGTTGGGGTCTGCGGGGGCAGCCGGGCTGGGCAGGGACCCGGGGCCGGGCCGCCCCCATCCCCACAGCCCCACGGCAAGGGAGCGCAGCGGGGGCAGAGAGCGGAGAAACGAAGTAGCAGCGATGGAGGGTTCCGGTGCTGCGCAGGAGGTCGCTAACTGGGGTGGATGGCCCTCGGGACGGAGGGCAGCGGGGAGGCTTCGGCGGCCGTTGCGCGGCGCTGGCGGCGGGGCGCGTGGCCGGCCGCTCAGCCCCAACATCCCCGGGAGCACCGCGACCCCGCGGTGCCGTCTTCTCCGGAGGTCAGCAACAGGGATAAACGGCACCTCTGCGAGCCTGCGAGGGGAGAGAGGACGAGGGGGAGGAAGCTCTCCTGGAGAACCTGGCAGACAAGGGAAAACCCCATTTCAGCCTGCCGGGACGAAGGGAAGCCGGTCCCTCCCGGCTGGTGAGCACCGGGCTGGCCAGAGGGAGAGACGGGTAACCCTTGGCGGGAGGTTTGTTCGGGAGCTGGGGTTAGTACCCGGCTCAAACCAGAGCAGCTCCCGAAGCAGAGGCTGCGGCGGGGAGGCCCGGCGGTGCAGACAGGGCTAATTGAGGAGGAATTGCCGTCGGAGCGCTGTGTCATCCGGAGGAGCTGAACTCTGGGCTGGCTGGGAAGCAAGGCTGTTAAACGGGTTGTGGCGGTACTTTGGGCTGGTGAGGATTTATGCTCCGGAGGAGCAGCTCTATCTGTCATCTGTGAAGAGCCTCATTTACAGAGAGACACCGTGAGGAAAGGCAATCAGCTTGAAACCTGCTAAGCTGGGAATTTATAACTGCTCGGCAAGGGAGAGCTCGGCCCCCCGCTCGGCGGGAGCCGCAGGAGCAGCAACGGGAGGCAGCCCCGGGAGCTGCGGGGGGGGACGCTTCCACCGGGGGCTGCCCTGTCCCCCGTCAGCCCCCCTCCAAGAAGCTCTAAGTCGGGAGAGAAAAATGGCGACGGACTTCCTAACCAGCCTCCGCTGGGAGACGGCCACCTGCGGACGTGGCTCCGTCAGGAGCAGGCCTTCCTGTCTCCAGTGGGTGAAAGGGAATTCCCCCGGGAAAAAGAGGGGGGGGGAAGTGCATTTGGGAGGCGCGGCGCAACCCCTGGACCTGGTGATGCCACCCGGGCTGCTGCCTCTTGCGCTGGAGGAGGTTTTACGATGGGACGATGGGTGTCTGCGGTTGGGGAAGTCTCGCTGCAGCCCGGCGCGGACGCCGCCTCCTTCCCGCGGACCCGTGCATCCCCGGGCCCCCCCCCAGCCGGGCACGGTGGCTGCAAGGACCTCCCACGCTACTGGGAGCACCGAAGCCGGGCGACTGCCCTCCCGGGGCGGCCACCCACGGTCTGCACCCGCTGCCCGCATCGGGGGGGACATCTGCACCCGACGGTGGAAACCCTCCGGTTCCTGCGGTGCCGCCTGGCCCGCGCGGAGCAGGGTGTCCCACCACGTCCCCGGGGACAGCCGGCCTGCAGCAGCCATGGCTGCTGCCCGGCTCTGCTGGCCTCCGGGGGAGCAAAAAGGATGTTTGCGGTTATGCTGATCGGTTATATTTATTGGAACCGCTCCTGGCAAAGCCGTCAGGCTGGCAGGGCACGCTGCAGGGATGGCGAGTGCCCTCCCTCGCTTTCTGTAGCCCTTTCCCTTCCCCTCCCCAGCCTGGGGCTGAAGGGAGGAGAGAGATTTGGCATGGGGTTGCAATTGTGCCCCGGTCTGCTCGGTGGCACTCCCCCCCAGAACAAGTCCTTAAAAACCCCTGGCTCTGTCCCCTTGCTGCGGGGGTGGCAGCCTGGCCACAGGCACCAGCTTTTCGGGGGAGAGCCAGGGGGCTGGGAAGAGTCAGCCCACTTCCCCGGACAACCCCGTGGGGATTTCACGTTTTTTACCATTTGTGAATATTTGCTGGCAAAGGATTATTCAGGTTGCACAGGCACCTGCGTTAGCAGCGCCCACGCTCATCCCGCGCTCAGATCCTTCCATGATGGACCTCCGCATAAAACCCCTGACTGAAGGATGGATAGCTAACATCATCATTTGTGCTGCATTTTTCTCCCCCATGGAGGATGAGCTCCAGTTACTCCCATCCATCTCATTCTTTCAAGTCATCTTCATTCTGCAATTTCCCCTCACCCCGAAAAGAGTAAAAAATCGATCCATTTCTTTCCAATTTCAGACCGGGAGAGGGAAGGAGCCCGGTGAGAGGCAGAGGATGGCTCTCGCCACTCCTCGCACGTGCCTCCCCGCGTTCCCCCCCGCGCCCCCCGTCCAGAGCGTGCGAGCGCGGCTGGTCGGGAGTATCGATCCCTCCCCGGGAAGTGCAGCAGGCTGCGCTCGCACCCTGACCTCCAGCTCACCCTGCCAGAGCCAAAAATACACCGCTTCAGCTCCCCGCAAGACAAAAAAAAATGCAGTTTCTCCACCCGAGAAGGCGAAGGCTGTCCCAGCCAGGACAGCCGCCGCTGAGCTTGCGGCTGCCTGTGCCCCGGCGCTGCACGGGATCGCCCCAGCGCCGGCACCCCAGGCGACGGCCGCAGCTGCTCCGCCTTTTCCGTCTTTCCGTTATTTCTACATTTCAGCGGCCTTCCTGCACCGTATTTACAGGCACCCACAGGAAAATGATTGGTGCTCCGAAAATCGCCTTTTCCTTTAAAAGAAAAGGAAATAAATAAATAAATAAATAAAATTGGAAAAACGAGGGCGTTTCTCAAGCAGTCACTCCCGTCTGCGCCAGGGGGACAAAACCCGACGGGCACCGGGGCTTGAAGAGCTTCGTCCCAGCCCAGCCCCGCCATACGGCACCGGAATGGCCCGGCGGCAAGAGGGAAGGGGCCAGCGCACCAAGGCGTCCGTCCCGCTGCGGGGCCAGGGAGCCGAGCCGAGCCGAGCCGTCCCACGGGAGAAGAGGGAAAGGGGACGGTGGAAGGCAGAGCCAAGCCCCAGGGCCGCCCCCCAGCCCCTCCTGGCGCGGCGGCCGCCACCGTGGTGGCCGTCCGGGACCTGGCCGTTCCGCAGCCCCGCAGAAAGGATTTAGCAAATGCATTAGACCCCTTAAAGGAGAAGGACGGGCCCCGGCCCCGTCTCGGTGAGCTGTAGCTGACTCCGGGTGCTCCGCACCCTTTCGCTGCGAGGCGGGACCTCCGCTGACGCCGGCAGCGCGTGCGCGGGCACGCTGCGTGACGTACAGTTTTTGGAGGGTTAACAAAATAAAAGTCAAACACACACCAGCATACCATTCTAGAGGCAAATGTCTTTGCCGTGGCGTGGTTACTCTTGCACTAAATTTATGCTGTAATATATCACTATTGTACCCTGCGCCATACCTGACAACAAATATGATTTTAGGTGTCGTGCAGCAGGCATTTAATTATTGGAGACATGGGCTTAATGGTATTTGTGTCACAGGAGCGAACGGTACAGATGTATCTTGACTCAAGGAGACCGAACTGCTTGCTTCAAAACTACCTCTCCTGATAATAGGTAATTTTAGAAAAATGGTTAAATGAATCAGATTCAAACAAGGTCTGTTTTTTTCACCTGATCAATAGATCCGAAAGAAACAATGCCAAATATCATGAGTTATTGTGCGGCGCTGATGACTGTCAGGACAATGGGAATAGCAAAGACAAATACACACCTTTTCCTAGGTTATTACTTTAAGCCTTTTATTGTCATTATTATGGGTGATTAAAAATCCCATTAATCAGATGCTAAACAGATTAAACTCTATGAATTAATTTTCTGGAAATAACTAAGACAAACATTCTGCGCAGAGCTCATTTAATGAAATAGAAGCTGTTTATCTGCAAAATTAGGGCTTGCGCATATCCGAGCTTCAGCTGGAAAAATCCACTGCCGTGTGGGCACGGCAGGCGCAGGCTGGAGACGCCACCTATTTTTTACCGATTCTAAGTAAAAGAAAGATCTTGCTCTAAGTAATTTATGATTCATTACACAAAGAGCTCATTAGCTAGGACTAGAAAATAAAATTACAGTCATTTAAGAAATAATTCCTTGATTTAGTGTTTAAGAAAGGGAGGCTGCAGGACAGAGGAAGCGTGCGCCGCCCGACGGGCACCGGGGAGCCCTGCCCGGGGAGGGGGCCCGGCGCAAGGCCGGGGCGCTCGGCACAGCCATGCCTCTTCCAGTTGTGCAGCCCTGACGCAGCTGAGCCACCTTCGCCCTCGGCCAGCTCTGCCCTGCCGTCACCGCATCCTCCTCCGGTGCCGCCCTGCACACCCGGTGGGCGGCGGGACGGCACCGGGTCCCCTCCACGGAGGAGCCGCGGGTCCCGCCAGCATCCCCGGGAGCACCCGCTCCGCTCGCCAGCAGCCGAGCTGGCGCCGGTCGCCGTGTGCTGGGTGAGGGAGGGCACCCTCCGGGTACGCCTCCGCAGTTTGGGCACGACGGCGCCCGTGCCAAAGCCAGCACCGGGCATTGCCTGGGGACGGACGGCAGCTGAGAGCGCGCCAGCCTCAGCTCCGAAGTCCTCTTACCTGTGAGCCTGGCAATGACTCACCGACGCTAAAACCCTGAGCGTCTACTTTATCTCACCTTTGCACTTACCCGTGCTATAAAACTACCATAAATAATTTGCTAAGCGTTGCGGATAATAATAGGTAATGTTTTAATTGTACGGACACATCTCTGCTGGTTGAAGTTTGGCCCGTTGTTCATGAACGTAAACAAAAATGTGGGGAACAATCCCAGCAGCCGCCCAGGAGCCCACAGAAACGCCCGCTGCCTCGTCAAAGACCCGCGCAGCGCCGTCGGCGCTGGCAAGTTCCAAAGCCCCCCGCTCTACACCGCCCCGGTGGGCCCGGCGCGGTCGCTGGCTGGGGCATCGCGGCCTCCCCAGAGCTGCTGCCCGAGGGGACTGTCAGCGGCAGCAGGACTTGGCAGAGGAAATCTCTAAGACGAGTTACGTTTTCTTGGGAGCAATTTCATAATCATGTTAGTTCATTATCAGGAATCGTTGCTGACACCTTTTAAAAGTGACTGTATATCGGCTAGGGCCTCCTCGCACACCTGCTGCTGGGTCCAAACCACCTTGTACCCGGTACCGCAGTGGGGCCCAAGAAGGATGACCTTGAAGGAGCACCCTAAAATACGATATCTTCTTCTGGTTCGTTTGGAGATTTACATAAAAGGCAACAGGATTTTCTCTAGGCTGAAGTGCAGAAGGCAGCGGAGGAGTACAGAATTTCGTCAGATTAAATTGCCCAGCGGTCTCGATTCAGCCCCTGAAGCCGACCGACGGAACAGTGGTGAGATTTTAAGCCAGTCTGAGGATTTTCTTGTTGGTTTCTCTACGTCTGCACTCCTGTGCTAGCCACCCCCCCAACCTTTTCTCTGTAAGCGCGAAGTGAAGGGGAGCCAAGGTTCCTCTGTAGCCATTTTTGCCTACTAGCAATTAAACAAGAAGTTGGTTCTTACCAGTTTTGCCATTAATGACAACGATACAGGAAATGCGCATTAATTGATTTTTCACCAGTATCTTTCCCTCCCACTAGTATGGAGCTGCCTTTGAGTGCAAAATATTGGAGCCAATGCGATAAAAAAGGTTCAGCTCTGGTGAAATAACGCCCGGGCCGAGTGATTGAGCAGCACGACGGTGACAGAGTTTGCCTTTATAGCTTAGGTACGCACATGACGCGTGAAGCCCCTGCGTGATCCCGCGTGAAAAGATCGGCAGAGCAAGCGACGGGCCCTGCCCCGTGGTGCCCCATAGCCCCCGTGGTGCCCCATAGCCCCCGTGCTGCCCCATAGCCCCCATGCTGTCGCGAAGCCCTTCTCTGCGGGTACCAGCGTTCATCGCTGGAGCCGGCAGGATGCGGGCGCTGCGCCCGTGGCAGTGGGAGAGGGGACGGGAGCCCTCCCTGCCCCGCTGCTGCAGCCCTGCCCTTGCCACAGCCCCCCCAGGGCACCGAGGCCCCCCGCCCCGTGCTCGTTTGCTGCTGGGCTATGTGATGCACAAGCGTGTTTACACTCCTGGCCCTGTCTGCCACGCAGCCGTGGTAACGTCCTCCTCCTCCTGAAGTTATCCAGCTACTCGCTGCCCTTATCCCCATCCCTGGTGCGACGAACAGTCCCAGTCTCTAAGGCATTTCTCTGGTTCCTAAGTAATGCTTTTGTGTTAAAAAGAAAGCACTGGAGGAGGTTTTAAATCCAGTATCTGACCCTTAAAGCATCATCAGGACAAGTGGACCCTCTGTCTGCATTCGTTTGTAGCCTTCTCTAGAAATTGCCTATTGAATCACTATTCCTTGTGCCTGTTTAAATAAATAGGCGTATTTGTTATTGCTGTTGAAAGTTCCATGTTTGGCCTTTTGAAGTCATTTGATTAGGAAGTAGAGAGAATATTTTAGTAGCAAAGAAGGCACTGACAATCAGCACCAGTAGGAATAATCTAATTTTCTTTGCGAAGAAGGGCAAGGGTCCTCCTAGGAGGTCAAAGCTCCCTTAGCACAATTAGAACTTTAATTAATGAAATTGGTTGAGCCTCCGCCAGCGGAGGCAGCGTATTTGTCCCTGCCCAGCAGAGATCTAGGAGGGGAGACACAAGCTCCCCGTGACACGGGGCGGTGGGCTCTCCTGGCCGGCTCCCCCCCAAACGCATCCAGACCCCCCCACCCCACCGTGGCGGCCACTGACTCTAGAGACACGTCCTTTGGGCTCTTCATTTAACACCAAGAGCAAAACTGGCCTTCTTCGGCGGCTTTGTGACGAGCGGCACGACTCTCGGTATGTCGTGCTGTTCAGACATGCTGTCTGCAATTAATATTGCATAACGGCCTCCTGATTCCTAAATTATGCATTTCTCCTTCTCAGCATCGTGTGTTTTTTGCAGGGTTAATTATTTTCCATCATTCTGCCTTTAGCAACAGTCGTCTTAATTAAGGGGGCCAAGTTCCGCTCTCATTTCTGCCTGGCGGATCCTAATGAAATCAATGGAGCCGCACGGTGTAAATGGGAGAGGGACGGTGGCCATCTACGTAAAAATAAAATGTTCCCTCTCTTGTTGATTAATGCGTAAAATTAAACCAAGGCATGATCGCCGACTTCTGCCTAAATGTCACTGAGTAAATTACTGCCAAAACCCCACTCGGAGGCGGCTTTTCCACGCGCAGTTCAAATCTTGCTCGTGCCCCTCCAGCTGCCCGGAGCAGCGAGGGGGGGACCGGAGCGAAGCGAGACGCCCGGGTGAAACCCTGCCTCTGGGGAAACCAGCAGCGGCTCTGCCACCGTGCCGGCAGGTGCTGGATTTCCTGGCTTTGGTGTCGGGGATTAAAAACAGTTGCAGAGGATCGCAGTGAGACTCCGAGGTCACTGTCGCCTCTCCTTCCCCCTTCCCTCCTCCTGCCTGCCCCCCCCCCCCCCCGAACGGTTGGACCCTCACCCCCGGGAGCTGGGCCCCCCCCCGCTCCCCCCTGCCCCGGGCGGGGGGCTGCGGCGGGGTCCACGCTGGCACCCTCGTCCCTCCTCGCGCCCACCCAGGCTGTGCCGTGGCTCCAGGCAGGACCGGGCTGGCGGCCCCCGGCCCAGGGCTCCGGCAGCAGGCAGCCCTCCCAAACCTGTGTGCCGTTTGCTTTCAGGCTAGGAATCCAGCAGCCGGGGGGGGGGGAAAGGTTTTAAAACAGCCGAGAGCGCCCATGCCTGCCAGTGCCCCCCCGGCCCGGGCTGAGCACAGCGGGTAGCCCGCCCGGCTCTCCTTCCCCTGCCCTGCCGCTCGCTGCCTCGTAACAGCCCTCGGCTGCTGGCAGCAGAAGGGCTTATCTCGAACTATTCCTCCCTTGCTTGCATTTCCTGACAGCCGCCTATTAAAGCAGACCCCGGCATCCATGCGGCAGAGGCTCCAATAAGTGGATCCACATGCAATATTCATGGGTCGCTTCAGAATAGTTACAGATCCATCACACTTGGCAGCAGGACGGCGCGCGCGCCTAATGCGGGGCTTAAGCACCTTTTTGAACCGGAGCCCTGAGGATGAGCACGCAGCTCAGCCCGGAGAGCGGCCGAAGGGGCAGCAATGCCCGGGCACCGTGGCCGGGTGGTGCCTGGGGGACGCGGGCAGCCCGGAGCCTCCTCCGACGGCGCCGATGGGGCCAGAGGCCCTTCTGAGATGCTTCCTGTAAGAAAAGGCAACGGTCCCTGCGAGGGGACGGGGGCCACCAGACAGTGTCATCAGCCCGGCTCGCCTGTGTCCCCATCAATACTGCATTCAGCACAAGAGCACGGGGCGGGGGAGGGCCGCGCTGTTCCCGCTGGTGGCACGGCTCTTCCCGTCAAGGGGGCCCGATCCACAGCCCCCCCACCCGCCTCCATCACAGCCTCCGGGGAAACCCTGGAAAGCCCTTTGGAGACGTGGGGCTGTCGGGCATCCCCGCCCCGCGAAGCCGCTGCTCGTGCAGCCGGCTGAAGCGATCAGACAAGCCCCGCAGCAGGGCGAAGCCAAGGGAGCCCGACCGGAGCTTAATTCCCCCGCTCTGGGAAAGGTTTGTTTACCAGCTTCTGGTGTGCCCGGCCAGCACCACGCTGCGGCTCCGAAACCGATCTCATCCCCCAGGATTAATTTCTACGCAATCACTCCGGAGTCTGTGATAATCACTCCGTGAAAAAATGAAGAGATTTGGGACTTTTTCAATGCAAAGGATTAGGTCTAAATACAAGTAATCTGCAGGAAGCTCAGCTGCATGCACACCACTAATCGCTCCCTCACTCTTCCCAGCTTTAGCCCTCTCATTCGGGTTTGCCGTAGCAGGGCTGCTTGGCCTCGGTGAGGTCAGGCCAGCGCAGACAGTCAGGCATCTCCGGAGGGCCGCGGCCCCGCGCCAGCCCGCAGGGGTTCCCACGGCGGGCAGAGGACGCCAGCCGCAGCAGCGGCTCGGGCGAGCGGCAGCGCCGTGCATTGCGTCAGTGCCATCCATCGCCGCAGCGCCAAGCATTACTGCAGCGCCGTGCGTCGCTGCAGCGAGCAGCGGAGCGGGGCTGGGGGCCCAGCTGGGCTCGCCGCCTCTTGCTCCGCTCCGGAGAGGAGCCTTTGGTGTGGGACCGCTGGCGGTCTTGGCTCTGGGACCTTTCTGGTTTGCCCTGGGCCCTTTCTGGTTGGCTTTGGGAGGGAGGTGCGGTAATTAGCCTGGGAAACTTCTAACGCGGTGCCACAAACCAGCTGCTGGGATCTTTTTAAAACATCGTAAACTATTAAAAGGGATGACTAGCTTAAATCCCCGAAGCCTTTAGTAAATTTCCTGGTGGTTTAACTAGGTGAAGCGTCAATAATAATCTGGGAGCTGGCGATTTCCCCAGAACCCCGGGCAGTTGCCTCTGTCTTCCCGAGTCCCCAGGAACCTCCTTCGGCAGCAAAGGCAGCCCGCCCGCCGAGCGGCCCGCCGGCGCCGTGCCTTGTTCTAAAGCTGGAGGTGGGGATGAAGAGATGGAGCCCGGTGTGCACCGGCTGGTGCAAACGCCTGCAGCCTTTCTGTTCCCACCCCCTGCGTGTCCCTGAGCTTCCCCCCCGTTGCAGGGCTGTCACTTCTGCCTAACTTTCACCTGCCAGGCTTGCAGCGCCCCGCTTCACTAGCCTTGTCTTGCACGTATAGGGGCAGTGAGTGGAGGAGGTAACTACACGCACACTACTCCCTCCCCGTTGGCACCCCAGGATTATTCCTGGGTTTTGACGTTGTTTCCCGCTGAGGCTTGGGGCTGAACTCCCACGTGTTCCCGGTGGGACGCGAGGGATGCGTGGGCCTGCCCGTGCCTGGGGCGCGGGGGGACGGGCAGCGGGCTCCTGCCAGGAAAGCGGTGGCTCAAAGGCAGAAAGAAAGTACTGTGTGTAGCAATGTCAGAACAAGAGGCATGCCCTTGATGTCCAGCAAGCATTTTTGCAAATATTATTAAAATAAATACATATCTGGGACTGATCTGACCGCAGGTATAAGGATGCAATGCCAGATTTTTAAAACAAAATAACTTAAGCACTTAGAAAAGGACTCGAGTAGACTTTGGGTACTTATGTTCAAAATAATTGTCCCAGGAAACCCAGTTCAGCAGCCACCCAGGCTGAAAGCACTTAGGCACACTCGGGCAGGCGTTCAACAAAGCATTTAGCTACCCCGGCGCTGCCTCAGCAGAAACCTCGGGGCCGTCGTTCCGGGGAGCGACTCAGGGAAACCGCAGGGGCTTGGTGCTGAGGCGGCCGGGGTCCCGCCGGGGTCCCACCTGGGTACCCACGCACCCACCGCGGTGCTGCTCCCGGTGCCACTCTGTTTGCCGCTGGCGCCTGCCTCCGTTGGCTGCTGCAGCTGCTTTACGACCTGGGGAGAGGGTGGCTTGTTAGGACGGCAGCGTGACAGGAGCCGCAGGTGGCTCGCTCCTCACCGCCTTCCCCAGGGAACGCGTCTGCAGTACGAGTGGAGACGCTGCAAACCAGCAGCCTTGGCTGCTAAACGCGGCTGAGGAGGGAGAAGCTTCTGGTAATAAATTCATAGACCTCCACACACTAGCAGGCTGACAAGCACCTCGTTTTAAAGAGACTTTAAAACTGTTTTGGGTGCAGTCAGTCAGACCGAGACCCCTCCTTATGCTTGGAGACCCTAAACACCAGCCTCAAAGAAGGGAGGGAAACCACAAAGATAGCCCGGAAAAGGTTGATTTCAGTGGGGGCAGATCTTCAAAGCACAACTTGCCCGCAGAGTCAAAAAGACCATGTCCCCTTCCCATGAATAAGTCACAAAGCGGGAACCTTTCCTTTCCTTTCCTTTCCTTCCCTAAGCGCACAGCCAACCCGACGGGTGTTTCCTCCGCCGGGCTTGAAAGCGATCGATGCTCCTGGTTTCTTTTATGTGGTGCAGCTGCGCGCCTCCTCCGCTGAAACGCCGTCTCTCCTCTGCTCCGGCTGGTTGAATCCTTGTCTCTGTTTCAAACACATTTCTTCTCTTCTTCCGTCTTTTCTAGCACCAGCAAAAATCCCGTCAGATGCGGTTGTTGTTTCCTTATCGGCAACAGGCTGACGGCCGGTGAGGGCCCCCGGGCTGCTCCTCCTGCCCTGCCCAGCGCCCACCGCTCCCTGGCAGCTGCCCTGGACACGACGCCAACGCCGCCCGCAGCCGCCGCCAGACCCTCTCCCTCTCCCAAGCCCCACTCTCCGCACCCACCGCCGGCTCCGTGCCGGCGGAGCCCGCCCTGCCTGCCCGGGATGGCCGCAGGAGGTCTGCGGGCCGCCAGCCCCCCGGGCCGCTCCTCTCCTTTGGGCGCAGGGAGGGAAGTCGTGGCCGGGTTGTGTTTTGCTGCAGCAAATTTGATATTTTCGTGACTTGAAAGAGGTCTGGAGGAATACTCCACCCAGCGCTCTCCAGGCACGCAATCGGCCGCAGTGAAATCCAGCACCTGCTCGTCGGGGCCAAGCACACGGAGGGTGTCGGAGCCGCTGGGAAGAGCGCTCACCCCTTACTGCGAGTTGCTCTGGGCCGGCGGTGACATCTCCTTTCGGAAACCCCCTGCCGGGTGCCGGCCGGTGGGGCAGGCTGTCCATCGAGCGCCCGGGGAGCGGGGTCTGTCCCACCACCTACGCCGGGCACCGCAGCTGCGGGCAGAGAGGTTTCACAGGGAAGGCACATTCCTCCTTTGGGAGCCTCAAATCTAATCTCAACAGGAATCCCTACAGATTTCCCACCCTGTGCCACTGTTGTATTTTCTCGCAGACACGCTCGCTTACGGACGGGTATTTAGCGCCAGCCAAGGACACGGTGTAACCTGCACGCCAGGGCCTTCGGTGCTATTGCGGGGGGCGGGGGGGAAGCTCCTGGCAGCACGAAGGCACGGGGCACGTCCTTCTCTCTGCCCCTTGTCTTCAATGCAGCTCGCAAAACACCCTGTGAATAGTGAAAATACTGGCTGACCAACCCACCGCCTCCTTCAAAGCTTCAGACAAAAAAAAAAGCCACCTAATCGTGGAGAAATGTTCCCAGGATCCGGGGCGGGGAGCTCGGTACCTGGGCCTCCCCGCTCCTCTCGCCCGCAGCCTCCGGCGAGCCGAGCTTCTGTGTCAATTACAGGAAAATCAATGAAGATACTGTTCAGGACTCCTTTTCACCATTCAGCGCGGATGATATCCTTCACTTTCTAGCACTGATTCATTTACTTTCAGCCTCTCCAGGGGCTCCTGACATATTGCTATCTCTGAAGAATCTGAAGCAAGAACTGCCTTTGTTTCCACTGCAACTTGTTGGCATGCGCAGGCTCCGGGGTCGGTGCTGCCGGGGCTGGGGCTCACAACGGGGTCAAAAGGAGAGCGGCTGCGGCACACGGCAGGGGTTTTAAACATTTCTTGCCAAAGCACCTTTCCAATGTCCGGTCGGATCTCTTTTGCGCAGAGATTGGGCAGGATCAGGGGGCAAAATGGGTCCAAAACGCGGGGCTGGCGTCCCACCGACCTCCCTCCTCCAGCTCCGCGCTGCTCTGGCTGAGCTGTCCCCAGCAGCCGCGACACGGCGGCATTGCTGCTGCTCCCGCCATCCCGCCATTGCCACGCACCCCTCTCCGAGCACCAAAGCCCTGCCTAGGCAGTGCCTCCCCGCAGGATTCACCTGCCTCTGCTGCCAGGGGCTTTGCCTGGGCCACCAGGACAGTGCGTAGCCTTCCCATGCTGCTCACCCGCGCGTGAGAAAAAGCCTCTGACCCACTCACGGCTTGTGCCCGACCGCCCAGTGACACATTTAGGTGCTCCAGGACATCGCCGGGCCAGCTGCAGACAGGGGGAAAGCCCCACTCGTCCGGCAGCTTGGTGGCAATAAATACTCTGGTCTCGCTCACTAACTTTCACGGGGGCAGTTGGGAGTTTTGTACAAAACCCAGCGGCGGGGGGTTCTTCTTCCGCCTGAGGAGTGCCAGAAAAGTAGAAAGTTATATGACACGTGGGCTGTACCGTCTTACTCTGGGGTTTATACCCAGCCCCAGGATGCGTGGTCAGAAACTATGCAAGACAGTGTTAAGTATTATAGAACTGATTTCCGAAATACCTAGAGATGAAAAGTTGTGGGTGGAATATCCTGGGATGCCCGGGTGGACGTGTTGCACCTGGGGACACCGCGCACTGGGGGGTCGACAACAGAAGCCCTGTGAAGAGTCATGTAAAAAACCTCTCTCCTATATCAAAACAGTGTTATCTCCTCCATTCCCATCCTTTTCTCTCTCCACCAAAGCCACAGGCATCCCACAGGACTGGGATATAGACCTCTGGGCCGTACTCCAGCCGAACTCCCACTGAAGGCTGAAGAACCACGCTGTGACGTAAAACCCAAGCCTGCAAGCTCCTCATGTTCTTCCTCTTCAAAGAGAGCTTCGTGCACGGAGAGCTTGTAGGATATAGCCCAGAGCAAGGATGGTGCTACAAAGACAGTATTTATTATTTATAAGGCACTTCTATGAACTCAGGGCTCAGAGGCAGAGCTGTCTGTGGGGGCGAGCTTTGTCAGGGAAAAAAGGTAGCTTGAAGAAACACTGGAAGTATTGCAGCACGCAGAAGTCATCTTCGTAAGAGACATTCCTCAGATTACACAAGTCAGGCTCTCTTGGAGTTCACATGAAATTTGCTGTGTGATTTACGGGGCAGTTTAATTACCGGTAGAGTTCTTTGAGGTCGTAGCGTGCCCTAAACACCAGGCTTTTAAAGAACGAGGGGTCTTCTGAGCCAGGATTGGGTTTTGCGTTGCCCAGGTGCAGGCTGTGGCACAGGCTCCCGCGGCGCTGTGCGTGCCACACGGCGATCTGTAGTGCCACAGCGAAATGCCGCAGCCCCACGGCCCTGTGCTGGGGAGCGGGGGGATGTTGTGCACCCACCCGGACACCGGTCCCCCAGCGAAGGCACCGGGTCCCGAGCAGCCCGGGCTCCCCACGGCTCAGCCGGCGGCGCAGCTTGCAGCCGTGCTCAGCCCCCCCCTCCACGCGCCCACGGGGCTCGGGGGTTCACTGCGGCACTGGGGCCGTTGGGGGATCACTGGGGCTGCCAGGCTGGGCCACCCCCAGTCTTTTGGGAGGTCACCGCAGGGCACCCCAAGGCGGTGGGCAGGGCGCTCTGGGCACCCCAGGGTTGTCAGGGGCACCCCGGGGATGTCGGGGTGGGCGCACTTGGGATGCCGGGTCGTGTACCCGGCGCTGCTGGGGAGGACACCCCGGGGCTGTCGGGGGGGGCACACGGGGGCTGTCGC